>JASANN010000262.1:2804888-3031189 GCA_031762395.1 Calameuta pygmaea | reverse complement strand
TTTTTCAAAAATTAAGGTCCTACATGATGTCAAGTTGGTACCGCACTTTCTTAAAAATGTCTCAAAAATGTTTCAACGATGGGCTTTTTCAATAGTTCTGGAGAAGTTCCTGGTCTCGTTCTAAGGGTTGCTTTGGGAACCAGCGAAGAGGTAGCGGAGAACCTCTGCCTGGCAAGCTACAGGTTCGCGTTCACGTTTTGCTCGGCTACGACGGAATACGCATTGTCGACAGAGGCGATGATCACAAAATCCTACTTCCAGACTCGCCGCTACGATTTAGCGCTATGATTTTGGTATCGCCTAAAATCGTAACGTTGTGCATCTCCGTACTCATCTCTGAAATCTATAAGAAACATTATTTTATAGACACTAATAAAAAGAAAAGGCTGGGCGGTCACAGATCGGTGTTCTTTTCTCATTAGTAGCTGCCTGCTGCCTTTGAGGTACACGGTTCAAATAGTACATGTCACTCAGATTTCCAAGCAATAATGACAAAAGATACGCATTAGAAAATGTTCCAACTCGTAACATTATAAAGCACTTGAAGTGATGTACATATGTAAAATTATAATATTGGTTATACATATGAAAGACTAATTATTATCAATAAAATTTATTAAAAAACGATTTTACATAATAAAGAAACAGTAGTAATATAATCTTTGATATCATTATACATAAATTTTTAATACTTGATCCTACCTATCAAAACGTTATTACGTTATTGTATTTTGGCGAGAAAGTTTCGTACGACATGCCAAATCCTAGCGCACAAAAACCTATAATGCAGAAAACGACATTGTTTTCCACTACTCTGCGATAAGCTGTCATTCAGATAGACGATACTGTTTAACATTTTAAGATGCAGATTACTGCAATTGTATAACTTCAGTTATTGAAATACTGCCATGCTTCTGATAGTTTGCATCTTAAAATTTCACGCAAAATACACGATTATTACTCATTCGCATATAAAATATATAGAAAGTATTAAAGATCACTCCTCTCTGATCGTTTATAATTGAGTTCGTTGCATTAGGAAATTTTAAGTCATCAATTACCATTGCAATTCACATGGTTTCACCATCCTATCATCTCCGTACTTCTACATATAAAAAAGTATACTGTTTATATTGCATTGAGGTGACGTGTAAAAAACCGCAGGAGGAATATATACTAAAAAAATTAAAAGAAAAAAAATCATGTCACAAGACAACATTAAAAGTAAACAAAAAACATTTCCTGCCTGATCTTGCACAATAAGTGCATAACACATACAATAATTAAGCGTATGTTTGATCGCTGACATTCAATGGTAAACAACTAACAACTAAATAATATTAAATTAGTTTCTAATAAGTCACAGAATCCTCTTGGTCATTCCCAGTGACCTAGTATACTCCCTTTAGCGAAAGTTTGCATTTACGCAAATTTTTGTTAAGTAATCGCAAAGTAAAGTACGATGCTCCATAGTACACCGGACGCTCACAAGTTTGACCCATAGGTACGTACACGATGAATTTCCTTTGTCATTCGCAAGAAGCTTAAAATGTCTAGGACACGTTTGCATTTTATAGCAAATTCTTTCCAAATGCTTGGAAATTTTTTTTAACCTCGAGAGAAAAGTACTCTAGGTAGCATAGGTTAGTGCTTTGCGTGCAGGTATTAAATAAGCCGGTTTCAAACGGCTTACAACTCTCGTCGTGCTACTGTGTCGCATGTACTTGAGATATTTTTACGGTGAACGAATAATCGATTTCTTTCAGATTCTTATTCTATATCACATTCTCGACTTTCTTCTCCACCATAATCTTTGGATTGTAATGCACAGATGGAATAAGCTAATGATCCAATCAATCAATTTAAAATTGGAAGTACAGCACGTATGCTGAAAGAACAGCTGATCTTGAAAGATCTTTCCGGTTAAACTTCGTCGAGTATACCGTCATTTTTGTCATTTTTGTTTTGTCGCGGCCCACGCTAGAAGGCCGTGGTTCCTGACGCAGGAATTGAGTATTACAATCACAAAAGACATCAGATGTTTCAGTCCATTTGCGTGACCTTTCTTTTGACTCCATTTTCTGGAAACGTTGGTGCAGATACGAGAATCTTTTCCTTTAAGTATTGGTAGTTCTTCAATCTCGCTGCTGCGTAATCCTAATAAATTAAGAAACATATATATATATATAAATGTCATTTGCGCACAGAAATCTTTTTTCTTCTTTAAATAAAGCTAGAACTTGATATGCTTGTATCAAGTTAATTGATCAAACTCCTTAGTGTGATAAATAATTATGAAAGCTTACCCAGTATCCAAATGGAATTTGAGAGAGTTTGGCATTCACGATACTCCACAGTCCCCAAAAGAGATGACTGGCCAATGAGAAAAGCTTGATCTCTGCCATTATTCTGTCTTCCTCTGCCTGACCGCCTTTTCCGGTTGTCCTTAAGTAACTTCTGATGAAATTGAGCTGTTAAAGAACGAATATGATTACAATAATGTACGCTAAGAAGTTAAAACCCTAACTACGTAAGTGATTTTCAATGATAACTAATATAACGATAATGTATGAAATCTACCCTCAAAAAGGGTGAGAATATGATATATCTTTTGAAGGCACAATTTATTTCAGAGCAACAATGACCAATTTACTTTAGTTTTAAAATATTTGTAATACTTGCAATGAAATGTTAATTTTATATAGGATATTTACAATTGCATTTAATCACAATTTTCATGTATAATGATGACGTTTCGTTTAAGAGATTAGTCATATTTAAGTGAATGAATAAAAAAAAATGAATATAGTAATTGGTTGTACAATGAGTACAACTGAACCCCTACTGAAAAGGAATAGAAGACTGAGGGATATTATTCATTCGCGCCTTTCTGGCACTCTAGATGTGTACAGATTTGCGCGTCGATATGAATGTACATTGATTTTCATATAAAAATACAGAAACTTCATATTAACCGCTGTATAATACAATAGACAAGTGATTTGACGTTGCTGATTGAATATAAAATAAAACTTTTTGAATAAATTGTGCCCCCTGGAAATACTCTGAGCATCGAATAATAATAATTTACAAGATACTGCTTTCTGAAGTAATAACGTTGTCGCCCATACAGTTTGAGATTTTCAGACTTTCTCAAATATAGCACAGTCTCAATTAAACAAATATCTACTGTACAATTAGAATAAAAAAAAAATGTTCTTCTGACATGTATTATTATGTTGTACTACTCTCCATTTCTCTAAGGGCTAAATTTTGAATCTTTGAGTATAATGACTTTTAAATGAGACTGTTATGAAAACATTTAACATCAGCATTAAAGATAAGTATACAATTTGCAATATTACTAATATACATTGGCATCGATGCTATTGATCAATCGATACTACTCTATTATGTGAAAATGATGCAGAAAATTATGTAATTGTTGAGTCAGAAAAACAGTTAAAGTATATATCTCACGTATAAAAGAAAGAATAAAGAGAAATTTCCAGGGGAAACGAAAGCAAATCTCACATGTTCAGAAGAGAGCACATGATGTGTCTAGTTGTTGTGGCAGCAACTAGGCCAACGTACCACGCCACCCTGAGTACTATGATCAAAGCTCATCCAGTGAGGTGTGCCTTAATTTCAAGTACCGCAGTTTTTATTCCCGTATAGACACATAACATTGATTGGGTTAAGGAGGTTATGGATTGACTATTGAGAGTGCGTGTTGAGGTACTCTAGTGTTGTAGAGGCGCAGATGCGGGACTGGTGTCGCCATGTCGGGTGGCACCGGTTCCTCTCGTTCCACCAAAACGCACAGCGGGAGTCGGGACCCGTCACACTGGCAGTTTTCATTTGCCCCCCGTTTTGTGTCGAACGCAGGCCTCAGCCTTGTCTCAGAGAATAGTGGTCCTGTGAAACTAATACATACACACGCAACACACGCCAAGGTGTCCTACCCCTTCTTTTTCGTATTACAGTATACCATCTATATAGTGGTACATATAAGCACCTTTAGACCGTCATACGCCTTGTTAAAAGCGTTGCTATGCTGATTGACGGCGAAAGCTTACTGAAGGAATATAACGCGAGGAATAAGAACATATTCAGAGAGGAAGAGTCAAAATAATAATAATATAGGGGCTTTTTGATGTTTTTATGCTGATAGGCTGTGATAGTTTCTAGTTACTCGATTATGAATTATGATTGTGGACTTTGAGAGTGAGTCAAGCAGTGACACTTACTCTATGCTAATGCATTCGTATGCACAATGACTCTCTGTTGGAGATACAATATTTCGCAAAATCTACTTTGTCAAATGTTCTATAACAATGTTATATGAAGACTTTTTAGTATCAAAATAATAAGAGCAGACAAATAACTCATGTTCAAATAGACGTGGAATATGATTTTTCGTTAATTTTACCACAATTGTACTATTATACAATACTAGTGCATATTTTCTTATATATCATTTCAGTTATAAATTATGCATCCTATAATAAACAGTTATGAAGTTTCATTTGGATGATTTGAAACACTTTTTTCAGAAGAATATATATCGTATCATGGAAAATATATCTTACCCATGGTCAATCAATTATTTCAACCCTGCCCACCCCCCATTTGTAACTTACCTTTTGTTCTTTCTTTGGTCCAGCGCCTACTCGCTCGTGGTAGAAGGGATATTTGTCCGCCGTATAATCATACTGCCATTCGACGAAATGGTTTGCGATGTCAAATCCCCTGTAGTTGTACGAACAGTATTCGAAGTCAATAAGTACTAGCTCCGGTTTCCGTGAGTTTTGACGAATGAGAATGTTTCCCTCCTGCATATCGTTGTGACAAAAAACAACCGGATGTTTCTGTTGTTTCACAAACGTTCTGAAATAATACAAAAGACCGTTAGACCAATTGAATAAAATCAAGTCAAATTTTTAAAATAAATTTTAGAATAATTTATATTATCCAATTTTTTATTCTCACTTGTACCAGGACAACTCGTGCTCCAAGTCCATTGCCCTAATCACATTGACATTCTCCAAATGACGAGCATCAATGTCATCGACGTTGTCCAGGATTTCAGTAGTTGTATCTAACCACCTGGCCATTGTGTCCCATAACCACGTGGGTTCTTTGCTGATAGGCACTTGCATGCTATGAATCTGTGCCATTTTTTCAGCGATCATCTCACTCAGAGTAGGATCAGCCAATTCCTTAGTAAGGAGCGGTCGAGCAGGAATGTATTCCTCTATTCGACCACCGGGAAAAATTCCATGAAGTTTTGGACCAAGACGCCTTTCCGAAAGTAACGTGAAAATCACCGATTCGGTAATAAGACCCTCCAACGCCCGTTCTCCATGAACTTGGCCGTACAATCTCAGAAGGACCTGACGTGGTTCTCCACGTACTGGTGCAGTGCCTTCAGGAAGCTCCACGTGGTACAACCAATTACTTAAACCTCCACTGAAAAAAAAAGAAAATTATTTATCAGTAAGATATCGAATGTCTTCGTATCGTCTGTCAACGAAATCAACGAGGATAGGCACAATCTACACGTCAAAGATGACGTGCGACCAACGTCACAAGGTAACGTATGTAAAAATACTTCAAGGCTTATACGTCAAAAACGGAGAAACATACTATACGGTAATAGACTACATTTAACCTGTCTGATTATTTTCAAAAATAATAATAATACGCTCAAAGATCAGTAAACGTGATTGCAGATTACATAAGAACCACGACGCACTCCCGTGACACACAAAAAGGCACAGTCTGAGCTTCGGTAGAGCCTTCGACTAACACAAAAGAATATTATAAGTACAATTGACTACTAACCTGATACGTTTAAAAACAATATTGTCAGCAGTAACATGCTTCCAAACTCCATGTAAGTAATCACGACAGATACGAGCTGCGGTTTCCCTCATCTCCGGGTTTTGTGCAGACATCTATATAACAGTAAGGAAATAGGTCATTAATAATTTCGCAATTAAAACATTTACAGTATCTAAAAAAAAACCACTTTCGCACCGCGAGTTAGAAAAATTCTTCATTTCCCAATAAGATATCATTGAGGTCAATGTCGCACACCTAACACATTTTTTCCAAACTTCTATCTCGATTTTAAAACAGAATTGACGACTAGCAAGAAACTTAAATTTATGAAAAAATTTTTATCGTACATTCGCGGAATTTGTTGTTTGAGCTAAACCAAAAGTTCCACAATTTGTTAAACTAATAGGAAATATGCGAATCAAGGTACAAACGAATGTAAAACAATTTTTTTTATCAAGTGAATTATATTTAGAATATAATACAGTTAGAACAAACAGGTAAAGCAGTACAAAAATCAATACGAACTAATATGTACCAACGTATAAAGCACCAACTACAGCAAGACTTCAGTGTTGAAATTTTATCGTATAAAATTGATAGTGGAGACAATGAAACTGGTGTCTCTACTAAATTATAATTTAGACTTGGTAAAGATACGAGAGACGCACGATAAGATTATTCCGTGTAGCTCGAGCCCACCGGTCGCTTACAAGCTGGACATTATGTCCACGAGAAAATTCCATCTTTTTAAATTCGCAAAAGGCGCGTGACCTCGATAAGACTGTTGACATTAAGGAAATACGCGACGCACTGTGGGTGGACAAAATTTTTATAGATTTTATGAAACGATATCCCCGGCGCTGTGCCTTACACATTAACTGATTGGACGTAACGCAGCACTTGTAGTAACCATACTCAGGCCTGGGAATTACTGTGGTAGTGGAAAAAGGTAGTACGAGTATGCGCGACCAAGACGATCAATAACGGCATGTTACGTATGTATGTATGTATATTAAAATATGGTAGCAACCACAAGATGTGATTCGCGACATTGCTATTTGCCGTATAGTAAAGGTAGGAAAATGTTTGATACCATCTATCGTTTAAGCAAATATCAAATGACCTAACCGTAGAGGAATTTTTCTATAGGTATTACGTATTAAAAGAATAACGTCAAAAGAGCATGATAGCGTAATGAAATGTAAATATCTTAATCTCTATTAGAGGAAAAATACAAATGACTGTTGCACGTCACGTGTAACGTTTACACCAACTTATACATATGGAATGCCTGACAAACAATTAACTTGTCAATTAATGACTACGGTTACACAACGGTTTTAGACTGGTTTTGTTAATATTGATCTAAAGGAATAGACAAATCTCATAGACATTTCTACTTGTAAGGAATATTTCGGATTGGTCAATTCCTTTAGATCATTATTAACTAAACCGGTTTAAGATCGTCGTGTAGACATAGTCAATTAATGTGTACCTATCCAGGTGATCGAAGTATATGATTACCGAACCGGCACATTTTATATCAATTGTTTTTATGCTAATATTTTATCAGAATTTATCGTTTATTCTTTGAAACTTGAACTCAATTTTGGCATTACGCAAATTCATACCTTTAAATTAACAAGTATATTTTTAAGTTAGGGGCGTACGAACTTAACACTTCAATGGTAATTGAATCTGGCGCGTTGCACTGCAAAATGAAAACGGCTGGTCAAGCGCGACATCGTTTTATCTTTCGTGTCGACTAACTGTATGTGTATGTCTGTGTGGTTTAATTCTATTGAGACATCATTCGATTTTAATCGACTTAAATGACTTTTAAAGTCTTAGTCATGTGCCTACAATGATTCATAAAAATATTCAAAGATAAGAATACAAAGTAACAGTAAATGATACTGGTATTTAACGATTCTGATCGAAGAAAGTATGCCCACTTGAGTATCTAATAAAATAAATTGACAAAGTGAATCTTGCAACGTTATACTTGATAATTTGTTTCAGCTCTTTTTTCAATAGGCATGGTTTAGTCGCTTTTACATTGATTAAGTTAATAAGGAAATCGTAAGCCATGCAATTTAATGATGGAATGTCCTACGTATACATGTTGATATTCACGTAACCAATACTGCAAGGATCGAATCAGATCGATGTAAATAGTAAATTTAATATAAGGCGCATCTAAACCTCACTGCAGGTGTAGTTGGCTCTCACTCTATTGCATCTAGGTAAAGAGAGATACGACGGATACTCGTAATACTGTCAGTGAGTTTCGGACTGCATGCATATAACACGCATTGCAGCAACCTTAGAAAATCACAAATATTTCTAACATGAATATTTTGTCATGTTGAAGCTCATAGGTATAAATAAAAACTATGATCTGATTAGTTTCCTTCTTTTAATGATTAAGAGTGATAAAATAAACATTATAAATTTATGAAATAGTAGTAAATGAAATTTTCTAATTGAAATTTTGGTGGGCACGTAGTTTATGAATAATAAACTGCACGTATGTGACATATGGCACGGAAGAAGCTGTTCCAATAAGAGTTAAACAAGAAGCTCGTGTCGCATTAAATATTAAATATAATCGTGCGTTACTTTTGCTGACAAAGTAAAAACTTAGCCCAGTCAGTTGCCCGCAATGATAAATGACTGTATTGATACGCAAGGTTAAAGACGTGGAATAAGATTTGCAATGCAATGCTTATGCAACTATGTCCGTAAAGAAAAGTAGTTTCCATGTAAAAAAAATCATTAGTGGTAAAATATATTTTGCTTTTCCATTTCATTATTTTTTATATATTAGTAGATTACGTCTATATAGAATATTGAACCAAATTGGAAACTCCTAAAGCTTATGACTATTATATGAGAAGAAATATATGCAACTATTACAGAAGAGAGAGACTATTAATTCAACACGACTGCATTTTTCTACCTGCAGGAATAAACTATATAGCTGCTATTCTTATGGCGTATCAGACGCCATTTTGCAGAAATGACGCGCTTGTATGTACGGTGCAGAGTTCCATGAAATTCGAATACCAAGCCTATTACGTGTGGAAGCTTTTATCTAAGTGTCGGACAAATTATATGTACGTACCTTATCTTGAATACCCATGTTATACGATCTTACTGTTTGAGCTCCCACGAACAGACTAATCACAATTTTCACCGATTAAAAAGTTTTCACTTAATATTTTTGTTGTATGGCTATAAAATTAAGTTGAACGTCTGTAGACAGAACAGAAAAGCAATGGTGCAACCGCTTCTTTGACGAAGGTTATGATGTCCAACGATTTCAGTTGACTCGTCAGCACGAGTTTCGCAGATAGGAATTTAGCTTCTCTTATAATCCTGATCGTTGTACGTTCCCAAAAGGTTGAACAAATAATAAAACTTTCCGTAAATCTTGGAGCTAGGCTTCACGTAGAAGATCAAGAAATAAACGTGATTATGGCCCTCGCGTTAGAATGCGAATGAATCCGTTTGCATGTAACGCTATGAAGTTAAAGTTAGTTGCCACATGGCATTGTAGTGGGAGTCATATTCTTAGGTAGTGGGGATAACCGATCTCATGGCAGACAGCCAATTAGAACATTCGACCACGGTACTGACCAATCAAATGATTGGAATTTCACGTATACCTGAATAAACAATATAGCGCCATCTGTCCATTGGACTCCAGGTAAGACAAAAGTTAATGCGAAATACGACTTTGAAGGAAACTTCCTAAAATAATTACTAGATTCTATTCTAGAATCATATATGATTCCGAACTTGTGACTAACACTTATTCTGATTTAACATTCAGAACGTAGGAGTGAATGTACGTTACAACTGGACACAGTGGAACTAAATAGGAGGCTATAATTTGATGCAAAAAGATATGTAGGTGTTTTGCAATATACTGAATCGTCAATTATAATGACTAAGCATTGTTTTAATTTATTTTCACCACAACAAATCTGTCACCCACAACATAGTCTCATGATAAATACTAAACACAAAATTAATATCATGTATATATGTCGATATATATTTCACGTGGCAGCTTCGCATACTGTACATAAGCAATCAAATTTGACCCTGCTTTAGATACAATCTTACGATTTCTTGATAATTTTATCAGCATCCAATTACAGATTATTTTCTTTGCGATTCTTCTAACCTCTCAGATGTAAACTTGTATCTTCGCATTAATGTTTCAATTGTATATAACATGTATTATAGATAGTTTAACAAAAATATACATACGTGTCATTTATATAAATTTATAAGAGCATATAATATATATGTATAATAACGTATATCGTCTGGTAGTATTATTTTTTTTAATAATTCCACCACGATTCAGACTATATTGCTCGCTGATAATATCAAGGATTTTTTCAATATATGATAAAGGTACCATATTTCAATTTTATACTAAGTTCTAAATTGTAGACTGTTTGTTAAATTGTCTATATATATTAAAAAATTGTAGCTATTTGAATTCCTCATTTCGAAGAGAGTCAAATTACTCAATCAGTAGGTTTTAAAATTTTCCATGAGATTACTCATTCACATATCTATTATATCACACAATTCTAATTACTGTGTCACTGCGTACCCTTTTCATACGTTATACCTTTAACCGGCAGCCTTGATTAACGTTTCTTCTCGTATGCCGATTGCATTTTTAGTAATAAGTAATTCCCGGTACCATACAAAACCTTATGTTCCATACATTTAAGAGAGTACTGAAATATTGAAATGTATCTAATCTATTATTTGCCATGTAAAATACTAGATATCACTGTGGACTCAATAACCGTCCAAACAGCTTCTTAGACGTACATTCGTATCATTTCTTAATCCAAGCTAATAAACCTGTTACTCGTTTTATTGTACCGTATCTTGATTAATACAAGAATACCCGTATAAATGTTGAAATCTATTTCGCACGAACATAACAGAAATTTCTTTATCATTAGATTTACGAACAATCCATTAACTATCAATAGTCAATGTGATCTGTACTTCGTTAGGGCTCCCCATTACTACAAGGAGGTCTTCGTGACGATGTGTTTCTAATTTAAATAGTATGAGACATAAATTAGTGAATATGAAATGTGCATCTGTACCAACAGTAAATGTGCGTTGATGGTCATTTTATGAATAATATAAAAGGTAGCGTAGCGAGAAAAGGGGACATGTCATTAGCCACATAAGGAAAGAGTTGTATACATTTTTTAATCCTAGCTAATTATCCCAGATAACACAACGTGTCTGTAGACCCCATTGATCCACTTCTTAGCAAAGATTCGCTGAGATTATGCTTTAAATTTATTGATAATATGAATTAAAAAAATAATGCCAGGAAATAGACAACAAAAGCTCGGCAATAATTGGAACAAGGGAAATAGATTATTTTGTGCTATTATTGGAAATGTATGTCGCAAATATGCTAGTAAAAATGGATATATGAACAAAATACTCTTTTATGCAAGTACCAAAGGGTACAAGATCATGGAAAGCTACGCATGATTCCTTTAAAAAATACCACAGTTAAAATAAAGAAATGCATTAGAATTTCTGCCATGATTTCAAATATCCACGTTGTTCTCCTATAATGTCTGAAAGCAGCTCGTCGGGCAGGGACTCATTTTGCTCCTTTTACTTTCATTTTAAAACGCATGCCGCTGCAAACTTAGGTTTTTTGTAAAAGCAGAATAACTTTCGTATTTTCTAAGAAAAAATTAATGCTGTTGCAAACTTACGTATGAACTGATTATGCGTCAGTTATATTTTGAAGATTACAAATTTTTTATTTTTTATTACTCGTTATTAAAATATTGCACAGCAAGCCGTTTGACATTCATTTTCAGAGAAAGTATGTCAACGTTCTGCTGATCAAAGAATCTTATATAACGTATGGTCACAATATATTGTATTTTCAATTTTTCTTTCATCGGTACGAGCTTATCGAATCCTTATCATAGGTAGTGTGCTATCAGGTTTTGCAATTTATTTGTCACTCTAACGCATATACTAGAACGCTGTTTATTCATGTTACATTCTTCTGTGACTCGCCTAGGAGATTTAATTATACATTTTAGGTTATGCAAAAACATTGTTTCCGTATAGATTTAAAAAAAATTGCATAAAGTAATGTTAATCACAAATCAGATGGAATAACGTAAAAAAATTTATCAATAGAATCGACGTATTGGTGTCCCATAAATGTAACCTTGAAATTTATGAAAAATATAAAAGATCGATAGCTATAAATTTTGCATTATTTTCTTATGCGATAAAATCATACACCAACTATACTAAACTTTACATGCTACGTATGCGATCTATTAATTTTTTTATAGGTGCATAAAGTTGAAATAAGGTATATCAATCGCTTGTAAAATTTACTACTAAACCCCCATTACAATTCAAACATCATAAAATTATAATAATCAAGTTTTAAAATGTCGCTGAGTCGTTATCGCTCGAGACACGTATCGCAAAAATTCAACCGACTCAAACTACGTCACTATACAGAATCTAAGAACAGTTACCCAAAAACTGATATTTCAAGATAACAAATTCCAATTACAACAGGTAATGTATAATCATAATTATTAAGATTACATAAATAAATGAACGATCCAATCCAATAAAATAAAATCTTTTTCACTAAATAGAAAAACGGTTTCAGAACGGTTTAAAATTTTTTTAGTCTGTAGACCTAATTTATTTTTGATAACTGTATTTCGATCTAATCTGCAAATCGCTTATCGACAATGCTAAAGCGAAACATTATTGCCGAAGCATAAAAGAACTTTGGAATAGTTTTTCGATAATATTGTCGACCCTCCTTAGTCCTGTATAAATATTTGTATGACAAATTTCTTATACAAAGAGACGAGACCCTCCGATCCCGTTAAAATAATACTACCGCATAGAAGTTTATGTACCTTAATTGTACAATAATAATTATCGACAATCCTGACCATGAATAGAATTTGTCACAGTACATCATTATCATATCCTGTCTGATCAGAGTTCGTTAACTTTTCTTATTTCTTTACACGCAATTGCTTTTACGCAGCAGGCGTAGTCATATTTGCGTTGCAAAGTGTCAACCCGGTAAATAGTAGTCTGACCTCCATTCTTGGTACGACGTACATATGTTTTCACACGTAGCAGTCAGGAATAGGTATGTCGTAAACAAATTCGTCGGACTGAACCAAGCATTAGATTACGATTTGATTCTGTTTATTGTGTTTTGATTTTTAAGTTTCCAACGATACATGGTCAATTGATTATTTTGAATTTGCATAATTATCACGAAATACCAAGTAAATTCAACTGTATACCCGTTATTTGAACTACATTAAAGCTTTAGTTATAAGTCGACCTCGCTGTCTGGCTTTATTTGATTTACTTAATGCAAGTCTCCTACAGTTCAAACCCGCATTGTCTTCTACGGTTCAAAGGTTTCCTACGTAGAGGTTAGGTGCACTATTTACTTCGTTTCGACTTGTCTCTCGAAACTGAATAAAATTTGGCATATCTCGGAGAAGCGTCTAATATTGTTTCATTACCTTAATATATTTCTTCCATGTTGTTACCGCTGAATGAAACTTTTTACTGTGTTTTGAATTGCTCACAAGTGGTACGTAAATAACGTTGCAGTTTTGTAGATTGTCTGGGTGCAACGGACCATGGGTATATCACGAGAAACATATGAAACATCCGGTCGATTAAATAAAATTAGCCTGCGGTTCTGGCTGCATTGTTATGAAAAAGAGAGAAACGAAACGGGACTCGACGCTGCGACGTTAAAAATATCACAATAAAACCGTCAATGCAAGAAACTTTTCAGTGACAGTATACACTGTAGACTCTTTAATTTTAATTTCATTTGTATGAACGTTGCCGCGAAACGTAGCATTTTATGTTGTCAATGTCAATAAGATACAATGCATTCCCAAAAATCTTAATTCAAACGAATCAATATTACGTAATGGACATTGATGGTTCACCACGTTACTAGAAATATAGTAATCCTTTTCATCGCATATGTATTCTATAGCAACGTCAACAATTTCGTCAATTTCTTATTACTGTCACGTATTTATTTACCTGGTGCTATATGGAAGTCACGTGAATTCGAAAGAGATATTGCACAGTTGTCTTCTTGTAAATACTCTAATCCACTGGTGTTGCCTCAGAGCTAACCTCGATAAAAAAACGCACGACGTTTCTAACCTATTAACAGATCACCCTACTGCGGGCCTCTACCGTAATGCACAAAAAGTGGGGCAATTTAAAAAATTAATTACTCGAACACTATAATTGGAAATGGAAATGAACATTGTGGACAATGCTATATAAACTATAAATAAATATTTGTTTTTCAGATTTTTGCAAAATTTATTCATTAATATATTTATTAACATGTAGCCAAATATAAATTGATTTTTATTTATAATTTGGGAGTAATTAATTTTTCAAATTTACACTATTTTATCTGCTTTCACAGTATCGTATTAACTAATCTAATTCTACTGCGTATCTAAGTGAATAGGACAAGGACCTAGTGCCAATAATTTTTCATATCGATAATTCAGTAAGTGACAAATTACTACCAATGACTATCACTATATTGCGAGAGTAATACTACACACTCCTTTACCGGATAAGTTCCGTACGATTGCACTGGTCAATCGATACAAGAATTGCGCTGGCAGCCTCTAAATGTGAAAGTGAATGCCTGTAGTGGCGCTACGTGAAGGATACATTCATGTTTACTACAAAGTTGATAATTTATTTATGACCCACGGCCATTATCTTACATGTCATGAGATTTTTGATAAAAAGATTAACATCGACATATTATAAGGATGAATAATGTTCCTATTATCACTCAATATTTCTTGAATTGCTAAAGTTCGAAGTCTCTGTTCGATATTCACAGTGGGATATGGTAATTGATGATCTTCGATGCATTAGTCATTCGTATTACCCGTGTTAAAGTTGCTAAGGACACTCGAAGGTCAGGAAAAGAAACGTCAAAGCAGACGTTCTGTCAGGTATTTCACTTCTTTACAGTAGAACCTCGATTTTCTTTCTTTGCTCCGGGGGGTTATGACGAGAATCGTGTGGAGGTATCGATTTGAACTTTTATTCATCTTCGTATTTCGCGCGGACTTCCCAAGCGAATAAATTGATTCTAAACCACGTTGGAAATAAAGTGTCGGGACGAAAATAAGACTGCTGTAATGTCGTCAATGTACCTCATACTATTAATAACTGTACTGCTTGGGTAAGGAGATACACTTTAATTATGATTTTTTTGATTGATTATCCTACATTTATTTAGACACTAATAATAAAATAGGATACGTTAAATGGCGCCTTGTAAGTAGACTGTCATCGATCGGTAATACATAACCTATTGATTTTACGTAATAACACTTTTACAAGACATAAAATATATTAGTTTACAGAAGTATATCTAGTCGTATAGCCGATGTAGAATATTTTGACATTATTCATTAACAGGAAGAAAATTATGAACATTGGTCATCGCACTAGCGCCTGAATAAGAGCAACCACAATACATGTTTGTAAGTTAGGTGACAGCAGACGTCGCGATTTTCTGACATAATAACGCATTTTTCATGACTACTTTTTAAAGAATTTAAGGTGTTAATAACACATCTCATGAAGAGTAAAACGATAGACGCTCTTGCGTCTAAGCTAGTCATTAGATCCAAAGAACTCGACTACCATTGATTTTCTAATGTAATTGGTTCAGTAAAAATGTATAATTTAAAAATGGCTCTGTTATACTTCTACTAGATCGTCTATTACAGGAATAAGATACATGTTGCAGGGTCAAAGTTTAAAATAAATAGAGAAGTGCCCTTTGGTTTATAATATTTCATTATACAGGACTTCTGTAAATGCGCATTTACAACTCGTTTTCTTATGTGATGATTCATAATCTTCATTACGTCCGAGAAATCTTCCATCAAACTGGTGATGCGATATAAAAACATTGCGACGACTCCTAATGCAGGTTTTCTCAGTATTGTTTGTGTTGCATAAAAAGAACTAGAAAAAAAACACTGAATTAATAAAATATAAAGTTTTCAACACTTCTGTATACAGAAATATAATTTTTGAAAGTCGAAGTACTCAATAATTTTTGTAACTTCCTTTTACAAGTAGTTCAACTGATACTTATGTAAATGAGACCTTCCTGAAGAGTGTGTATCGATTGCCATTATTTTTCACTGTGAAGTATATTTGATGAATATTGTAATTCCAAAAGAATCATCTAATTCATAGTTTTATATCGGCAATTTCTAACTGAACGATATAATAGTCAACGATCTGACGTCTGATGTGTTATACCCTTGAAAAAAAAATTCTAACATTTTCGACATGTACAATCGCTGTCTTCTCGCTAGTTAGTAATGTTAGTGTGAGCATTGTACGTATGCCTGCCTCTCAATATTCATAATATTACTTAAAATCACACGAAGCTTCATCTGCCTCCCATCTAATAAAACTATCCGTATGTAGAAGGGTAAAAAATTCCACTGCTGTTCACGGGTGGAGTGACTCATCGTATCTCATCAAGATATGCCCAACACAGTTGCTAGCACATGCGTATCATTCACAATTTTGCCTCCATTCAAATGTTATAAGCCTGCAAGGTAAATTACAATACTTAATGTATAATGAAAAATTATATATTTGTACAATATTTTACACGGTTAGGAATATAAAAAGGTTGACGTACTCATTAGGCTGCGTTCAGAACTATTACTCAGGGTAATTCGAGGCACCAGCTTGAGTTTGTGTTTGTGTAAGAGCACTTACGATAATAGGCCAGTAATAATGTCGACTGACACCCGATTATTCAGTTCAGCAGTAAGTGCAGAAGCAGATAGGTTCTCTGTTCGGATAAAATTCAAGTAAAACATATTTCACGTACGTAACACGAACTGAGCTAGGTAAGCTCTAATTTGATAGATTAATACCAATTTGATAGCCTGTGTAAATATCGATAAATTAGGATTAAAAGTGATTAAATGTACTTTGTATTTCGTTAAACATGTATTTCGGGTTAATTAGTATTGAGTATTATCATAAAACAAACACTAACTGTTATAACCATATATTAAATAAGATACTGGAACCGCGAAAGTGTTTTGAAATTTAAACGTACATTTATTAGATTTAGTACATTTTTATACGGCTTTATGTATTACGAGATCTGATGGTTAATGGGTTTTTTATCTTTTAGCGAAATGTATCAGGCCTGCGGAACCGTGATAACCGTGGAACCTTGGGGTTCCGTTGATGGGAAAGAGGTTGATAAATATACATTAAAAAATACAAAAGGTGTCGAGGTTGAGGTTATATCTTATGGAGCCACTATAGTTTCGGTGAAAGTTCCCGGGAAAACTGGAACTTTCGAGGACGTTGTACTAGGTTTTGATAATATTGAAGGTAGATAACAACATAATTATGGATTATTAAAAATAATAACTCATGCACGTCAGTAGCGTTATTCAATTACTTTTATCAATAATTATTCATAGCATTGACATTAGAAATATATATATATATATATATGTATAACAGATTATATCCTATCTTGCATTCATACGTTGATTACTTATATACTTTCATATGATACTAATCAATCACTTTAGATCATGATGAATAATTCCAATAAAGGAATATTTTCTTTATAATTTCAAAAAGGATATACTTCATCGAACAATCCGTATTTTGGAGCAACAATCGGTAGAGTTGCAAATCGAATTGGCAAAGCTCGATTTTCGGTTGACGGTGTCGAATATAACTTGGCCAAGACGAATGGGGAAAATACCCTTCATGGAGGCGTGAAGGGATGGAATGCCCATGTATGGGATGCAAAAATTGATGGAGAATCTCTTACTATGACACTACTTAGTAAAGATGGGGACGAGGGTTTCCCAGGAACCGTAAATGCTTCTTTGACGGTTACATTGAATGATGAAGGAAAATTAAAAATAACAATGTCAGCTGTGACCAATAAGGCTACAACAATTAATTTGACTAATCATAGCTACTTCAATCTTGCAGGACATGTGCGTTATTGTTACTTAATGTAAACCATGATGTTTAACAGTACAGCTTTTATTATAGATAATGTGGAAATTGATTATTTTTATAGGGTTCTAATGCCACGGAACTTTATAATCACATATTTGAGTTGAATGCTGATCGCTGGACAGTTACTGATTCAGAAAGTATACCTACAGGAGAAATTAGAACTGTTGAAAATAGCATAATGGATCTTAGAAAGCCTACACGTCTTGGAGATGTGATTAATAATGTTCCTGGTGGTGGCTATGATTATAATTTCTGTTTGCCTGAGAATAATGGCTCGTTGGAAGAACGATTTGTCGCTAAAGTTGTGCATCCTAGCTCTGGAAGATATTTGGAAGTTTATTCTGATCAGCCAGGAGTTCAATTATATACATCAAATTTTCTGCCAAAGGAAAATGGGTCTGGAATTGTGGGAAAGCAAGGAAAGAAATATTATAGACATGAAGCATTCTGTTTGGAGACTCAAAATTATCCAGATGCTGTAAATCATGTAAGTCTTGTGAGATTTTATATTGATTTGTTGTTGTGTTTTGAAGAAAAAGTAAATATATTTCTCATTTTCAGGATAATTTTCCTAATAGTATCCTAAGGCCAGGAAACACGTATCATCACGTTGTCATATACAAATTTGGCGTACAAGCTTAGAGAAACTAAAGAAGTATTTAAAATTTATATGGAAAAGTTCCATCGATCAAATAAACATAGATTGAAAATAATGTAACTTAATTGCATTATATTTCTGACATTGCAGAAACAGTTAAAGTAAATGTTTCGCATATAATAGTATTGAATAGATATTGATAATCCATTATGTAAAATTCTTGTATTAGCATATACATTAATATTTTCTTGAGATCTTTAAATGAGTAATGGAATGAAATATGTATTTTAAAATATTTAAAGTATTTTTAAATATACATTAGTGCAATAAAATCTTTTTAAATGAATAATACTGTGATAATTTTGATTTCATAAGTTTTATTTCATACGTAATGTTTTAAGATATTAAAGAATAGCATTAATCTTCTTCCTTTGTTACAGTTGTAAATAGGATTTATAAAAGATGTATAACACTCTCTTTAAGTCACAAATAATTTTTAGTTAATGTACACTATATTAGATATATTAAATCTATCTATGCATATACACAACCAATAGTATATAATATTTAATTAGGATGATAATGAAGGTGAAAGATTCACTTCTAAGGGATTATGCTTTTTCTTTGAAGATACAGTATCTATACTGTCTAGTAATCGATCCTGTCGTTGTTGATTGATAGGTGCTGTTGCAGGCGTATAACGATCGGATATCCAACCTTCAACGTGATATCCAAGAAAGCCAATAACTCCAGCAAACGGAAGTGTCACATATGGTGCATACCTTCGAAGAACTCCCATTACAATGGGCCACATTTTCTGGAAAGAAGCAGCCCAATATTCTATACTGTTCTAATGCGATACAGATGTTTTTAATAATAAAATTTTATTTTATCAATAGTCATATATGTATATGATATGCTAATAAAAAATGCAAGTTTACCACACAGCATAATAGCTTTAATAAGAAATATTAAAATAAATTCTAAAATCTAATGGTTTGTAAAGAAAATTATTCAAGTTTCACCAGTCTTGCATCACGTGAAAAACTGATATTAAGATAATTCAACTGCGAAGAGAGTAAACACCTTGAAGTATATCAAGTGCTTTAAGATATTCTACATAATAAATGATAAGATTTCGTTAAAGATTGTATTTGGAGTTAATTTCTAGTGTCCTTTGTAACCTAACATAAAGCTGACAACTATACTAAAATAGCAAAAAAAAAAAAGCGAAAAGTTTCAAAGATTACTGAAATCTATTTAAACCTAACAATAAACCAACAGCAAGCAGAATATTTTATTAAAATAAATTAATTTTTTTAGTGCACCGTATTAACCTAACCTTGCACTTTAGAATTTATGTACGATAATGTTAATTACTTACGAGATTTTTAAATCTAACTGTACGTTCGTCTTAAAAAAGGTACAGTTACATCCAACGGGTTCAATAATACAACATGCATTGAAATACTTTCAGTTTCGTATGACAATAATTCTTCTAAACCTCCAAGAGTGAAATCTCATGCGTAGGTTATATAGATTTACATATATATATATAATTTTGTCTGAAGCACACTCAGTGCTCCTCAATCAATGATGAAAACGTTCAAGAGCGTACTGTATGTACTAGAGATAAGATTTGAAATTCATTTACCTGCGACATTCAGTGATATTGGACGTAAACGTCATAAGTGTATTTAATTACACGTTGGTTTAAGAATTTACGTGATTCTTACGTAGGAATTACACAATTGATTGACGCGAGAAAGCAATTCGGTCAAATTAAAAAAATATACGCTTCCTTATTTCCATATACACCATAAAATGGCACAAGCGTCCTAGATGCCTTTGCAGAGGTTCTGAATATTATCCAAATTGTTTAACTGAATACAAGAAATTAAATATAATCAGGATTTGTGATAAGATTCTTAGCGCTCAATGAAAGTCACGTTCTCTCCTTGCTTTATTGACGCAGTAAGCTACAAGCATTTTTTTTGTTTGTTATAGTTCTTTCTCAATCTTTCGTTTTCATGGTATTAATTTTAATTTAATAATAAACTAACAATTATTATTCGTAGATAATAATATCTGTGTACCACTTGCATACTTCATTACAGTAGTTTTAATAATTAATTAATAGTACTCATCTGCTTTAAGATTGCGGATACAAGTAGTCAAACATGATTACAATACACATGTACCGATAGAGTTTTGTATCTATTGTATAGAGCATGAAGCGGAGAAAAAATACAATAATTATATTATTATTATTATTACTGATCGAACGATCCCTCAATAATAATTAGCATCGATTCATTTGCGATACAATAATATATATTATGTACAGGAACCTAATTAAGGAGCGATGTTGGGGCGTTTATTTTTATTTTCTCAACGGAATGCAACATTTCTCTTTCGGCGTTCTATTGCTTTTCGATTGTATGAAATTTGACTGAGAACATTTTTTTTTCAAAAACGACCATGGCATTGGCTCACGTGAATGGTATTAATAAAAAAAATTCGAAATAAATGGCATATCGTTAAACTTCTAAATGAACAAAAAAATACATTCGTTCATAACGAGACTCGAGTATGCTTCCATTATTTCAAAATTGTGAGAACGCAATGTGAATAAACGTTTATCATTATCCCATTGCATGTATAGTCTTATGGAAGCATGGTGCTTATTTTTATAAATTACATATAATTTCTTTCATAACAATACTGCTCAGTCACTAAGTAATTGTTATTAATACAATAAATATTGTTAATTTGGCATATATATATATATATATATGTATATATATAAGTCCACCTACATATATAAGTCAATGCTGAAAACTATCGTTTCATTCGCAATTCTTTAATATATTGCATTAATTTTGGGAACTATCCTAATACTGATGAAAGGGTTTTCAGCGTTATTGTGGGTACTTAGTATTGTTTTTAGAATCACAACAATATTACCATTGCTCCTTGACAAAGAATATGTTCTCTTGTTCGTGTGAAAATCACAATAAATGGTTAGCAAGTTACGTTAAGCTCTCAAGTTGAAGAATATCATCAAGTGTTTATGTAACTTATTGAGATGGCAAATAATTAAAGTTTATACATATCCTTTTATTATTGTAATGACATAAACTAGCTCAAGCTAAACACAACATTTCGTTTACCAATGATTATGTCCATTTATTTCGTTAAATAATCTAACTTAAATGATAACAGATACTCGAATAGTAAGCTCTTAAGTTATCAGAATAAATACGTCATGAGACCAGCATTTTAATGTTAGGTAAGAGAGTAAATGAGTTGTTCAAGAGACATACAAGAACACACATGGATATTGCACTAAAAGTCTTTTGATTTAACGTCCCACTTAACGTACGGCATATTGCAGAGATGGATCAACCAATCATCAAGAATTATTCGATATCATTAATCCGAAAACATTGACTATTATCACGTATGATGATATTTCACTTATAATGTCGCTCGCATCGCTGAGATCTTAACGCTACTTCATAAAATTATAAAACATAAACGTTTCCTTTCTACTGTACACATGGCATTGTGATTCTACGTCAATAATTATCAATTCAATAGTATATTATCGCATCACCCCATCATCTGACTAGCCTTATGTATCATTGGATTTTTTAACTAATATGTGAAACTTCAATCATTCGTTAACAATGATTTGCATTACTTGAAGATTCATCTACATCTTCATTTAGGATTATCAATTATTATTGAAAAAAATTAAACACTATTCCTCATGAGTTGAATGGAAAATTAATTTTTTTATTTAGGGCTCAGGCTTTTCGTTCCTTGATGAAAATTGATTTGCAAGGTAGTACCATTTTATAGGCGAAACAACCTTGATAAAATAATGAAAGAAAATCAAATGGCGATCAATAGTTTGAATAATTGTACTAAAATAACATGGATCAACAAAAAAGAAAAACAGCCAAATATGAGTTAACTTTTAGTTTGTGTCGAAATAAATTATGATCAGTGAATAATCTATGCAATCGATCATAGACATATAGGACCCTGCATTTGATATGACATACGGTATAAGAAGGTAATCAGTTTGTATTTCATTATTCGTTAATAATCAGACATTAATGTCTATATAGCAAGGCCTAACCTGTTCCTTAAATCGCTATCTAAAAATTGTTGCATTCTGTTGATTTTTAATGGTGGGTTTCGCCAAGACTAGCACACTCGCCCAGGTCCGATAGCTACTCTAATAATTGTCTTCTATAAGACCCTCTCTTCACAATATTATACTGCAGTCAAGATATCGCAGTAAGAGTCTTAAATATCATTTGAATAAAACAGTCGTATCTACCCCTTGTTCGAGACAAATCGTTCGCTCGAGAAATTCCTAGGAAAGCCTTACACGACTGGCCACACGTAGATTCAATTTTATATAATTATACTCCAAAAATTCAAACGGGGAGTAGATGACGACGTTAATTTTGTTTCTAATTTTTTTTTTCTTCTCACCATTCGCTAGATATGTAACACCCTTGTGCATGGTCTTGAACTGCATATATTATTTTCAGTGTACAAACAGTAAAAGATAAAAAATAGAGACAGCGTGCATACCGGATAGATAATTGTGTTACTCTTTTGCTTTAGATTATAAAAATAATTCATACGTTATAACAGCCACAAGTTTTTGTTTGAGCTTAATCGATAATATGGAATATCTTTTTTAAAATAAGTTAATTCAAGTAGTATAAGTCCTGTGTCATTTCATTCGTTTTCTTTTTGTATAGTAAATTAGACTCGATTAAATATCACTGTGCTGTATATAGTTATATAGAGTAATGTTCTTGTACAAAGAGTAGTGCGACGGTACGTAGAGTAACTTATGGATCAGCCAAGACATCGCGCAATATACATTTTACAGTCGGAATACATGTTTACCTGGCGTGCACTATTCGATGGAAGTTTACGTCGTATGTTTCGATTAAAATTTATGGCTAGATTCATTTCTATTATTTATTATTTTCGCAAGCATCGCTCTTCGTCATTCTCGCAGTCAATCCTTACCGATTGTACACCGAAAAAAATTGTACCCACAGCCAAATTCGAATTATCTGGATTCAATTCGGTATGCGTTGCGCAGATAAAAAAGTTATGTTTATCTCGTACCGAAGTAGAAGTACCAAAGAAAATCAGTAATCACGAATATGGCGGTGGCCAACAAGATAACCTTCTAAAATATCTTAAAATTATGACAAATCACACTGTCCCATATCAAGTAAATACAATGTTGTGTCGTTTTCATATTACGAAGGGATACATTCCTTCCCTGAAACAAAAGTCTTTTCGAGTTTCATGACTGCTTTCAGCTACTAGAAAGGCTATATATGCTTATTTGATCCAAAAAGGTATCACATTCCTAGTTGGCTGTGGGAGAACTTGGTTGATATTTAGTGTGAACGAAAATTTCCGCAATTTTCAAACACTAAACCTCACGATTCTCTGCTAACTACCGCTGCGTCTGGTACTGGCCTAAATCTGCGGCACCTGCAACAGATAATGATTCGAATAGAGATTATAATATTGCTCCGAAACATCACTTTACCAATGTACTTCGATACAATTAAATATTGATGATTTTTCAAGTTTCTTCAATCAGCTAAAATTCACAGAATCATATTTTTTTTTTCAAATACCAGCCGTTCGATGTTCAAATATGAAGGTATAAGTATTTGAAAAAATGATATGACATAGTACAAAGCTTTACATGCTGCGGTTGGAAAATTGTATAGATTAATCATTATAGTGTCAAGTATTCACAAATGACATATACACACGGGAAAAAGATAATATAAAACATATTGTACAATACGTTTTCAGTTAAAAAGTAAAGCTACAACAGAAAAAAAAAATACATTCATTTATGTACAATATATGTATACTTCTTAAAAGATGTATGTAAAATAAATGTTTAAAGCAGGAATATGCTACTGAAGTTTTAAAATACATACTCTCTTAATACCACACAATACCTGTACAATCATATTTTATATTTAAAATAAGAAGATTGATGTTACCCTACTTCTAATTATATCCCGTAGTCAATAATTTCATTGAAAATGGTTTAGCTTAATTCATCGATATATAAAGTATAAACTGCATGAAGGATAAAGACAAATTTTACCTTCAATTCGTGGATAAAAATAAGTATCACTAAGTATCTGAAAAGTACTCTGATTGACAATTGTTTCATAAAGACTAGAATCACAATTATTAAGAAATATCAGAGTAAAAACAAAAATAGAACATCTCGGTTCCACTCTGCCTGAAAGAATAGGATACGTACTAACTATTTATCATGCCAAAGTTAATCACATCCAATTAAACAATGCTAATCCAATTAACTAAATAGAAAGGTATAAATTCGTTACATGAATAAATCACAGATGAACAGCAGGGCGAGACCGCAAAGAATTCAAAGAGCAGAGCAGATTTAATTTTGTAAGGTAACTGCTGTCCTACCTAGCATTATTTTCTGCTACGTGAGGCGGTAGCATGGTGGGTGGTGGTGGAGGTTGAGCATTCGGTGGTTCACTGCTATCGGAATCGTTGTCACTGCTTTCTTCATTTCTCTTACCAGCCTCTCCTAAAAGATAGGATGGAACTCCCCTTGGGTAAAATCTTGGCAATACCTCGGAGGTCGGTCTCGTCCTACGTTGTGGTCTTTGAAACCGTAAATTTAGCTGGCTGGCATCCGTCACGTATTTCTCGCTCTGTCTGCGTCGACGCAGGGCTGGCGTGCATCCGGTTAGATTTTCATCTTCCGTCGAACTCGCCGATGTTAACGGGGGCGCATTCGCTCGTGCATCGGGCAACGTGACGCACCGACGTAGTGCTGGCGCGTCCGTGTGCACTGTCAAGGGTTTACCTTTGGTAGCTAAAAGTGGCTACTGTTAGTAATGCTAACAAGCTCAATGCACAATTCATTAGGCAACGTAAGATTTAAATTCTCAGCCAGTATTGCGAAGTGCGCATGATTGCTACTTTCCGTAGGAAATATTTGAAATATTATAAGATGTGGTAATGACATTTTGTATAATATGAACTGTGAAATGATTCTAGTTGTGACAGTTGCTTTACATTCAATTTTTTTTTAGTACTAAATCCATTGCAATAGCCACTTGTCTATAAAGTCCTAGCAAGCGATTGGACAGCGTTGAAAAATGTGATAGTAATAAACAATGGCTAATTAGAGCAATAATAAGTACGTCACGTACGTCTTGTGCGAAACACCAGATAAATGTTTTATCTATTGTAAATATAAAATTTACGGCGTTATGCAATATAGAATGTTTAACTATTTGATCAGGTTGGAAGGATTGATTTGCTAAAGAGGAACCATAACCAATTAACTAAGAATTTAATTAATAAATCAAAGTTTCGCTCACCACTATCTCTGTCCTTGGATTGAATGATCCCTGCGGGTGACCTTTCAGGCTCACTTCCAGTTCCAGTTCTTGTATTAGGTGTGTTAGTCTCAGGTGTTGATTCAGATAACGAGCACCTAGGACTTTTCACAGGTATTGGTATTTTACTGTAGGTACTGTGTGGCCTGCTGGGTGTATCCTTTTCCTTATTGTCCTTGCATTCGCGCAATGGAACAGTGTTTGGAACGGTTGTCGAGGCAGTGGTTGCAGCAGGAGCGCCATTCGACGACGTATTAACAGGTGCGCGATTCTCAGTTGCGTCATAATATACTGAAGGTTCTTCTACTCCGGGATTAGGACTAGCAGGACTATCTGTCGTGCCATTTGTTAGTTTTTCTATAAAAAGAATGCCGAACAGATATCACAAACGCATTCTATATTTAAAATTGCTACAAACAATTTATCTATAAACATTTCGAAAACTAATTTGGTGGAAAATGCTTCACGTACTTTGTAAAGGTTCTTTGTCTGCACTTGTTTGCACGACGGTAGCACCACCCGTAGCATCGACTACTCTGATTTCCAGTCTTCCTGCCACAGCCTGTTCTTCCTCGTCCCCAGCCGGTGTACTGGGTACAGTATTAGGAGGTGAAAATGCAACAGCTGGTACACTTGCTCTTCTCGGTAGCGGACTTTGTCGTGGTTCGTCATGTCGAGTAGCAATATTTCTCATGACATCTACTTCGTATAAGAGATCGTCGAATGCTGCTTGCTGGACCTATAAAAAGAATGTTTAAATAAAGGAAGCGAGCAATCAGAGCAATCAGAGCCATATTGTCGAGAGGAAAATGTTTTTGGATCATTTTACATACCAAGGGTGCTTCCAGATAGCCACGAACGTGCGGCGCCAGCGCCGGTACGCTCCATGCTCGAGGAAGTGCTCCCTGCAGTTCCGGATATTTTTCGATTCCGGCAATATTTAGGCATCTGTGAGGTACAGCTGGTCTTGGCGAGTCTTCGCTTATTCTCGAGAGTGCTGTTTGTGCCGTGGGAGTTGGCTGTTGCTGTTGAGATACAGCTGTTACTACCGATACTGGTTGTGCCGTTGTTGCTTTTGCCTCATGAGATCCCGGTGTTGGGGTCGCAGTAGCTACAGCTTCACTACCAACTGTGGACTGGATACTTCACTCTTTATTCTTCTATTCTCTATTCTTGCTTTATTTCAATATCACGTAAGCTTGGAAATATTATAAATATATTGTATGCACGAGACATTCTTTCTCTGCGTATTATTAATGGCGGTCACGCGACAAAATAGCACTTAGTTACATTAAGTATCGTGCGGAATAAATTGCAAAAGTATTACTAGGCGATCGCTATGAAAATTTTATCCAAGCATATTTCGAAGCGAATAATTTAAAAATTTCTCTAAAAGAGTACGAAAAATTAATCTTATAAGATCTTTGATTGAACGCAGCACTATATAACTATACAAAATAAATGCATCTCACAAAAATCATATTATACAGCAACAGAATACCAGCATTTCTAGCCTCTAATATCTCTGGTTGCATACAAAGAAAATTGATTGTTGTACCAGACAATTTTGAGTAAGAAAAGCATATGTTGCGTCAAAAACTTATGTCGATATGCTAATGCGCTATTTTTAACATATCCTTTTTATTATAATTGCAATTTGAATATTTAGAATGATCTTTCTACATCTTAACATAAACATATAACTATAGCAGAAATTACATTATATATAATAGATGCACTTTTCGTGTGCATCGAGCTCCTTGCCTGGCATATGTACAAAAATTTTAAATAATTTGAGCCGAATCATAAAATTTTTAAAGATTAAGAAAGATATGAGTTTAAGAGCCGTATGATGGAAATATGAAATTTCTTTCACACGTACGCTCATACTGTCCGGCTGCACTGAACCTTTTTAACATAGTCATATCAATAATGATCAATTGCATCGACTTTGTGTCTCTAATTACAGTTAAATAATTAACAATAATACAAAGAGAACAGAATTTGAATATTTCAGGAATCTCTTTTGCAGATTATTCTGCTTTTTATCTTATTTTTCTACTTTATACAGGCGATATCAGCGGAACTTGTCTGTATCCTCTTATTTGGTCTCACTATTGAAATAATTTATATAACGACGTAAAAAATTATTACAATATATAGAACGCCCTGAATCATTCATGGTAACTCGTCAAATTTTCTCACCAGTGTATAAAATTATTTTACACTGTTATCGATAGCCATTGTGCTCCACAAGAATAAAAGCAAATAAGTAAGCCCTATCATTATAGCTCGCACAGAATCGGAATTAGTATATTGGTAAAGCATAAATCGCTGTGGCTATCGAGGGCCAAATAAAAGAAAGAACAAAATTAACATAGCGAAGTAGAATACTAATTACCAGCGACATATTCGTAATCACGAGATCTACGGCAAAGAATAACTGCGATCTGATACTATATGGTAAAAGAGAGCTAATGAAAAGTCTATGCGTAATTATCAAACATAAAGGAGGAAAGCTAGTGCGAAAAATTAGAATTGAAAACGGTGGTAGTCAGAGCTCGAGTTGGCAGTGCATCGGCAGGTGATAGGTGTCAAGCGAGGATGTCGATACAGGCCAGACGTGGCTAGAATATCAAACACAGTCTACTATAAATAATAACGCTATCAATCAAAATCCCGATGTGTACAAAGACTTTTCAGATGATGAACTTTGAAGTTTTCATGAAGATGAAGCAGCTATATGGAAGAATTTCTAAAGTGAATGTTCTCATGGTTCGCACAACTGTAGGAAAAAGCATAAAAGTACAAAATTTAATCACAAGTAGCAAAAAGCGTTATAAAATTAATAGCAATGCCAAAGAAGTGAACAAGGCGTCAACAATATAAAGTATAATTAATAATCAACAAATTGTTATGTCATATTAATGTTTTCACACATCGCAAGAACATTAACATTAGAAATCCCTTAATAATCTCTAAGGGCATAACTTTGCATTCTATTCGCGTCTGACCTCAAACATTTTTAATGGCACGCTAATAATTACCTGTGGAACCAGCGAAGGTGGGTTGGCTCCTCTATGTTCCGGACTCTGCAAATTCTCTCCTTTCCATTCATTATCCGTCTCTTCTGAGTCGTCGAACTGCGACTTCCACTGGGAGGCCAGGGTGAGTCCACCACCACCACGAGTCACCTGTTGTAACGCTGAAACATTGTCGTCGTCTATCTGTGCGAATTGCGTGATTGAACAGTCCCGCATCGCCGTACGTGCAGCACGTCCTTGCGGACGAGCATCAGTTCGTCTCCTGGGTTCTCTTCTCAATGGTTCTCTCTGTTCGGTTACCTGTAACAAATTTAATGAACCCATGGATATGAAGTTGAATAAGTTACGAAACGCATTGCATTCATAAATAATTTCTAAACGGTAAATCAGGTATAGATCTATATATCTGGCACAATATTTCATAGTAACAGTAGGTACATATGTCAAGTTGGATTATCGGTATTAAGATTATGTGATATACACTACATGAACTACGATATACTTACAGGACTTTGATTTCCAACGTGCTTTGTGTTAGTCACATCGTAAGAGCAGTAAGAGGCATCCACTTCAGTTTGTATCCTGGGACTTGGCGGTTCGCCAGGCGGCGTCTCCGGAGCTGCGACAACCCGCAAACGAGCAAACGTAGCGCCACTTGTAGATTTTCGAAGTGGCGCCGCGGTGTTTGTGCTTGTTTTACTGCGAGGAACTTCGGATGCTGAACGAGCGGACGCCATTAGCGCATCACCCTCGTTGTCTACTTGTTTTTCAGCAGGTGCAGCTGGAGATTGTGGTTCTACAGCCATTGATACTGCACGTCTTTTCTTTGGCGATTCTATATTATGAGAGCATCGAATGGAATGCTTGATTTATATTAACAATAATGACAATAATGCGTGATTGTCGATCAATTTGATTAGACGTGTCAAAAATTAAATCTATAGTCAGCACATTACGCGAACACATAATGATTGTCATGTGGGGTTCTTTAGTGCGACATGAGTGTCACAGTTGACTAGTAGGAAATTCGCATTTACCTTGTACAGGGGGTGTAGCTACGACTTGCTGACCACTTTGCTGATGCGTATTGTCTGTGACGGGTATCGTAGCATTGCAATTTTTATCTCGGCCATGATTGCTGATGGCTGAGGTAAACGGCGCAGCTGATCCTTCTATTCCACGCTGTCGATTTCCTCTGCACACACTTTCGTAATCCAACTGCGCCTGGTAACATATATTCCATTTTACATAATGCTTCAATTGCGTGACGCATTGATTACATGTATATTGCATCAACATCTTCAAACGTATCAGGGAATTATACTTACGTCTAATTCTTTTCTGTTGTCTGGCTCAACATTTTCTTGATTATTGGTATCGAGATTCGGTGTGGTTGGTGCTTGATTAATAGTAGTTGCTATTGTTAATGCAGGAGGTACCGCGGCTGCATGTAATGATCTGGTTGTAGGTAATCCTTCGTTAGCTATTAGTGGACGCTCCCAATCATACGGATCTGTTGGTTTCACTCCTCTGCGTTTCATACAACGCTCAAATAAACCAGCCAGCATCGTGTAATCTGGTTTGTCCCAGTATCCCAAACTCTGTAAAGTATTTGTAGGTGTAAAATTCCAATGAAAATACAATATTGTAGAGGAAGCTTCAATGGACAAGAATTTCAAGCAGGGATGATACAGATAACTCTCAGGTTGACATGAAAGTATGTCTTAAACGTGACTCATTAAGCTGTTTCAGCTATTAACTAAATCACCCAAGTATTCTTAAGGTTATATGAGAACCGAAATAGATGGGAATCAATAAGCGGTACCACCGTATCTTAGAATAGATTATATATATATATATACACATGTATACAGTATATGTTTTCTATACGTATTTACTGGAATCAATATGTTATTATGACGTAGTTTTCAAATCAGTACGCTTATCATAAGTAATGCTACAAGAACGGAGGGTTCAAGAAAAAATTGAGGCTGCTTAGCCAAGCAGTAAGAATCAAACAAGTAGAGAAAGTAAATTTGAGTTTCGAAAATAGATGGTTTATTTCAGTGATCGTGCAATACATGTTTTTTGAATTTTCATGGCAGATTTGACTACAGTACTTATATACGTAACGAACTCTGATCACGATCTACATGTAAATATGGTTAAAAAATTTTTAATTTCTTGTATCAAATTGTTATTAAAAAATTGCCTGTATTTCAAAGTTTTTCGAACGTACCTAACGATACCTTAGTGGTAACTGTTTTCTGGGTCATATCCATTTACGTGACCCATTAAAAAAAATATCTCCTATGTGAGTCAGTCCTAATTCAAGAAGTAGAACGTTTCTCTTGTTCTTGGACGGATATCATTATTTCTTATTTAAAAAATGTCATTTTTGAGTTCGCTTTAACAGTGCAAAGTAAGTGCTTGCCGCAAACCTTGGCCTCTTTTACAAGGAGGACACTTTGAACTTGGGCCAAATCTTGTAGGCGCATGCATGTCTCATTCATAAATAGTTAGTAGAAAAAACTTTTTTCCATAGGCATTGTCAGATAACATTGATTAATAACGAGTCTTACTAAAGAAATAGGTCATTAATCGTCGTAATAATTGGATCGTGACATGATTGAGTTTTTGAATTGGATTGATGGATTCTATGTAAAATTACATAGAAAATCTCCTGGAGTTATAGGAGCCCGTATTTTATTCAATTCACCGGCCCAATGTTAATTCATTCGTAGCAGCATCCGCGTTATCTAACATCATTCCATTTACAGAAAATCCTATAAAATTTTATTTAAAAACATCCTACTTGCACATTGTAACTATCCCAGTGACCTACAATTATGTTTAACGTATTTTGGATTCTCGCCAGCCCCAATTTTGACAGACGAAAAGTGATTTCAATTGACAATTACATCAAGAGCAAACTGTCAGTCACTGTTAAACTTTGCAGCATTGATATCGTCATACCAACTATCTTCCCACAGGACGATTAAATGTTCTTAAAAGGTAACGTGCGATGGTTGTAATATAAATAAAAAATAAATCATCAATATCGTAAGTCAACACGTTTAAATAAGTGCAATATCAAAGTTGCTATGAAGCGAGCACAATTTGTATCTATTATATTACCTGAATGTGTTCCAAGAAGAGACGTAGATCAGAAGGCAAGTGCTTCAAAAGTAACCGATGATCATATTTCTCCTTCATAAGTCCAACCTAAACATTGCAAAGAAATATCGAGGCGTGAAAAACGTGATCAAGAAGACAATAAAAAAGGTATATTAATTGCTAAGAAACAAAACCATTCGATTCAAATAAATAAAACTGAACATGCAATTTTTTTAACATAAATAATATCTGGCAAGACTTACTTGTTCCTTATCTTTTATCTTCCGCCACGGGAGTTGCCCATTGACAAATTCTACCAGCATATAAAATAATGACCATAAATCATCGTGTCTTCCCATCTCCTTGTTCTTGTGAGCATTGACGGAAGCATACCGGACGGTTCCTCTGAATCCTGCAGCAATGCGAGCTGGTCTGACCTGGCCAGTACCAGTTGTAAATTGGCGAGCCAAACCAAAATCCAACATATATACCATCCTTGCACTGTACGGATGACGGCCAATTGAAAAATTTGACTGTAAGCATAATTTTTATATTACCATATAATGCGTAAATTATGTTTGAAATTGTAAGTGAGCCGAGAGATCAAATCTTCTAATATGATCCAATTACTTACGACTCAAAATATAATAAGGTTTTGTATAACTGATAAACGGTTTATTGTTACGATAATATAGTCGCAACAATATTAAAGTAACAGCAGTAAAAAAATGTAATAGTACGTAATATTAAATGCTACGAAAAATATATATTTTCATACCACAGTAATTTTTAAGTAGTTGCAATGATAAGTTTTGAATTTTTCAACTGATAAACATCGTTTTCAATTTAGTATGTTCATGACAATTTAATTCAACTGTCTTTCTCCATGGTCAATCATTGACATAGAGTGACTCATTAGGCATTGACATTTTAAACGAAGCTATTAATTTGGCATCGAGTCGATGACAAGTTTCGACAGAGGCTATGGATTCCGATCAATGTAATGCCTGGCTCCGTTGGAGGTGAACAATGTTGTATAGTGCGATATCTATCTTCCGACATGTGACAACAGATGATATTGATGCCAATTCGCACGAAATTTCCGGCGTCTTACTCACTTTCTATTTATCATTTGTTATATATCTTAATTGCTAAGGCAAGCTGCATTTGCGATTCATTCGAAACCTTGTTTAATGTAGGAATACGACTACGTCTAATCTGATAAATAAAAAAAAATAGATAAAAGTATGAATAGCTTCACGATTGGAATAGATAAACCAGGCGTAAATATCAATTCGAAGACTGATTAATATTTCTCAAACACAAAAATACGCAATTAAAAGTTAAAAATGATATACAGCACATTAATAGAAACTAACTAAAAATATGGTAAACATATTAACAATAACAGTGTACTTGTATCATAAACATTACATCAGCTTTGCTAGTCAATTATAATATGACAATATTTGAAAATAAAGGTTATTTGCAACTATGCAAGAGAGCAGTGAATTAATAAGCAATCTGGTGGACTCCCCTAAAGGATTGGACACACTTTTTAAAGGCTTATTCATCAATTGCCATGTGAATCTATGAATCTTGTGTAAGCACAAAACCATATGTCTCATGTTGTAGCGTCGAAAGAATCAACATGCTCGCATACGATCATCATTTTGGCAAGATCAAACAATGACCGGTATAGCACGTTTTAATTGAATGGTAATGACTCACCGGCTTAATGTCTCTATGAAGGAAGCCCACTTGGTGTATGCTCTCTATTGCGTTTAAAATTTGATGACCGAGTCGCAAGGTGGTAGATAGTGAAAAGGCACCTCTTGGCTGCGCACGTCGCAATTCTGCTAAGTTTTTACCTTGCAGTTGCATCACGACATAATTGAATCTGTCATTTCGACCACAGCCTATGAATCTGCAAACGTGTTCTTTACCTGCAACGAAAAAGTAATGTGACGTCATTTCCTGCGAACCGTAAAAATTATTCCAGTCTTTCTTACTCTGAATATCACGTGAACGCATATTTTCAGTAAAAAGTGTCGTTGAGCATGACTATTTTGGATACAATACATAATGGCCATTATAATGATCCTCACGAGTTAAATATATTAGAAGTAGAATATATGATATGTTTTTTAATTATAGTTACCCTGCAGTTTTTTTAGAACAGCCACTTCCATCTTGAGGACTTGCTTTGGCTGGCGGGCAGACTCCACTTTTAGGGCAACCTGTTCTTTTGTCATCAAATCTAAGCCCTCGTATATTTCGCCAAACCCGCCGCCACCTATCTTTCTCATCTGTAACAAAAAAAAGTATTTGCAAAATGCAATTGAATAGTGTACTTTCTGAGGTCATTTGTTGATAGTGCAAGATAGATGTCGTTTTGTACTGATCTATGAAATATTATTTCTGATATAGATTATGTAATACAAAGGATAATCATTTGAATATGAGTATTATGAAGTCACCGAATAGTAACAGTAGTTTGATTCAATTCTAAACTTGTACATTTCTTAATAGAGAAATAATAATACAAGTATAGATACTGTGTTCAATTCAGTATTCACTTATATGAGAAGCCTAATCTAAAGTGGCTGATGTATACATTTGCAATGTTATCTGATAGAAAATGACAAAATCATTATAACATAAAATTGAATAGATAACTAAATTTTAAACTGTTGACACTGATAATGGTCATTAGTAATTTTTTAGGATGAACATTTTTTTTTAAATTTTCTAATTTAAAAATAGATAAGGTTCCTTCAATTATACTACAAGGTACATATTGAAAGTATATTCAAGGTACGTGGAATAATACTTATTTTTGTAAACGACGTATGAAAAATATATTTCACTTTGATTCTTAATAAATGAGTATAAAATAACTCTTATAACATAATGCAAAGAAAATTCAAAGAATTTTATTCCTACTATCTGTTATTAATCTTCTTGCTTATCTAATAATTTAGTATATGATTTAATTAAAAACAAATTTAAATAATTAAATCTAAAATCATTTAAGCTATAAGAATTTCTCCTCATCATCTATCTATGAATTTTATCAGTGTCAACCGGTAATATAAATATACTAGCCTACACAAATATTGCAGTATAACAATGCAGATATTGGTCAATGGAGAAATATAAATATCAGCATAATTATACTTTATATAGTCCAATGTACATAAGAAAGTAATGTCAAAGCACCATACACACGTAGAATTAATTCCCTTGACTCATTTAGCAGATAGAAACATTTTTTTAAATGAAGTGCAATTTGCAAATGTAATCAATAAACCACTTGCACAGAAAAAATTAACAAAATAAGTATAAAAAATTTAATTTCAGCATTGAATAGATGCAACAATTTTGAATTGTGTCGTTTTCACAACAAATTCGAACACATAATAATTTTGACATCAAAGGAAAGTGGAAACATTTTTTAAGAAATTGACAGCAATACTCACGACTTTCCATCGTTCCTTGACCACATGGCCAGGTTGCAGCAAGTCCTCACTAGTCATGGTGATATTGTTGTTCTGATCCGTACTCTCGTCGCCTACATGCCTTGACACCAGCTTCCCAGGGTGATTTGGATGCCTGGAAAATTGAAGCAACCCCTTACTAAAGGCATGATTGCTTCTAGGACACGTATAAGGAGGATGGTCGTCCGGTCTCGCGATTACCGGGCGACGTGCTCCAAATTGATAGGATTTTGGCTGTCAACGTTAGCCGACACGCCCTACGGCCCACACACGAGGTTTTTAACCTAAAGACTTGCACGATAAAATTGGTCAATACGCGCCCCGTGCTAGGCAGCCATGATTGCGTGCGGCCAAAGGGTGCAGCCAGTACAAGGGGTACTAATACTCTGTGCTTTTTTTCTGTCGAACAGCTCGTCCACATCCCGACCATCCGAGCTTACACTGTCCCCAGTGCCATAACAGAGGATATCTAATATTCTACGATATACTAGACTACTGCCTAATATTACCACTGCTGCTACCACCATCAGCACCACCACCACCATTGATGGGAAACCCCACCGACTATATATAATGTTACCCTCTCTATAAGCGATATTTCACAAATTTCCAAATAATTAGCATCGAGTAATTCAGCAGTGAGACGCAATTTATCCCTGCACGAAAAGATAACTTGTCTCCCTGGAAGGTCCAACGCGCGCGAACCGATCCAAATATAATGACATTTTATTTTTACTAACAAAGTCGTCTGCTAGATGCTGACGGTGGGTAGCTCGGCGCTGTAGTTGGATATTCCAAGAGCGCCGGAACGGCTTTATTTCGCGATTATCCTCGTTAAACTGGCATTTCTCGTGTTGCACGGCGACTTCCCGTATTCCCCACAATCACTCTCTTCGTAAGACGGATACGAGATACTCACGAAAGTCCCACGAAATTCCGTGGAATGCCGATACGACGGCCATTTTCGCACGGAATGTATTTCACGGTATGTCCGCGCGATGGCGCCCTAGACACACGATCGATGACGCTCACCGGGACATGTCGAAGCTTTTGCAAGCAGCAACTCGCGATCTGCTGTTTGCGGAGAACAGAAAATACTTAAAGCTTCGAGGATGATTGACTTGCTTGCGCCCAACGCTTAGTTACATTTTCGCTCTAATTCCGATAGAATCGCTTAAGATAAACGCGCGATATGTTTATGAATATTTTATAATCACTTTATGTCTTACGACTCGTGTATGACACCATATTTTTTTGTCACAGATTCACCGATTCGTTGAATAAGAACATACGAGAATGATACGTTTTGAGAATAACTGCGTGTACTGGATAACTGATTCTATGATATACTGTCCGATCGAAGAAATCCGCTTTACGAGAAACCCGTCATGACATGCTTGACCGACTGTCGAAAGTTTGCACCGTTAATCAGACTTTGTCACACCAGGAAGTCACCTTGTAATAATTAAAGAATTGTTCAATATGACATTGAGCACATATATATGCTCGGGATTCAATGTTCTTGATGTCTATTGATAATTCATCTTTTCTTCAAGATATAGTATTTTCAATAAATTGCAGACTGAATGGTAAACAACATACAATTTCTCTTGTCCTTATTCCATTTACTGGCAATAAGGAATAATTTATACCATCTTAAGTGATACGTAAGTTATTAATATTGCTATAATGAACTCGTAGCACATGCCGTTGAATAATAATTAATGAAGAAATTCGTAATTCCTCAGTTGTCCTCGCATGCAACTGGAACAAACGATCTGAGTAGGATATTGAATAACGAGAAAATTAATAGATCTGTTTGTGCAAACGATTTTTCTGCGTGTAACATCGTAACCGATGTCCGATATCGCTCCGAATGTTTATTGAAGGCTTCGAGTAGCAATCATTACAAACGTTAAAATCCCGATCGTTTATAAACGGATTTAGAATCGAGCTGACGATTCTAAGAAAGTTCGGCCCAGCACGGAGGTTACTATTAACTGGAACTATTTATATGTCGTTACAGTAATATATGAGGAAATATTTAGCCTGGAGATTCTGTATATTGTTTTGATACCTAAATTCGAGGAATCTCTAGGAGTAATTATTAGGAGAAGTTTTATAACTTGGTAGATTCGGTGATTCACTGTTGCCTATCAAACTTATATAAAAGATAATGTGACTGACAGAAAGTTAAAAATATGTCAAGATAAGAAGGAAACCTTATTGTTATCAAATTGCACGATTATTTCATAGATTTTAATACTTCATTAATCAATGTTAATAAGAAGATAGATATTTCTGATGTATACTACAAACAGTTAAGAAGCTTCAAATACATGACTGAATGGCAAGAAATATGCTCGACCAATCGGCATGCTATAGTTGAAATACTACTATGATAATGTACTAAGTAAATTATCTATATTGATTTGATATCTAAAAAAAAGTGCACTATGTATATTTGAACGTAGAGATAAATATCAAGTTCGCCGAGAATTGGATTACGTGGCATAACAAAACCGATCCTAAAATACATCTGTTAATGAGTTATTGTCGGAGTAAAGGATCGATCTGATAAAAATATCTGGAGATCGTTGTACTGTTTGTTGGACGGTAGAATTAAAACTGACAATTCAGGTACACACTTTCATCTCAGAAGAGAAGGAAAACTGAAAAGAAAACGTTTCACGGGATGAGAATAGTGACTTGCGCAATATTTCCACTTTTTGCAGAATTTAAAGTCTAGACTGTCTATCAATAATCTTCTTAGATTATTACGCGTTTGTGCCATACGAAATATCTATCCCTATCCAATGTGAAAAAGTAGAAATTCAATGCGCGGTAATCAAAGTCATTATTATCTTGTACCTTGCTCTATTATTAATTAACCATTGTTTTCCTGTTTGTTAGAGCCAGAGAGAAAGGAAAGAAAAGAAATACACAATCCTGCCTTCTTTGCTACCAAGCCTAATTATATCCTGGATCTTTCAGTAAATTGAACACCATTATTGGATAATTGGGCATACATATACCGACTGACCCAGATTTTAAAACAACCAAGGTTTCTTGACTGTAGTAAGTGCACTTGAATTTCGTCGATATTAAATACCTATTGGACGATGATGTTTTCTTTGCAGAAAAGTTATGCACGGAGGAAAGGAAATCGAAAAGTTTCGTGGAGGATTCATGAGTTCCTGGTCGGCCTTGCACGGAGTACTCCTATTACCGGTATATTGATTAGCCGAAAGAACTTTATTTTTAGTATATCGTTTCCAAACTTGGTTAGGAGGAGGATGCATTGAACATGAAAATGCGATAAATAATATATGGCGACTGGTGCTTTTGCCTTTGTAAGTGACAGACCAAACGACTGGGTACTTTGTAAAGGAGTAAATAACACATGTCGTAAATTTCATTGACTACAATTTTTTGAGCACGGATACCCTGATTAAGAACAGCCGACTGTTAAGTGAGGACTAGACTAGTGGTAATGTTGTGTATAATACCTAGGTGGAAAGCTAAAAAAAGCATGGGACCGATCAGGTGCGAGATGTCCTTCGACGCAAAGACAAACAAACTCGTCGAACCTGAGAGCTGGCCATTTTTGACGATTGAATACCATCACGTTGTTGCGTCTGTTCTGTCTGTATTTGACGTAACAAAAAAAATTGCATTCCCTACGAGACGTTACCATATCAATCAATATATCAAACTGTATGCTTAAACGTCAAGGGTAATTATTTTCAAAGAAATTTTCATATTTAAATATTATTTGTAATAAGTAATTGGAGGATTCCACGTCAAATGATAGTTTTTTAAATGTACAGTTTCTTAATTTTTTTTTTTTGTTCGAAGCAAAGGATAACGCTTGCCATTCGCCTTTTTATTATCGATACTTTATTACTGTTAACTGTGTATGGGTATTGATGTTGCGATTTGTCTTAATATTTTATTTTTATACAACACGATGTCAGGCGAGATTCGGTTGGAGGGACGACAAAATTTCTCTGGCTGTTCTATTGCTCGAGAGTAGAGGAGTGACGCTTGGATCGAGCTAATTTTAAGTTAGGAGAATTTCCCGTTCAACGAAATGTTCCACTTATATTTACGTGGCCGGGTGGACTCTGCGATATTTCAATTCTTTTCATTTAGAATTTTTCTATGAATACAAGGTGGTTGCAGAGTCCTGATACACGCAGGTTTTTAACGTTATTTCAAAGACAGTAGTTGCTAATGCTTTTATACGTGCAGCAAAATTCATTGGACAAGAAGTCAGCTCGAATGTACCTATCGTGCGAAAGTTAACATAATATGCAGCGGGATATTTCGCTGGTATTTCGGTAAGTTTTGTCTTCGACGACCAGTTCTATCGTGAAGTTATTTTTTGAATAACTTAATTTGCCAACACGTGAGCCCATTGAAAAATGTGCTGACGTCGGACAAGAGAATCCGCAGATGCTGGAAACTCATTCTGTTAGATGGCAGTGCGAGAGGACTATTATCAAGGTAGCTTTCGTGGAAAAGCATTTTAAAAATTACAGGCTCACCAAATAAAATTTAATTTTATACATTCGTTTCATCTCTTTTCGCAGAAGCACAGCAACTTAATGGAAACGTGATTTGGTCAATAATCCTCTGTCTGGATCACAACATTATTTTCATTCTGAATATTTTTCTAATGCGTTATAGACACATTCCTTGATTCCCAAGTATAAACTGTATACACGTCACATTTCATAATCGTATTCCTCGTCGAAATTAATATAAATTTCCAATTTCAATTAACACTTTGCACGTGCTTTTGAATATTACGGAACGTATTCGGAACACTTGCTGAGAAATTAATTTTGGAGCACTGATTGGCCCGACCCCTTTTTCAGTCGCAGTCTATAACGGTAGTGCAAACAAAAAAAAATTTACGAACGAGTCACTGAAACGAAGTCATTAATGCGTGCCTATTAAATGGAATTGGATTACGTTGCATCAGTATTTAGGAAAAAGAAGAATAACTAAAACCAAAAGATAGCGAAGAATTAACATGTCTGTCCATTCACTGTATTTTATTTTCATTTAAAGTATTCTTTAAAATCATTATGTCTTCTTGTCTATTGAATATTATTCAAGTATCCACTATGTATGTTTTTTATGTTTAGAATGAGATTTCAATGCATATTCTTGCATGTGTGGCACACGATGATATAATTTTGTTTGTTATATTTTTGTCAACTCAATGAATTTCAAAAATACTTCTAACCTAACCGCCTCTTTATTATTACTAACCACCGTACAACAACATATAAATTTTGTTTCCGCGAATAAACAAATTTAAATTCAGACTTTTACCTTCCTTGAAATATCAGAATATTCATATTTTTTTTGCAATTTCGCAATGAATGTTATTCAAAAAGCTTCGGTATAAGGTAACTGTGCCCCCACACCCCAGGATTTCAATTGTAGATCAAAAGTATTTGAGGATATATATGTATATGTAAATATAAGAAACTATTATGATCATTTTATCGTGGCATCGAGAAAAATTATTTTTACATTTTTAGAATGTATCAATCGTAAACTATAAATTACGTTTGAATACCTAAATGGGAACGGAACGTTATTTCGATTTCACCGCAAAGCATGTCTATAGTAATTCATGATAAGTCGAAAAATATCTCATTGAAACTTTTGCGTAAGAGGTCACGACGCTTGTTAAAAAAAATTTTAGCAAATCAACGATATTGATTAGGGAATATAATTTTTAGGAAAATTGGAGTTTACAAGTAACCCGTGCGATATACCTACTATAACAATAGACTAAATAGGGCAATTATTTTCCCATGTTAAAATTTCTGTACAACACTTTGACTGGATAATATGTAGATGGCTTGTTCATAACCTAAGAACCGTTAACAGAATACTTCCCGAAAATCTAAGCGTAATTTGCTAAAAATCATATATATATATATATATATATGGATATGTTAACCGTCTGGTCCTTGCAAGGACCTGAACGACACTTATAGGAATTGAGGGTGGGAACAAAATTAAATGCACGTGGCTTGACTTCGTTTCGAATAAAAAAAATAACAGTATATTTAAGAAAAGCAACACTTTCAGAACTTAACTGAACAAGAATAAATATTAAATTTTCTGACACTACTAGTTTTTGCATCACGCTACCGATCCATCGTTCTCTTTAAATTCTTTAAACACTTTTCTTTTTGCCGTCTTGTGACCTCTTCGCAGCTAGCTGCCCTATCAGACTTACGTCTCTCCCTGCCGTTGCTTCTTGCGCGCGCGAGCGCTCAGCTGCACACGGCTGCCAAACAATATCGCATCTCCTCCTAAGTTGCCAACATATATATTAGTGAAATGTAACCCAACACTATGCCCGACACTCCGAAAATAAGAATGGTGAACAAAAAATTTCTAAACTAACAATCAGCAAGTTATACAAAGTTTAGATGATGTTAATAGTATCAAGACGAAAGCCCAGAGCTCACAAAGCAGAAGGATAACTGAACCGCCTATCTCAAAATTTCATAATTACTCCTAGAACCAGTTCAATAAAAAAGACGCATATAAATTCGGATCCGACACGAGATGAAATCCCAAGGAAGATTTCAAAAATTTCACAACGTAGTTCTACACTTTGTCATCACACTGTATAAATACCGTAATATTTTCACACGGAACGACATAAAATTCACACAAGCAACTAATAAACGTACCACTTCATAGCTTGCGCCCGGTATGGATGAAGCTGATAATTGTAGAGATGCTTGCGGACGTAGATGAATAAATGGAGGAAGACGAGTGATGGCAGAAGGAAGTCCAAGAGAGCAGATTATGATGACCGAACGAGTTTGCGCTCCTTCGCACACTGAATCCTCATGAGCGTTCTGGGGAGCAAAGAGCCGGTAGCCTCGTAGTGGCCGTGCGAGCCAAAACTGAATAGCCGTGTTCCACTGGCATTGGATAAGCAGCCGTGCGACACAATCGGCCATTTTTTCACTTTTTTCACTACGTTAAACGGTTGCCCACAAGGCCGTCAATCTTACGGGAACAAATCCTCGACGATATTTTACGGATACTTTACGGCCTTGAATGGCTCACGTGAAAACAAATCAGGCCTCGTTCGCAGACGCTAGAACGGGACTCTTCAGGTGTCTCTGTTTCTTTGGGACAAGGACGTGAAACAGGCGGGAGCATTTTCCGAACGGGAACGATTTCCGGCGGGTGTGAAAATCGCGGAGACTTACAATAATCACAACATGTCGAGAAGAGGGAAAATGTTTCACAAAGAAAATATAAGAGAATCGATTAGCTAGATATAAATATTAAATGCTGATACGTCTATTTTTGAGATTCTAAATCTCTTTGTTAAGAGTTAGATCGTTCAACGTGACGGTAGGTACATACATGCACAGGTTTAATGAGTCTCTCGTATGTATGCAAATCGGTACAACATGTGTCAAGATGTCAACAGGGCCGTTACTCCGCTCCGTCGTTCTTGTTGATATTGTCAAAGATGCGAGAATTTTAAGCATCGCGTCTAATTAAATGTTTCGTGGAAATAATTAAGCGTAATAGATTTTCCGAGATTTACCTTAGAAATTCGGTATGATGGACCGTATGCGATTTAAAGTGAGGATTTATTGGGGTTATTTATCTTGGATATTACTTCGAGTTTATTTAATTCATACCATGTTTTTCACTTTGATTCATTCTTAGTGAAGGTTATGCGTGAATTTATATCTAGTTGTTTTGCGACTGACATACTAGTCTCTCTCTCTCATACAACTGTGAATTTGGCTCTTGCTGTTTAAGTATCTTTGATTGACTTTGAATAATATGAGCTTCACTTTATTCTTGAAGTATTGAAGACAAGAAATAGACATTTCAAACTCTTAACTTTCCCCTTTCTTCTTTGACTTATCTTTTACCATCTTTTGGCGTCACTATGTATCTGTTACGAAAGCATTCTAACAATAAATCTACTTGCTATCGCATCCAAAATAATACCATTATGGCAGCGATTCAAATGTTGCAATTTTTGTCCCGTGCCCGGGAAAATGCATTCATTCAAAACTGCATTCCATAATTATTAGATAACAAATTGTTGTATTACTATCTGACTTTTAACATAATAAGAGATTCCTCCTGTACTAAAAGAAAGATTTTACAAATGACAAATCCTATATGCGTACTGCGCACATATTATTCTAATACGTATATCGAATAAATTTCTTCGACTGCAAAATTTCACGGAATAGTAAATATGCGTGTATTTGAAAACACGTGTGCAATATCGTTCGAGGTACAACAACAAAAATTGAATTAAATTAAATAGAGATACAAGCTCAAGTTTTCGCAACGTTGTGCTAGTTCCAGCCTACTGTAAACTGATTATGGTGGGCCGTATGTACACGTGATAATCTAAACACATAAAAACAGAGGCAGCAATCGCTTCGAAAATAATTTCCTCTATACGCAAGACCATGACTGTATGCGGGATACTCTAAACTATATTTTACTAATATCAGGCTACTCCTTAAAATAGCTTTCGTCGCCATAGCCAATAGGAATAGCGAAAAAATGTTCACACAAATTTTAACAAAAAGTGATCTGTTATAAATTATTCAGACAAACTTAATACCCTAAAGTATGTCTCATCCATTAAAGTTCAGTCACCTTGGACGCGACGTCGTAAAAAAAGCTTCCATTACATCAGCCAAAAAAACCACTATCACTCCAATCTCTATATTACTCGTCTTATCGGGATACTTAAAAACATTTTTAACTCCATTTCATGAACTCTTTAAAATTATTATCGAAAATCTTTGAAAATAATTTTAAGTTTGTATAGATGCCTAGGATTATTCTGACTGCCAGTATATATATGTATATATACTAATGCGTTTATGTCCTGTGGAATAAAGCCGAAAACGTGGCTGAAGTGTCTGTCAGGTCTTCTAAGATTCAGAAGTAGCTAGGCGTATCGTGCTTCGCCCCCGCGTTTGGCGAGGTTAGGCTATTTTCATCCTGGTGGTCCACTCGGCGAGTTGGGTCTAACTCGCACGTAGACAGATCAGTTTGTGCCTCGCTCACTCTCCTAAACCCAGGTGGTTGGTTGGCAGGTTAGAGCATCAGCCACAACACCCGCCTGTTGCTCGACAATTCTCTTTTCGTTAACCGGGAGTCTCGAGCATTGACATTCAATTTGGCATTCGATCAAACGGTTCTCGGTACATCGTTCGCCCATCATTAACCTGACACCTTAGCAAGTCTTCAGTCACGCGCACTTCCTGACCTCGCGAGCTCGACCCGGATCATCTTGAATTTTTGCCTTTGCTTCTTGTGTTTTTTTATTTCAATTTCCTGGGGCCGGATGCGTTTACAGCCGTTCGATTAAGTAGCGACAATAGTCATGGACCTTTGTCCTTGATACTAAGCTCCTTCGTTGATGGCGATTACGGCTGGTAAATTAAAATGCAACAGTTTTTATAATTCTCGATAAACAATATAAGAAGCACATAATCGATAAAATTTGTCATTGTTATTATATCGCTTTTGTTTCTATGAATTAGACTTGCTTTTCCATTTCGAAGCTAGTCGAACGTGCCAGTGTGCTAGTGGGCCAGGATCAAGAATAGCTGCGGTCAGACAGAATACCAGGATACCAAACGTTGATTGAATACCAACTATAGAGCAGAGGCCGTCTACCGGGGTCTGCATCTACTTCGATGCTGGACATACTTGAAGATACGACCTATTGCATTGGTTACCATAGTAGACAAGTCACTTTACGCAAGAGCTCAGTGGGTTTAAATATCTCTTTGTAAACTTCGATCGTTGCTGAAAAAAACAATTTTTATGTTTTTCAGAAAATTTCTTCAAAATCTTTACATGCTTCCCAGAGTCTTATATGAAAATTATTCTTGGTGTTTATTATAATCAGCTTATAAGAAAACCTGATCCCGCCATTAAGTTAGTGGGTTTTCGTCTAATGCTCACATACATACTATTCGCACTTCAGTCGTGACATGAAAAAGATAATAGTATCAGCAGTTACTATCTTCTTTACAGAGAATATTTTTCAAGAGATCTTAACACATGATATATTTATATCTGTACCTAGTACATTCATGAATTACCTTTGTAAGAATAATCTTCATGTGTGAAATATCTCTGGATATAAGTAAGACAAGTGCATCTTACTGATACAGAAATTCACTCTCCTAGATTTATGGAATTCACAGAGCACTGGCACTGCACAATATTGAAACATTTCTCACAGATTCTACGTACATACGACATTAAACGCGACATGTTTTCAAACAACTTAACTTTACGCACTTCCACGATCATCTTCCAATTTAATGTTATTTACGGTTAACGAAGTTTCGGCCGTTGCGTGATGTATGACGTGCGCGAAGGTCAAAAGGGTTCTATATGCGGATGAAGTGCCTTACACGTTATTTTGTCTGGACAAAAGGCTGAGACAAAAAGAAGTCTCATATCCATGCTGCGCACTTTATATTATTTTTCAATAAAATCACTTTTCTCATATGTTCCCTTGATTGAACGTCTTTTCTTATAATCGTGCTAATTACTTGAATCAGCGCCAAGAAGTAGTATAGTTAGTATCAGTATGTAATGTACTCTCTAGACTCGTTGCTATGTCCGTCTAAGTGGACATGAATAGCAAACACGTTTTCTTGCACTATAGTACCAACAGTAGTGCTATGCCTTTTGATGACCTAGATACACATGGAAATTCAAGGCGGCTACGCGAAGAGTCATGAAAGTCGTATTTCCTTCAATAACGTACAGTGAATGCATAGAACGATCCAGTATGCTTCTTAATTCAGTTTTCCAATGATTTTAACAACCGCCTATCAAATGAATGTAATAGAGCGTTGATTATTATTGACGAAATATCTTTAAACTTTTTTTACTTGAGTTACTTACTCACGTATCGTTAGTTCCATCCACGGATTGATAATCTTGATTTGACTTTCGTAACGTTTAACACGTATCTGCTGTAAAATCGAGTGCACGGCACTACTGTGTTAAATCAAAGAGGATAAATAAAGAGAATTAAAAAAAGTGCGAATGGAAATGGTAGGTATGAAAGGAGTGACTAGCAGCAATCTTGGTTGAATCGAGACATGGGAGCTGAGTACAGGTGTAAGCGAATGAGACGAAGATCCTATAATAATTTGCTATTTGGGAACGACGTCTTGCCAAGCGTAAATATGATAGTTCAACGTAACCTCTTGGCACTCCGCAGTACCTCTGTTTAATCATTTAAGTTACAACGCGCGTCAAAGAGCTTGTTCTATTGCGCATGCGCGAATACACGTGAGGTCTGCAAGGGTTTATAAAATACTTAAGGTTGCCAACTCCGACTTTGAAACTTTATACATTATTTAAATCTCAATTCCTGTATACTTATTCAGTTATACAGCATTAAAATCAATAATGCTTGCTTTTTAAATGTTCACATGTTATTTGCATCGTCGTGTGAGGAGTACAATTTGATATTAATTTATTGAAACGGCTAATGACTTACGTGCTGATGCTTAGAGCTTTGAATTTATCATATTCGCGAGAATAAGATGCTGGCCTCTTGAACGACATTTCTTTTGGGAGTTATAAGATTTATGTATGGCGATTAAGGGGAGATGGATAATTATGACATATTCCGTGTAATGGATTTAAAAGATACTCTCTAGTAGCACTTTCAGATGCAAACTGTTCGCGGACTTTTGGGAGGTCGCCACCTTCGTCGACCTTTCCTTGACATTGGTAAATCACTTTACCGAATCACAAGACACTCGAGGTGTTCGGCAGATTTTCTTTTGTATCGCTGGTTTGACCGAAGTTCAACGAAATTAAAAAAAATTAAATATTCCTCGATCTTTGAAAGGGACAATACATTTTTCAAAAGTAACACCATGGCGCTCAACAAACTCAGCATCGACAAAGTGGATCTTACTGACAAAAGGGTCCTCATACGGTACCGTATTCTCTATTTCGATTCTGTTTCTTTAATTTTTCTTATTTCACATCGGTATATTCTTCATTCTTATGAGAATATCTTCTATTAATCATGTTTTAATCAATTTTGGTATTTTATGTAATTTATTAGTAATTATATATTGATGCTGGCCAGTAGTAATTTTTAGAAATGTCAAAATTCCATGACATACTTCATGGAGATCAGTTACATTAATGTCTTACAATGGTTTTACTATTTCAGAGTTGACTTCAACGTTCCATTGAAGGATGGTAAAATCACCAGCAATCAAAGAATTGTTGCAGCATTGGACACTGTGAAGTATGCTCTTGAAAAGAAAGCCAAGTCAGTAGTATTAATGTCTCATTTGGGTCGTCCTGATGGAAACAAAAATTTGAAGTATACTTTAAAACCTGTTGCCGAGGAGCTTAAAACTCTTCTTGGAAAGGATATCCTCTTCTTGGAGGATTGCGTTGGTCCTGAAGTTGAAGCTGCATGTGCCAATCCAGCTCCTGGAACTATTATTCTTTTAGAAAATTTAAGATTCCATGTAGAAGAAGAAGGCAAGGGTGTTGGTCCTGATGGTAGTAAGGTATGATTCTATTATTATACTATTTTCCTCTCTTAGACTTTGTCAGTTTCAATCTCTTTTGTCCACAGATTAAAGCAGATAAAGATAAAGTCACAGCATTCCGAGCTTCTTTGCGAAAGCTTGGTGATGTTTATATCAATGATGCCTTTGGTACTGCTCACCGTGCACACAGTTCAATGCTGGGAGAAGGTTTCGATATCAGAGCCAGTGGATTCCTATTGAAAAAGGAACTCCAATACTTTGCCAAAGCATTGGACGAACCTGAAAGGCCTTTCCTAGCTATCCTCGGAGGAGCTAAAGTGGCCGACAAAATTCAATTAATTAATAATTTATTGGATAAAGTTAACGAAATGATCATTGGTGGTGGAATGGCTTACACATTCTTAAATGTATCGAAAAATATGAAGGTAGATATTAAATCTAGAAAGGGTTCTACCGTTTTTAAAATATTCATTATCTGCTATCATTATTATTTTAGATCGGTAACTCCTTGTTCGACGCAGAGGGTGCGAAAATCATTAAGGATTTGATGTCTAAAGCAGAAAAGAATAACGTTAAGATTCATTTACCTGTTGACTTTGTTACTGCTGATAAATTTGCCGAAGATGCCGCTGTAGGATCTGCTGATGTAGAAACTGGTATTCCCGATGGATGGATGGGACTTGATATTGGGCCCAAATCTAGAGAATTGTTTGCTGGTAATTACAATTCTAATCTCTTATTCTGTAATCTTCTCAATTCGTAATCACCACTTGCTAGTCACTATTACGTCCATTACAGAACCACTTAAAAGGGCAAAGACGATTGTCTGGAATGGTCCGGCTGGAGTATTCGAATTCGAAAACTTCAGCAAAGGTACAAAGTCGCTCATGGATAATGTAGTTGAAGCTACTACCCGAGGTGCGATTACTATTATTGGAGGTGGTGACACTGCCACTTGCGCTGCGAAGTGGAAAACTGAAGACAAAGTTAATCACGTTAGTACTGGTGGTGGTGCCAGTTTGGAGTTGCTTGAAGGAAAAGTACTTCCTGGTGTAGCAGCTCTTTCTCCGTCTTCTTAAATGGAAATTACCTAACACCTAACATTGAGAAAAGACATTAGCACAAAAACAATGTCGTACAATATTCAACAGTGTGGTGAAAGTTAGATCGTGTTCCATATTGAAAATATGAATGTAATGTTTCCTTGTCATTCGCACACGTGGTCAGTCTGAGAATAATTCAATGAAGGAATTTCTGCACTGATTTCATTAACGATTATCTATTTTACCCGGATTTATATTCGATGATGTAACTGGTGCACGTGTACACCGCGGTTAATAAAAATAATCAGTTCTCCTGATTTTCAAGTTCTGGTGCGATCAAGAAATGTTTGAATGCAGAAACGATTACTGTCGTTAATATCTAATCATAATAAATTCAAAATTTGAATTGATACACAATTTGTTTTGGATTCATCACATAATTATAGGATGCAAAGGAATAATATATAATATGACACACGATAATGTAATAAATAAAAGTCATTACTCTGATATTGTTAACTCATTAAATCATCATTCATTTATGAATCATATTTCTGTTGAAATTCCATCAATTTATCAGATAAAATATTACCTTTAGAAACCATTTATTATTTATTATATTCAAATGATATATTAAGTGTTAAAACAAGATAACAATACTTTACTAACGAATACGACATTCACTGCGTTTATACAATATGACGTTAGTTTATTAACTATTTGTTTCTTCCTATACTCTATTCCATTAAAGAATATTCGTAAGAAATAATGCTATTGCTTATGTACAAAAACAGTACATTATTGCATACTGTTAATGCTGTAATTAAATAAAACAGAGGCATTCTGGCCAATGATTTACTGTGCTACCATTATAACATAGATGACAATAATTTCTTACTAGAATTGTATTACTGCTAACGAAAATTATTTTAGACTTGAGGAAAGATCGGTGTATGTATTCTTCATGGAGTGATAAAAAGTATTGCATAGCTTCAGAGTGATTAGTCAAACATAATTTGGCAGAGATGCTGCATAATGTACATAATGAAACGTTCACAAAGCATCAATTCCCGCATCTGTCTGCACTATGACAATTCATAACAAATATGAAATAATTTTGTAAGCGAAATCCTCCATTCATGAGTTATGTACTAGTATGATGATTAAAATGCCAATACGTATAATGTATAACAACATGTGCGTTTGGTCAAAATGCCTTACTGATTCAATTTTACGAGATTTTACATAACGCAACAGTTTTGAGGAGATTCCATACCAGGCGGTAAGGACGGCATAATGGGATTGCCTTCGCCATCGAATTGGATTATAGATTGTTCCCCAATAAGATCTGCAGGTGGCTGACCGCAACTTTGCATTTCTTGCATGAGCGACAAGGTTTTTTCGAATCGCTTTTTCTTTACTTCTTCTGAGTCATCTTCCTTTTCTTTTTCTAATTCCTCGCAAGTCTAATCGTACAGAATTTATAATGAGTTGATGTTATATGCCTTATGAATATGGGAGATGTCAGGAATTTTTCTTTCAAATTTTATACAATGGACAATACTTACTTACCTTTCGCATATAATCCAATTGTTTCGTGTATCTTTCAAAATCTGCAGGTGGAAGAGTTGCTTTTTTCTCTTCTAACCACGCTGGATATTTATCCACCAACTCTTTTAACGATGGATAAAGAGATTCTTTCGATAATAACGTTTGCATCACCACTTGCATAAATGGAAGAATATTACCAGCTCCTTCATCCAATGATGTTTGTTCAAAAATTGCAGCTAGATCAGCTTCTGTTAAACCTGGTCCAGCATTCTGAAAAATGAAGCTGATTTTGAACGGCAATAAGAACACACATTCTAATATAAGCGATTGCGTAATGTTAAAGAGCAAATAAAACATAAAATTAATATAATGAACTTTAAACCTAATCCAGCTTTCACACGTTTTTAAACTGTCTCACTAATACATAAGAAAATTTGACTTCCATAGAATATCAAGTTACCTGAAGATTTTCAGATGTTGCAGACAAATCTTTTAACGCTTGAGCTATTGCACTCTGAAAATCTGCATTTGAATTTTCAGTGTCGATTCCCTCACCGCCTGTCACTGCACTAGCCACTGTCTGTGCCATTTTCTGAAAACAAGCTCCCATTTCACTATCTCCTCCTGAAAAAGAGACGAAGTTAACCAACTATGTTCCTAATTAAAATATTTTGTTTTACCATTTTGTATAAGTTCTTGTAGATTTTTTTCAAATTGACCAGCAGCTTGTTTAATAAAATCTTGTGACCATTGTTCTTCGACAACAGTGGCTGATTCAACAACATCGTTTGCAGAGTCAGAGGCTGATGAAGTTGAGACCTCATTGCTTTTAGGAACAGGCTTTGGAATTCCTTTATTTAAATCCTCCAAAGCACCTAGTTATAACGGAGAAGATTATAAATTAATTTTCTAGAGACCTCTACAGCATGTAAAATAATTTTTAATATGGAGACTCCTATGCTATGACTAGACAACTTCTGTTTACAAAATATTTTATCTTAAAATATAATTATCAGTGCAAAAAGCAATATACCAAAACCAGCTAACAAGAAATAGTATTTATAGCATGTACTGTTACATAATAAATAAGTAAATGTTATTGAATGAAGTAAACATTTTTAATGGCATTCATACTAGGTCTTGTATCTAAAACAATTGTTTTATTTCTAAACTATTCATTAAATCTTCAATTATAATTACATAAACAATGACTTTGTGATACATGAATGATTTTGAGGTTAGAATAACTTTCAACGTTGTTTTAAGTATAAAACGATTTATATGACATACTAATTTAAAAATTAACTCACTGTCTAAAAGATCGTCTAGTTCAGCATCTACAGCTTGCTCAGTGTCTTTTTTCTCGTCAGACATTTTTACCTTTTTCGGATCAACCAGGATCAACCGTTTCAAGCTCCAGGTCCAAAAGTACTATGTTTATTTTCTCATTAAGTAATGAGAACCTCTGAATGCAACTAGACGACAAAATTATGTGCGCACTTTTTTAGAGGGCAAAGTGTAATCACGAAACATTAAGCGAAGTTCCCGTGAACGTGTTTTCATTCATTTACTTAATGTTTTATATAGATTTCAGGAAGAGACAATGCATCATGATATCAAGAATTACATAACTATCAAATAATTATTAAACGCCTGCGTTATTTACTTCAGTAACAGAAAATTAAATTAACTATGAATAAAATATTATGCACGTAACACGTTTGATAATCTTTATATTCTTCGTTACTTTTTACATTCTCTTAAAATAACACGAACATGTTTAATATTTTTTGTTATTAGTGTTAGAATCCGAAAGTATGTACTTTTCTTCGGAAGAAAAAATATATACTATTATGATTGTTGTACTTTAATTTCAAATACAGTAAACTGGAGTAACGGCGCTAGAAATTAGCTGTCGCAGCTTATTAGCTTTTTGCTTTTAGCAGGCTACCTATCCTGACCGTTATCACGCTCAGAAAATATTTTGTCGAGTAGCTCGTTACATACGTCTACTTCGTCAACACTTTCCTCGGCTTTCAATTCTTTCAAATATCGCTCCAATGTGGGTTTTAAGCACAGCTCTGGTCGACGACACTCTCTCAATGCAGGCAAATAATTATTACAAGTTAATCCATGGAGAACTCTCAGTAATTGTTCCCTGTAAAATATAGATGCATAACCCAGTGCAACAAAACTTTGTACAATTTGTTTTTGAACAACTTTACGGCATAGAAATTTACCTCGTATCTGGAAGGAGACCTCCCATAGCTAGCAGCCCAGCAGTTTGCTCTACCAAACCCATTCTGACTAATGTAGCTTTTAAGTTATCGGAATTGTCTTTGTTGCACAAAGATGACAGTAAGAAGGCAGATTTTATTTGTAGCTTTTCTACAGGACTTTGTATTGCGCGCAAGAGTACAGAATACCCGTCATTTACATCCATATGCCTCAAGGATATGGGATTTTCTCGGACAAGACCTAAAACACATACAACAGCATGTAAAATTGTAGGTACATAAGAGTCAAAAACTAGAAACATTGTGTTATCAGTACATTAATATAGTAATTATTTATATGAAATTAATTTAGGAGTAATATTCACAAAAATAATTTAAAATTACTTACAAGACACAGCATACAGTGCTTTAATTCTTGCTTGTTCAGAGGGGTCTGAATCTACCATATTCAATAATATGGGCATTGCGCCAATTTCCAGAACTTTCTCTTGGCAGAAAGGATTATTTTGCGTCAATTCTGCGATAATATCTGCTGTTCTCCACCTGATACTACTATGAGGAGAATTTAAACAAGGTCCAAAAATTGAAAATCCTCCAATTTTGTAAAAGTCATTGGCAATATCTATATTATCAACAAAATCTGCAATTCTTTCAAGCGCCGCTTCATATTCGGATGCATCATCACCTGGCTGGAGTTCTCCAACACCTGTTAAGAGTTTAATTGCCTTTTGCAATTCTTCTATCACGTTCACTGTTATTGAAGACAGAGCCTCGTCTAAGAACTTCTTTCTCTGAAAAAAATTAAACATATGGAGTATTGCAACACTGTTCTTATCTAAGATGTTATGTATGAATTTGCGAAGTGTCTTATAACAAATCATAGTTTTAATGATGCCTCAGCTAAACTGCAGAGTGTGGCTCCTTCTTGAAGTCAGCTATTGATTGTTTAGTTTATTTTTACATCTATTTCTTCAACAAGGAGTCGGATTCTGCTGTTTTACCAATACCTAATTTATGACCTTTACTTAGCACATAGTAAAATTTAAAGTGTTATAAATTAATTTACCTCTTCGTCCAATGGTTGGAATTGAGAGCTATGAGGAGCATCTTCAGATCGTGTAGCTTCCATTGCAAATCTCAGGAGTCCTTGTAAATTAGATGGTTGTCTCGGTTGTTGTTCCAAAACTCGGGGAGGAGGTTGATTAGGATCATTTTGAGGGCGAGGTGCTTGAATTGACAGTGGTCTGATATTACTTTGGCCACTGCTATTGTTAGCATTGTTGTTTGTTCTGGAATTATTGCTGAAATTATGAAAATAGAGAATAGTAACACAAATCGATAGCAATAACAGAATGACATATTGTAATAATATATAAAATGCGCATATGTTGTCTACAACTCTAATTCATACACCTCTCCAACATTCTAATTGTACCTAAATGTAAAAGTGTACAAAGATTCAGCCTTTGACATTCTGTTAAAGGACTCAACATTTAATTTTATAGAGATTGTAGAATAATCTGGAAAAGTCTGGAGTATGAAAAATGTGTGACTTACATCGTGTAACAAAATTAGAATTACAATAATCATTACAGACGTACCTGCTCATGCTGTCTTCGTTTATTTTTCTTGTTTGTGATGCACCCATGAATTAACCAAACTTACGTTTAACAATTCATCCACCATATACAGACTAAGGTCAGCGCATCCCTAGAAATCTGGCGCATAAACCACAAGTGATGTCCAAGAATTGGACTGTTCAGCACGAACGTCCAAAAGTCTGTCTTTCCAGAACGATACTTTAAAAGGAATGGCCTCTGTACGTAAATGACCGTATATAAAAAATCACATCTGACACAAAAAAGTTCTACCAATCACATCCACTCATGTCACAAGAGGAACATATAAAGGTTCGTTCGGGCTGATTCGGGCCAAAAGTGGGAAGCAATCATCTAAAAATGAGACGCATTAGATTCGTAATCGAGTTTCAGCTCTTTGTACGTGCACTCCTATGGTATCCCAAGTATCTGCTCCACGGTCTTACATACGGTAGAAGCACGTGGGTTGGATTCCGGTTCAAACCGTGGCGCGATGTATCTACATACATCGTTATCTTGTTCTGAATTCAGTCTATCCTATCGAAAAACGAGCTCTTCGAATTTTTATAATTTTCATTTTATTAGTATTAACAGTACTGTTCTGCCATAAATATTATTTCGGTCATATTTTACAAAAATTAGTGCTTTTCATTAAACTATATTTATCTATAAAATTATTATATAAACTAGAATAACTTATTTTGTATATTCTGAGTTCGCGTGGTTAGAAAGTGTTAGTTGAAGTGGAGTCTCTGTTCATTGCGAAACGCGGAGCTTGGAGCCGACCCACGTGACCTGGATTGTCTCCCTGAGGAATTTTAAGATATCTCGCACTGTATAAGATTTCATCGGGACTCAAGTGCAGATAAAAGTCTTGTCGCCTCCTGTTTCTCGTTCATGTCCTTTGTTCCGTGCTGTCCTGTTCGTCCCTGTGAGGTTTTTCTCTCTCTCTCTCTGCCTATACGTATTGTGAAGAGCTCACAAATTATATTCTCACTTAAACAACGTCACTATGCAAGTCGGCTTCGTAATTCTTCGTCAATTGCTCCAGTGCCGGTCATGGAGCCGACGCAACTAACTGCCCGGTTTTCACTCTTAAAAAAAAAATAAGACAGGTGATGGCCAATGAAGGCATGTCTTACTATGAAGCTAATATAAAATTCGGTATTTCCCATACCAAATCTAAAGATACAATCTCTGATCAATGCCATAATCTGGTCGAGGTGGAAGAGGCTCAATCCTTTATTCCAGAACAAGGAACATTGTGATCCCCAGATCTCAAATCCAGATATAAGTCTTTCCAGGAACCAGAATCCTCCCGTTGGTGTCACTCTCTCTAAAATACATTTGTCTATTAGGGGCCATCCCATTCATCGGAAACTGAAACTACTGGAGGAATTGATAGAATGGAACAGTAATAAGAAGTACTCACCTTTCTTTTTATCCAAACTGGTTAGCCTCCAACAGATACCAAGCAAGAGTCATTAAACATCCACTTCAAATTTGTTTTTCCATTTCACCAGCAGCTCAACTCCTGAAAATGCATGTTAACCTTGCAGGAGTGATGCAGGAGATGTTAACCACTTTCTTGCTCAATGAATTCCGTAATTGGGAATATATCTATACTGACGGATCACGATCCTCCTCCCCTGAGAGATGCGGGGCTGCAATTTTTGCAATTAACCAAGGTCTCTCCAGGAAATTCAGATACAGCAATAAAGCCTCAATCTTCTTTGCTGAAGCATCTGCTATACTTGGCATCCTGCAACTGATTAAAAACAAAAGTATTAAGAAAGCTTTAATCCTATCAGACTCACATAGCACCTTGCAGTGACTTACTAACAGAACTTTCAATCCAAAAATTCACCCTATCATTGCTCAATGTAAACTTTTGTACCTGGACCTGATTTATATAAATTACAAAATCCAGTATATTTGAATTCCCTTGCATCAAGGTATATATGGCAACGAGGTGGCAGATACAAAGGTCAAAGAGGCTCTCAACATCTCCTTCGTCAACACTACAGTGATCTGGTCGGACTTGGCAATGTACTGCAAAGGAAACCTCAAACTTAAGGCATATAAATTTCTCTTCGATCAGGCTCAATTCAAAGGGATAAACTTGTTTAAATGGTCTCCTTCTCACCTACATCCTCCTTAGTTCCTAAAGATTGCATGGAAAAGAGAGCACATTGTAATAATTAATAAAATACGTACCAACCACACTGTAACGAAAGCTCACCTCTTTAGAATTGGTGCGTCTACTTCTGAAGCTTGCCAATGTTATGCTCCCTTTCAAGATTTGAACCGAGTATTCTGGGCGTGTCCTTTAAACCATGTTCCAACTAAGAAACCGGTACTCACTCTGAATAAACTAAAGATGATGGCTCCATATCATATCGTGAACTTGGCTTTCTCTGACGATCTTAGAGTCCTAAAAGCCATTGCCAATTTTGTAAAGGCAGTCCAAGGTAAAACAGACGACACCATCCTTTTCATATAAATATTTCTCCTCTCCAGCTTCCTGGCTTACCCGAGTCCTTTCATCTTGCACTCTTAATCAGACTATTCCCACTATGTTTTCTGACACACGACTTATCACATCTCGGGATCTTCAGCTTTTGGATCAACAGTACCTTTAAACGTTTTAAACCATCAAGCGCTTTAAACTGCCTATAAACACTGATATGTGAATCTCGCTTCATGCTTCATTCACACCCCAAGCTTCGGAACACCTACCTGTGTCGCCGGCTGCATATTGGACGAACGCACATCACATAAAAACATGTCATCTTTTCTGGACAATCTCATTGTATCCTACCTGACTCTACGGACCAGTTACTGGCACATCTCCTGATTGGAGGAGGCAGCCATAACGAATGGAAGGAAGGAAGGAACGTTGAATTCTCAAACTAACGGTAGTAATCTACTGTTTCATACCATAAGATAAATTTAAAAAATGATTGATTTTTATTATTTTTATATAATTTTTATATATTCTATAAGTACGCGCAACCAAAGTGGTATATAAATAATCTTTATTATTATCAGACCCATATAAGTACTTAACGTAAAAGAACATAAAATATACATCAATGTGTCACAGTTTAATATTTTTAACATATTTATATAATTCGGAGGAAGCTTCTTTTTGCAAAATATTACATAAATTGATATACTATATTATTTATTGACCATACCATAAGAATTAACATGTAAACGTATTTAATGACCGAGTCCCTTTAGTTTTCTGTCCTCTGCATAAATTCTCATTTGATAACTCACCAAGTCTGAAGTTTTCTTATGAAAATTAAATCTCGGGTCTCTTGGTTTAATCCCACGATCGTGCCACCAGCCGTAGCTAAAAATGCAAAGGGAAAAATAGAGAGGTTGTGTACTTGAGCATGACTAATAATAATTGTAAATTTGTATACTACATGACAGATGATTCTTGATTCGTCTATGCAGATATAAAAATAAGAACCTACTATTTCTTGCATAATGAAACTGACTAGAACATTTATATTTACGTGTGACTGGTCAGTAAAGGCCAACGATACAGATCCTTAGGCTTTTTATTATCCTCCTTTTCTATTTCTTGAACAGTGTTACTGACGTCGATATCAGCCCATTTCTCCATTTCACGTGAATAAAACTTTGGCGTAATATGATTCGCTGTAAAAATTAGATTGTTTAACAATGCATAATTTAATATCCCAAAGAAGAACCAATGAAAAAGAATTAGATACCTGTTATTTTAGAAACGCAAGCATCCGAACGCCCAGCTTCTTGTCGTTTCGAGAAACAAAGTTTAAACGGCGGTCTTTCGATTTTTCTCCTCGAAATTGAACCGGTCGCCGCAGGTGAGCCGCGAGAATCCGAACGAGCGGTAGACATTTTTTTAAATTTAATAAAGTTCCAAGAAATTGTACGATAACCTCAATGTTCTGCGTGTATCTGAATAAAATAGACTGATGTTCCAAACAGTAAGAAGGATCATATTATACTTCCAGGGACACCTAAGGAATATGAGGGGATTCACATATTTGATCGATATCCTTATGGAAATACGTTGTCTCGTACTAACAGAAAGTTCCGTTTTCGTATTCTTATTGTCCTTTTGGAAAGTACACGCGAGCCACAATATCATCCTTAAAAGGGGTATTCATAATACCAGCAGAAAGTAGTATGGGATAAGATTGCGTGTCAAGTTACACACAATAAATAAAGGATTAGAAATTGAAAGAAGACAATACTTAAATTTTTTTTTCATAATTTTTTTAGTTCCTTCTTTTTTTATTCTCGATGCTCCCCATTAATAATGCATATTCCAGTAAAGTATACAATTAATAATGGTTAATCTGGCGCACCAATTTTACAAAATTTTCATCGTGCCAACAAGTGGGCTACTTCTCATCTTTATCTCCGCGTCTCGTCGAGCGTAAAGTTGAACTAATAAGTAATGCTTTCTCATTTCTTTAATGCTCGATCAAATCAAATACAAAAAATATCCTGGGACGCGTAAAACTTACCGCGCTAAAGGTCGATTCGTAAATTAAAAAATGCGAAGCCTGTCTTGTCGCTCGAATATTCTTTTCTGTACTCTCTTTTTTTTCTTATTTCCATACTTTTTGCATTCACGATTTATCACGAGCTACAATCTCGCCTTTAGGCGCATACTCATAGTCATATCGTCATACTCATGCGAATAATTTTCAGTGTTCTCAATTATAAAATTTTAATGCGCACTCGTCATTCATCGTTTGCCATTTTTTTCAAATAGGTAGGTATTATATTAATGCACATATAACTCTCGAAATCGAATTTGACACGTCCTTTTATCATAATCTTTTCATAATTTTACCGTCTTTTCTTGGGCAATCTACGTAAGTATATGTTATTTAAATAGATAATATAACACCTGTAGACTTTTGAAAATCTGGCATCAACTCGTTACGTACTATTATAGACCCCGTAGCTCTCTTTCTTTTGTATCCTAATAGTAACAGTTGGACATTATTCTCGTGCCTTTTCATTTTTTTTTCATTTTTTTTTTTTTTTTTATATCACGCACTAATTTTAAGGGATTTTATTTTCGACCCCCGTTACCTTGAGAACTTGTTCATTCATCTTATTATTAGAGACAATGAAGGCGGATTACATTTAGACATTATTTCTACCCACCTTCACCATATCTGTCATTCTACGCGAGTACCGAAAGATGATGATGAAAATAATCTTGACAATAAGACGCAATGGTAACTGTTTCGTTAACCAACACTAAACAGCTTAATATTTTTTGGTCTCTTTATTCGAACATACGAATGACAATTAAAAAAAATCTTGAAATTACTTTCTCATCTTCTTGGCTCGCAACGAATGAAACAATCCTCGATAGATCACGAAATTTGGAAACTCGGCAATTTCGAATCTAGGACGGGTGTCGTAGTTATCTTTTCACAATTGAAATTTCGGTGTTATTCTTTTCTTCGATCGGTCGCTACATATACATGTAATATCGTCTTTCGTTGTCTCTCGTTGAGTTCGAGAACGATAAATAAAAAAAAAGACAAAGCATGGACAAATAAAAGTCCACAGAAAGATTGACAGGATGTCTTTTTCACTCGAATTATCATATCCATAATGCATACGAAAGTGAGAATTTCTCGTAGCGAGAGACGGCAATCCTTGGAAAATTTTAAATATTCAAAGAAGTTCACGATGCGATAGGGGCTCGATAAAGGCTGTTTGCATGAAACTTAATACAGACTAAAATATCGTCCCACGTATTAAATTCCGCATGCCTGATTCTGACAGGCGTGCTGCATATACTCTAATGATTGTGACCAAATGACGATGATGCTATTAAATTTATTAATGAGTTCAATTACGATAATCGACTGAAGGATTAATCCCTGTAGGATTTAAGTCACGTAATGAGTGCTCTCTAAGAACTTCATATACGCGATGTACACATAAACTTTGCAAAAAAACAAACGAGAGTAAAGCACGATGGTTTAAGATATTCATGATCAATTATTATCACTAATAATATTATCGTAAACTTATTGGCAATATTCATTCGTTTCTATACGTACAATATATATATATTTTGTCATTTTTATTCAATGGATACTCGTATAATTATATTTTGCGACGGACGACGATTTTCATATCTGACGATTATTTATTCCTATCCGATTGCACTGACGACGATCGTTCATCGAACAAAATCGTAAAACCGAAAGATACTTTTTGCCATAACGAATATTTTCCAAATCGTGGTAGGATTTAAAAAAGATTCGCGACTAGAGACTGTTAAGGTTAATTTAAAAATCGTTATCTCGCAAAAAAAGTAGTGGAGATAATCATGGAAGAAATATTCGGGCATCCCCTTATCAATAAGTATTTCGTCAATTCAATTAGATCCTGCAACTATGCTCAGTAATAATATAATTATGTAAATACTGCGGGCAAAATTCGGTATTTTCGGATCGTGACTTCTTTGACAAAGTAAAAGGAATTTTGACAACGCTACTATTACATCGGTATGGTGGTAGCAATAGTAATAGCAGTAATAATAGTAGTAGTAGTAATATTGAGAGCAATAGTAATAATAGATGATAGTAGTAAACGGAGTTATTCATTCGTAAACTTAATTGAAATCCATTCGATATTCCGCGTAAGAACTAAACGGCGACGGTAAAGAATAAAATATACATATATATATATTATATATATAGCATTAAATTTCCTCGCACTTCCAATTCTGTCTCGCCGCTTACATCAAGTCGTCCGATAAATCTTGAAATTCATTATCATTAGGTATAATAAAGTTTGTACGTTCATAATCCAGTCTCAACATTTATATGTTCCGCTACGCTAACTCGCGTCATGCAAAAGTACATCAAGATGCCGTCTCTCACTCTCAATATCATATTTTCTCTCTCTCTCTCTCTCTCTCTCTCTCACATTCTTGTTCGTTCCTTAAATATGTCACTAACCAATTGCACTTAGACCTTGCTCTTATTTCCGAAACAGCATGTGTCTCCCGATATTAAGTTACAAGCATATTATTTGTTGAGTCCCGTAGTTTGAATTTGAAGACACACTTTACACTGTCATTGAATAGAGACAAACGTGGCAAGAAAATTTATACGATTTCGTCACGTTGTTCCACTGTTGTTTCAGCGTAGGCTGGGCCTATCCCGCGGCCTGTGCATACACTGTATGTACAGGCAGATCAAATACTAAGCTGGATGGTAATGATAAAATTATGATACTTCTAGGAATGTCAGGCGTTGTGATATTTCTAATGAAAGGGAGTATAGAACGATAATAAAGTATAAAACGCACCAAGAAGTAAAAGTACAACAGGTTATGTGACATAATAAAAGATCGACGTTTAGGCCTCGTTCTCGAAAAAAGCTCCACTCGCAATGAACAGCCCCAGTACACAAAGCGTCTAATACTATCAACAGACTTCGCACCAGAAAGCATAGAGGGCAATCGGAGCGCGGAAAAATTCAAAAAAAAACCGCGCAACGATCGCGGCTCTCGGCTTCATTATCTCCAACAAGCTCGCCAGTCACGTTAAAAATATATCATATATAGTACCTACTACGGGTATGAAAAATAAAAAATATTTTTTGGCCATTTTTTTTTGCAATGTTTTTGTCATCATTTTTTTGGGACACAGGACAACGGGACAGGGAGGAATCACGGATGTACGAGGATGATATCGATACAAGGAATACAATGATTGATGGGAGATGACGATATTGAGGACGTTTAATGAGAATGGGAGTTAGGGATTGTTTCTTCTTATTTCTCTTGAATAGTAAGGGGGGGGAGGGGGGAGGAACGGGTAAACGTATATATGTATATACTATAAACTATCCTAAAGATATAGGCACTATACTAATAGGTAGGTCTTCTTTGTTATGTACACAATTAATCGCGCTCGTTCCATATTGTATGCGCGCGCGTGTGTGTATGTATATATATACTCTCGTATCTCTAGGCTAATAATTAAGAAAAAAAAGTTTATTAAAAAGCCCGACGTGCTCGAATCGCACGGTTGGAGGTAGGTTCTCGCGGCTAGCAATACCGCTCGGCTCGTACAGTGAATATATACGGTGGTACAAAGTAATAAGGGGATATTAAACAATTAATTCGACTCTGTATGAATGCGGATGCGTGGCTTCATTTAATGTTGGATAAAGAGGGATAAATGTGGAAGAGGATTTTATCGCGGGAACCTTACCTTCTCGATACACAGTATATTATAAGGTTTTACATACGCATTACGCAGTGGTCGATGATGCTACGATTATTTTTATAAAAACTCGGCAATATCGTGCGCGTCGGGCGACGCTGTTATCGAAGTAGAATTCGTTTTTTATTTACAGGTTCACTTTTTTTTTCTTTTTTTTTTTAATACGTCGACATGTCATGTCATTGTATTTTAAATCGACCCATCAAATGATCATAATGTACGGGATAGTACAGTAAAAAAAAAATGGTGCAACCAATTAAAAGATGACTTATGATTTTTTTTATTCCCTCTCCTTTCTCAACTTACTCCTCTCGTTATTCAATTTGTTCAAACCCTTTTCCTCTTGCATTCTCATTTTCTCGTTAACCGATCGATCGTGTTTCGTCTTCCTGTCACTCACACATTCGTTCATATAATTTTTCACGCATCCATGTATATACGCACTTGCTTCCTCTTTATTCTCTTTCTTTAAAAAAAAAATGTAACGAAAATTTATGATTTTTGGGATACCCCCAATTTCAGTTGTTCTTCATCACTTTTGCTGACGCCTTTAGCATTGAATAAGACACGTTCTTAACCTTTGAATTTTTTGTATTATTATTATCTCCGTTCCCAACAAATAGCATAAGTGAGCAAGAATTTCTGAAACGCGGATACAGTAATTTTTTTGACCGCTACGCATTTTCGAAACTCTCATTACCGATTTCTGATCTATCCGGATCTTTACTCTTTCTCTCTCGATTCTTCATAATCAATCTTCCTCACTCCTTCACGATATGGGGCTTTCTACCGTCTCGTCCATTTATTCGCGCGTGTTTCGTTATTAATCTTAACGGCACAATTTATATCTGCAACGAGATATTCGCGTGCTCGTAATGAATGCTTCGTGATATTGAGTTTAGACTTCAAATTTCGCGACGGTTGAACAAATAGACTAACACAGTAATTCATCTTAGGTCTTAGATCGAGTCCACACTTACTGGGTTTCGCGTGGTCACCACCATTCGTACCGTTGGCACGCAAAGTATAAATAAACATATGGAAATTGTCTATGTTCGTGTTATAATGCTTGTAACATACAGCACGTATAATACCCAAGTCGAAACTTGGATTTTTTTCATACCAATAATTAAGAGCATTCGATGACGCGTAGCGGTCCAGATTTTTAGGTGATATATATATATATATATACATATGTGTGTGTGTGTGTGTATATATATATATCCATAAAGCCTTACAAGAATCCTATACAAAGAAAAGTGCTTCTTCTTACGAACTATTATTTAGTTCGTATCGTTACTACGCTCGTCCATTTTTTTGTTGTTTTTTCTTATATATATATACACACCGATTTACACGGCACACGTTCTCGGCGCTGTTCCTCATTTCTATTTTATCCGCGATACGTACACGCCTATAGATTACTTATTTATTATGGCCATTGTTGCATCGTTTTCATATTTTTCCGTCATTAACAAATACACCTCCTAACCACACTCTGGACTTTAATGGACCAGCTACCACTCGGCTCACCTATTTATCCAACTGTCTCTTTTTTTTGTTTTTATTTCTTTGTTTTCTTCGCTCATCGCAAACACTCTGTCGCTCAATTCTACATTCAGCCCCGTATTTACAACTCGCGCAACGACTGGCATAGTGCGAGTCCTTAAATCTATCGTTTGAACCGAAAAAAAAAAGAAAAAAGAGCGTCCGTAATCCTCGCACATTTTCGGACCGCCGAAAGAGATCAAAGAGAAACGCGTACTTGATACTTCGGGATCTGCTGATTTTCGGATTTTTTTTATCAGGCTCTTTTTTTCATTTTCTAATTATCTTCTCTTTCAGTTACATAAAAGTGGCTACTATGAATCTCAATCTCCCCCATGCACACCAAAGTTTTGTACATATCGGCCGTTGGAACGATTTTGCAAAATGATACTGGAGGATCGTTACTTCCTTCAGAATTCGCAATAGGCCCACTCGCAGGATAGACGTTACGATCAATTTTTTTCGTAGCAGCAGGAAGGTTGCGAGTCACGATAAAATGATAAAGCGAAACGATGGCAGGGAGGAAAAATGAGGAATCGAGAAAGTCAGCATGGGTTGGATTTAGCCTCGGGGTCAATCCGCCGAGAAACTTTTATTGTCCGAATCAGCACTCTCTTTTTCATTTTTTTTCTTATTCTTTCTCTTTCTCTTTGACACTCTTTCACTCTCGATCTTAGACTCAAATAAAAATATTGCTTCTCACGTCTTCTATTATACATGGATATCTTATGTCTGTTGTGTGTATCTGTGTATATATGTATATATGCACGATGTCTCCTTTCGTACAATCGAGCCACAAAGTCTCCAAATCGCGACCGGATGTTGACGCAGAGCCCAAATATAACTATGTGACAGAGCAAGACTAATAGTGGTAAAAGAACATACGGAAGATGAAATTTTACAGGCCAAAAATCAACTGACGGAGACTATGCGGAAATAAGAATTCTTTTTTTCTCTTAGATTAACGCGGCATTAGGGTTTCCTTGACCCTGGTTAAAGAGCCTTTCGTAATCCTCCCGATTCCCGTGAGTAGATTTTTATCGGTCGTCACTGGGCGTCGAGACGCTTGCGCATTAATATTTTACATAAGTTGCAATGTATGTGTACGTGCGTGTACTTATGTGTGTTATTACTTTTACTTTTTTTTTTATTTTTAGTATTTCTCCCCCTTCAGTTACGGAAAGTGTCGATACGCAAGGATCTTTGCGCAGCCTCTTCGGTGGGAGCCCTGAGTAACCTCCCTCCTTGACAATACGGGAGAACTCGAAAAAACACTCGTAAATACTTTAAAACAAAAAAAAATACATACAAGCAACGAACAATTGGGTGCTTTTTGAAAATAAAAAACTGGAAAGAAGTATACTCCCTGCGCATTTCTCACCAAACGAAAAAGCGAAGGTACGTATACATATACTTTTTTTTACGGATATTTTATTAAATCTTTTATTTTTCGTAAAATCGTACCATGCGCAGACATGGTCGTAATTTTAGTTTCTTCTCTCGAAGAGATTGGGATCACCTTCCTTGGAATGTGACACAATCGTCCGGCGAATATATGTGAAACACAATAGAAAGAACAAAATAAATCATTGCAATCATTGTGAAAAAGATGGCACTGCGATCAAACATGAAATCGCTCCGGATAAACGTTCAAAGGTCATTACGAAAAAAGAAAGTAAATAGTACAAGAATAATTTACATTAAACACGAAAAATGTACAAAAAAAAAACGAAAAATACAACATCGTCTCGATGTAATTTAACGTAATTTTTTTTCTTCTATGTACATCAGTGCAAATGCCGATTTTGACGTGGATCACAAAAACGATTCCAAAACGAATTTCTTTCGGCTTTTAAAAAGTAATCATCTTTTCAGAGTGTTTTTTCGGTCCTCGCCGCAAATTCAGCTCGCGCAAATCCGCCATCGCGGTGCAGGTACAAAAAATTTCGCGGATGCATAAATCCTCGCGTTCTTTTAAATACAATCCTAAAAGAGAGACCCGCGCGGGGGAGATCGTGGGCTCTCTCTCTCTCTCTCTCTCTCTCTCTCTCTCATTACAACGCGACCCACTTGTATCCATTATACTTCACGCATCTAAACAAATCTTACAATCTAAGCGCCTTACTTGCCTAATGAGCAAAATTATGTAACATGCACCGATCGGGTCACCAAGCTTCTTCATGTTAAGGGCACATACTCCGTCCTTATCAGACGATTGCCCTTTGTCCTTTTGAAAAGTTCAAAAAATTTCTCACTTCTCACTTATTCATGGATGTATGCATGTATGGATGTATGTACGTGCCTTACTCATACTTTTTTTCCTACAAAACCGTTCATCAACGTCCCTCTCAATTTGGCAAAACGAAAACGAAAAGTACCCTATACAATAATCAACATCTTCACTTCGCAATGGTCTCTCCGCGAGAAACCTAAACTGCGAAACTTAAACTGCTTAAATTAGGCTCGTGACGATCGCGGAAATGCATTGGGTCGCCAGCGCGTAAAAATAATTTTTCGACAGTACAGCAGGAAACACAATGGTTACACGGAAATCCACATCCCACGGGAAGATCACCGGCTTTCCTGTTTTGCGGATCTAAAAATTCTCGTTGCTTCCACCGTGTCTCCCTTTTTATTGACACGATGTCAATGTGCCGCAGAGTGAAATCCTCGCCATCATTATATATTTAATTTTTTTTGGGACCTTTTTTTTGTTTCTTTTGCGTAAACGCTACTTTTTTTTTTTATTATCTACTCCTTGCAAGTCGTCATTAGTGTGTTTTGTGAAGCCTATCCTTTGTCATGTGTATTTTTGTTATGTTGTTCCTTTTTAATGCACTGTATATACTGTGGTATCATATTCGCTGAATTTTCCTGTAACATCTAAGTGCTTTATGAATTTTAGTGTTCTGTATGTATTCAGTGTATATATATGTATTCCAGGTATTCTCATTATAGAGCAAGGTGTAGTGTGTGTAAATGTGTTTAGTTGTGTTGGTAGTGTATAGTGTGTACGAGGTGTCTCTAAGAGACAAATATCCAGAACTGCGTCCACGTGGACATACAGTACGAATATCGCAAGTAACAAAAAGAAAAAAAAACCTTAAGAATTAAACAATATTACAGCCAGTGAAAAAAAAACAAAGCCGGATGATCGCATAACAATGGATTTTTCCGCTTCTTTTCAATTGGATACGAGGGAGTAGTCGCTCGTTACAAAATTGTAAAAAGCCACGTCGTCGTTAATGTCGCAGTGGTGAGTAGTAATCACGCAATTTTTAACTGTCCTGGTCATCGTCGATCGGGTCAAGTTAAACGCGTTTTGTCACCGTGAAAAAGAAATGTTTGACGCCCGTAAAAAAAAAAAAAAAAATAGTAACCAAATATTCAAGAGAAAACAAGCGGTATAAAGCTAGCGTTGACAATGGAATCGCCCCCGATGTCATTACAGAATGTCATTATAGAATGTTCTTCAAACCGTTGAATCAAATGTATTGGCGCCTTTGATTAACGGATGACGATTTTAAGCAAGATTGACGCGTCGCAGTAGCGCACTCGATCGACGAATTTCACTCAAAGAGAAAGAGAACGTTCGCATGAAGAGAGTGTACTCTTATTAGTTGTACTCTCTCAGCCACTTGGGGAGGCGACGATGGCGCCGTTTTGTCGCTCGAGAAGGCTCGAGCGAGCCTTAAGACGCCGCTGCATCAATCTGCTCTCGCTTGGAGGCGAAAGCCCAAACAGATGATTGAGCGATTCCTTGCCGATGAGTCGGTTTTTGCCGATGATCTTCGAGTCGCTGAGATCGATGCTCGAGTGAACTGAGCAGGACTTGAGGCGCGAGCCGCTGTCGAACTCGCTGGACGAATGGGTCACACAATTTTTTCCGTGCTCCGAGAGTTCACTGCTGGAGTCGGACATATGACCGTATGGATGGTTGTCGTCGTCCGTTGATGAGGTCGACAGCCGTGGTTCTCGATTGTTCTCCGTGAGCTCCTCGAGGTTTACTGAGAAGTGTTGGAGTACCACCCGATTCACCGCCATAGCAGATTCCGCAAAAGCCGAAAGCTCCCGGGCCGAATTGTTCCTTCTGAAGACATCAATGTTAGACATACATAAGACAATGTTCGGCAAGTCCTGCGTGCAGAGGAATACGAGTACCGAGTAATGGAGCTTCGACTAACCTCATGATCTGAGGAGTGGTCAAAGATCTCTCGCCGACCTCAATAGAGGTTGGTCCAGGATTGATCCACGGATGTTTAAGAACACTCTCGGCGCTCAGCCTCCTGTGCGCCTCTTTTACCAGCAATCCTCTGATGAGATCCTTAGCGTTCTCCGAAATACATCGCCATTCCCTATCCGGGAAGTCGTATCTACCCTCCTGAATGCTCGTGAAGAGTAACTCCTGACATGCCTGACAATTCTCTCCCTTTTCCCAGCCGCAGTCTGTACCGCAGTTCCCGTAGAAGGGCGGATATCCACACAGGAGTATATACATGACAACTCCTAGACTCCAGAGGTCGCAACGCTTGTCATAATAGTTGGCCTCCCCGATGAAGGCCTCCACGACTTCCGGAGCCATGAACTCGGCACTACCGACTGGCGTAAGGAGCTGCGGCGTGGCAACAGGGCTGGACAACGAATTATTGAACTTTATACCAGAGCCCAGGTCGAAATCGCAGACCTTTATAGGTGTCAGCTTGTCGGGATGCACGCAGAGAATATTCTCAGGCTTGAGATCCCTGTGGGCGATTCCTGATGAAGAAAAGGAAAATATTGCATAAATAAAAACTCTCCTCGCATTTTCACACATTAATTACAAAGTCAACTCTGTGAAAAACTTACCCTTCTTGTGAAGGAAATTAAGCGCACTGGCAATCTCCCTGACAATCTCGCTAGCTTCCCTTTCGCTGAAGTGAACCCGATCCTGAATCCTGCTCAATAATTGCCCGCCATTAATCTTCTCGAATACGAGATAGAATCTCTCGTCATCCTCGAAGAATTCAATCAACTGTATGATATTAGGATGACCCTGACAATGATGAAACGTCTCCACTTCCTTAAAGACCCGGGCGCGGGCATGTCCCGGTATCTTGTCAATAATCTTCACTGCATACTCCAGATCGGTATAAAGCGAGGCGCAAGTCTGTACAGATGCATACGCCCCTTCGCCAAGAACTTCACCGGTCAGTTTATACAATTCTGTAAGAAAACAAATATTCCAATTAATCTCACATTGCACCAGCAATCTCTACATTAGTCCTCACAAGTCGATTAGAAACCAAAAAAATCTACAAATCCGTACAAATTTTATTCTCAATAAATCTCTCACTTGACGTCATCGACCATATAAATAATTATCAATATTCGTTCCTTTCGCTTCCCTCTAAAGCAAGATATACTTTAAGGATAAAATCGCGCTTCGAATCGCAGTCATTGCCGTCGGAACAGTATAATATTTAATCTGCGTATCATTGATTTTCCACCTGAGAGGATAATCGTGATAAGCTGATAAAAAATTATAAATACCATAAAGAGGTATACATATACAGCCACAAAGAACCGATTTCTTTTTCGTAATTTAGCGAGTCCCGTAAGTAGTCAGTATCAGAAAGGAGCGCATATTTCTACGTTCAACCGATGATACGTTTTCTTTTTTCTTTCATCCATTAAAAACAGTCAAAGGCGAATTTCTCTTAACAGGGATCTCAAGTATTAGACGTAACTGTAATAATAAAGTTGCAAACAACGAGAGAAACTCATCCGCCTAGAAACCACAAGCAATAGGCAATGGTCATAAAGTTGAGTTGCTGAGCGTTCAGAAATCCAGAAGAATTGACCAAGCGTAACAATCGCCATTGAAATAAACGATAAGATAAAACACCGACGACCAATAATCATCAAATAAGCCAGAATTGAACGTATATCTATGTACACGATGAAAGTGGCTCAATAGGTATTGCACAAAATTTCACCTGTCCTTTGTCCCTTTTACAAGACAGCATTGCTATAGCGGCACAGTGAGAGAGAGAGAGAGAGAGAGAGACAGAATTTTGCAGCAATGGCTATCGAGTAAGATTTATTATAAAATAAAATCACTTGTGAGGATTCGCCACTAGAAAAAATAAACGAAGAAACATGTGAGCTTTGGGCATTACAAATAAAATATGAATCTTGGAGGTTTATATTAATTAATGGCTTAAAGAAAACTGTCTTCCGACATGTCCTCCACGTGTAATTAAAGATCTACACTGTTAATTACAATTCTTTTTTGATATTGGCAAAGAGCTATATAGATCCATCTATAGTAGAGACAAGAGGACTAAATAAATCTGGGCCGCACTACAAGGTCTTCTTATTACGAGCCGGGGTACAGCAATAATTCCATTGAACTAGGTATCCGTGTCTCTATGAAAATCTTAGAAACACTCGACATACCATCATAACAATAATCCCGACAGACATAGCAGGAAAAGATATTTCTCGTTGAATAATCAATCTCCAAGGAACAATTGAAATTCATTGATTTGCTTCTTTATTCTACAGTCTGATTTTTCGATGAGTCACATCAGCTAGGTCGTGCTAGATCGCGTGACGAAGTCTTGACACGTCGCTCTCTGGCATGGGTCGATACCAGGAAACAAAAACAAAATCAAAACTCGAATCGAAATCTAGTAAAACAACAATAAAAAAAATAATCTAATGAAATCCTTGTCGACGACTATAATCTAAGGCCTCAAAGTATCCTACAGTGTTCTGGTGTTCAATTTCCGGATACAGTAAAACCTCCATTAAACATTTATGGATAAATTTTTCATTAAACCACAGATTATTCTCTCTAATAAATAATTACGGATTGCAGGAAGAACAATAGGGGCACGTAAAACATTGCCACGCCGAATCCATATTTATCAAGACAAAAATCCTATTTGTCGGCAGACTTCCTAATATCTAGAGCATGCGAGGCAAATCGTTCCTTGTTACCGAGTGACGTCATTCAAAATACTTCTTGCACAGTGGCCTCATGAAGAAGTTACAGCGTCATCCAGGTAATCGAAGTTACCGTAGCGCTTCGGTAAGGTAATCCGATTTCAAGGTCCCTCCCAATCCACGTTTTCCATAGCAACTACGACACGCCTAATTGATCTAATTTAAATGGGTTAACGCTGCCAGGTCTCGCCGCGAGTATCCATCCATGTTATATCACGTGAACAGAGTGTCCTGCGTGTAGGATATTCAATGTCAAGGTCGAAGGGGTGACCAACTGCGTCTAGTAAAGTTGCCCTGGCAGAGCTGCTGCTGCTGCTGCTGCTGCTGCTGCTTCCACCATTCCACATCCATGTTGTTCCTAACCCGCCGGTGGCCATATCCCTACTTTCCGGCTGTGTGCTCTCTGTCAGGTGTGCGCATATACAGACAACGCGTATAAAGCCAACGCTTAGCAACGCCATAGTCACCTAGCAACCTGAAACCGATAATGTGCTTCCATTCCTGTCCGCTTCAGTTAAATGCTCGTCTCGCTTCTATCTTCGTCTTCACTTCTATTAAATGTCACGAGCTACAGGAGGAAACAGAAGTACGCATAAGAATGTAGAGAAAATTGAATTTTCACGAGACAAACGTTGTCCTTTTCCTTTCTGAGATCCTCGACGGGTTCGATGCTTCGATAACCGAAATAATGACAGATGTTGGGTAAGCCATTAAAGCGTTTGAAACCTTACACGTCAGAACCAGAACTTTGCTCGAATGCGTGAAAACCTTGAGACACGCGATAATGTACATCAAACAATAATGATCCTTTGTGTGACACTTTGTAAACTGTCCAAAACATTCGTCGAGTCGATTATAGCAATTAAAACGAATCGAGAGAGACCTTTCGTCTACTCTGGGGCTTTCTTCTCTATCGATGTGAGCCTCGGTAAAATGGAACTTCCGAGAAGGCTGTTTCAGTAATCGACCGCCAGATGACGCAACGCTCGAAGACACTGAACTCCCTCAGTCTACATTAACGCTATATGCCTAGTGCAGTGTCTATAGTAAAGCCGCTGGCGAACCCGGTTCGTCGTGCAGTTGTATACGTAGCCGAGGATGATGCAACGAAGCTGCCGCTAGAGAGAACATTCTCGAATGGAGACCAAATGTCGCGCGTCCAGAACAGCGACGTTCATATTTCAATATTTATACGGGCGATACGGAGAAACTCGTCAATATTATTATTATTACTATCGAGATAAGTAAAGAAATTCAATCCATATCCAAATAATCTTTTAACATGAGAAAGATTAAAGCGAGAAAAGCTAAGTGAAAATAAAATAAAAAGGCAATGTACTAATAATTATTACTGAAGGTGTTAACTAACAATATCAGATACAATCTCTCTTCTGGCAATGACATCCGGTGTTTACAAACAGCGGCCACGCGATACGCGTTCATTTAAACTGCACTTTTTTTTTACTATTATTAGCCACGGAAATCAATAGCCCTAGATCTCACGTGCCTTCGTGTTATTAATTCGTTCACGTACCTCGAGAATTCGGTAAATCAGTGAAGAGCATCCACAACGCCATGCAAGATCGCAACGGCATTAACAAATGCTGACCCCAACCGTTGCCAAGCTTATATCGTTAATCACACCCCGTGAATGGAAAGTTATGGATGTTTGCATATATCCACACACACGTATATATATATGTATACACTCCATTTCCCTAGATTATCAAGGGTCAGAGACGTCTTCCATGGTAAAACTTGCTTCCACAATTACCTTGGAAACAAGACGAAACCAAGGACGAGCCGGAACGTTTCTTCCTGCGTCTCTTCCGTCTCGCCTCTTCCTGGCGCGCCTGCACTGCGCTCATTGACTCGCCCGTCGAGGCAACCTCCCTGCATCCTCCATCACCTAAAATAACAAAATTTATTATATTTAGCAGTGTTACTCATACTACGAATTATACTAATCATATGACGAAATCATTGGATAAGCTTTTTTAGCACTAATATCTTCATGATTTGAGAATAAGTTTATCGATGATCAATAGCGAGTAAACCGTGTCAAGCAAGTCGTGTAAAGGTTACTCATTAAGCAGGCATTTGTTGTGTAAGGTTCCTTTTAACAAACAGAACTCCGTTAATGGCTGGTTTATTTATAACAGCCTGACGTTGTAACGCAACTCATAATTACAAAGAGGTTATCGCTGTCATGTAGCACATACGGCATTAAAACGCAGAACTCTCTTATAATTAGTCATCGCACTGCTTTCCAGTCTATTTCTATGTTTAAGCTCCAAGACTCCGCGCTCTTCCTCTATTTGGTTGACTGTCTGACATTCCTCAGGGTCTTTCCAAGACTGGCGCTGAGGATGACTAGTAAGCGAGAACGATATACCAGAGAAGAGGAAAATTCCATGGACATAACCTAACAACTCAAATTACGGTTTCCGTTGAGACACCAAACGGCTAGACCCTTCTCTACGATTCTCGGAACATTGTCCCCACCAGCCTCTTTTTCTACTCTATGTCTTTCAATACAGAGGATAGGACTCGACGTATATAAAATGGCGTCTAGAATGGATTTTACAACGAGGAAACCTTTAAGGTCGGTTGAGGACCACTGAAAATCGAAGAGCCCGACGAACCAAGGGCGGACGTTCCGGATTGCACGTACGCGCGGAAATACAGAATGTACTCGAGCAAAGACTTTGACAAGAAAACTGTTATGTGACCTTAGCGGGAATTGCGTGGTAAGGTCACTATTTCTGTCGCTTTATGAAAATTTCAATATTATTGTCTCTGCGTTTCCTGCTTGATTCAAACAAAAAGGATACGATGAAGATTCACATAGAAGAAATGCAAGGTAACGGTTAAAGTATCATGTGCGGGAAAATCGACTAATACTCAATAATTATGATGGTTTTCAGGTCTGTACTTTGATTCTTTGCATTGCACCAGTAACGTACTCAGTGGCACTTGGTTTCTCGTTCCCTTTTTCTACTTAACGCACGGCGCAGCTTTTCTCGCCCAGTTAAAACAACAATACCCAAGTAATTGGAGGCCATTGTCCGGATCTCAATTAAATATTCAGTCACGTGTGACGTGATGAGGTAATGCGGATAATGAGAATGACGCCAGGTCGAGTGTTGGACATGTTTACGCATTCGTGGCTATCGAGCCTATATACAAGCGTGAAAGATGCATACACAAGGGACAGAGAACAAAAATGTAAGATAATAATCAAGAACCAATTTTTTTTGTACAAGTAAATAAGAATTTTTAATAAGCGACGAGTTATATGGTTGACATATATATATTGATTTCAAAGGAAGCTAATTGGATATTAGGATTGGAATAAGGCGCTACCGTACCGGCCTATGTTATTTAATAAATGCTTTTCATAAGGAACAACGTAGAATTAAATACCCCTTCTTCGTTTCCCTCTACAATATCCTGTATCAATGATTACCTTAGGGGGACGATCTAAGAAACCTAATAGCAATAAACAATTTGATAAGTATACATCACCAAGCAATACCAGCGAGTACCATATTCCAGAAGTAAGGGTGTACCAACATGAAAAAATTCTGTCAACCGTGCACGGTATCGCGGGTTAAATTTTCTGGCGTCAAATGAAAATTCACAGGGTTGGGATACTCCATAGAAAAAGCTTTGTTATACGAAGGAAGGGTTCCCAGAGACTGCAAGGGAGAAACGTGAAATGTTTGGACCGAAGTTACATAGCTAATACCATTGACTATCTGGTATATGTGCATATACACACAATAAGATATCCGCCTGAGGGTATCGGATCTGGCGTTCCTGCTGTGTATATAAGTATATATAGGAGGTAGTGGTTGGCTGCTCCCTAACGGCAAGGGAAAAGTACCAGAAGCATCAGCCTCTCGAAACTTTCATAGAAATTTCGTTTTCCCCCTCTGCAGGGGGGGGGGGGGGTTAGCTCTCTCTCTCAGTCTCTTTCTTTGTCCCTAGTAATACCCAAGCGCTGAGCATAGAACGACATATGGTGACAAATATGGTGCCACTTTGCATAGAAGTTGATGCAAACTATTTCATAGCCATTAGTTACATACATACATGCAACATAGTTAAGTGATAACGTCACTCTGCATTATTCATAACGTTCACTACAAATTAGACTGGTACGAATTCTGTTTTTTCGCGTCCCTAAGATTCTACGGGTACATTATTTTGAGAATTATTTCTTTCTGTAGGTATTCATTCCTCCCGACGTACAGCCAAGTATTGCCTCTCTCTACCTGTCAATTTGCTTCGTTGGCTTTCCGCGAATCTCGTCAGTTGCGGAAAGCCTAACCACAAGTGAATGCTATTTCTATTTACGTATACAGAATTACTGTGGGAAATCGAATCTGTGAATACACCCCGTGGCAAATTCTCAGAGCGTCCGATTGAGCCGTATCAAGTAATTGAACGTGCCAGTTCGACCCGCTGGGAATAGATTAGTGGTACCTATGCTAGAAGACGAGGAATGATCATGGATACGCGAATAGATCTGAACGAACCGGTCTCTGTGCTTATCCCCTTTCACGCTGTCGCCTAGGTTAGAGCAAGTTCTTAACGGCGAGAAAGTTTATTCGCGAATGTGTCTCTCTTTCTGTATTCCATAAATCTCACAGGAGATGGACGGCGGAGTATATCGTTCGCACGTTTTTGCAGCTAGTCGCGCACTGTGCACGGCAAAGTATTTAATTGGCACCAGAGCGCAGGACACTGAAAACCCTCGTAGGTTGATCGCGCACTCGTACCCGTTTGCGGAAACAGATAAAAGATTCCTGATCGCTCATAAATAATACCTAGAAAAGGAAGTTCAACTTTACCAGGATTATCGTAAAGGAGTTCGACAAGTTAATATTGACGGATGATTATTTATAACCTGTACATCGACATCGACTTATCTATGTAATTTAAAAAACCTTGTATCAGCATCAGTCTCAAAGTTAATGATGACAGTCATCATTGAGCCATGTATTACCGTTATACGCAGATTTTAAAAAAAGGCGCCCTTGCGAAGTCGGTGTGTGATATTTATTTTGACGTGTAATTCTACGATACTAGTACTTCACATAGAGATACATCGACGGGGACTTTGTTGCTATTAAAAACCTTCATATAGTATGTTTAACGAGGCGATATATATGCTAGCCAGTATGGTTAAAGCCGTCGCTCTTGGAATCGCGAGTGGGCGACAAGCGACTCTGCCTTTGGCCTAGCGTGGGTTAAAGAGAAATCAGCCGAAACGAGAACGACGAGTTGACAAGCGTATGTATGACTATATTACATGCACATGCCTCTACTTCTACCATTGTCTTTCACGTATCGCTTATGAGTAAGGATCGACGTTAGAATACCTATTGTGTATCTACGTTAAGGAACGGCAAGGGGACCGTAGATAGTTTTAGAGGACACAAACAATTTCTACGTCATACTCCTAGATGTATTTACAATTGTGAATTTATTCATCCCAAACAGGAAGCGAATGTCACTTCCGTGAATGAAAAGACGGAAGTCCGGAGTATTTACTCCGTGGCTAAATTTTCAGAAAATTATGCATGGTTTCGCATCGACCGAACCGACCACCTGTCCATGGCAATGGTTAGTACGGGGATGCGCGCGCACATGAAATTGACAAAGCCCAGAAAGGGAAGAGTCGCCGTTGAGTAATAGTGGGGACAACGGTACTAGTACAAGGGGGGGGGGGGGTAGTTTACGGATGAGTGGCACGCTGGGGTACACATGGGTTACAACTGGTGACTGTGGATCTCTGGAGATGCATCGTCAGAGAAATTAAAGGAAACAAAGATGGGAAGAGTCGATGGGTCGATTCGAACCGTTGCTTCTGGCGAGTCTCTTTGATGGCAGAGCGATAATTTTGTTTGAGGCGAATGTATTTTCGTGCGCCTGTTGCCGGCACCAACGGACACTCGGCAGAGTTCAATGACTGGCACAGAAAAGGAACGCCGCTATCTTACCGGGAGATATGCACGCACGATAATATTTCATTTAAGAAAAGGATCGAGTGCTGGGTCTCAAAATATGATTATGACGGTTTTACTCGTCCATCTTACCAGCGTTTCCACTTTTTAAATTTATCCGCACGTATCTAAACTATTAATTCAGTATCTGACTCACTATAAAGTTTCTTCTAATCAATGTAGAAACTTTCTAGACTCCCTATAAGCATATTTCGATCTCTATACTGCAGAAGGGAGTCTGGAAACCGAAAGGGACTTCTTCCTAGTTGCCTTCAATGTTCTTTAGACAGAGGACCCAATAACTACACTTTTTATACACAATTTCGCAAGACTATAAACGTTAAACGTGACCCAGGGTTCATTTATATACACCTAATACTGGACAATATCATTTTAGAGGTTATGTACGTTACGCTCAGCACGTATAAACATTAATAACGTTTTATATAGCTCTCTCAAGTATTGTAGAACGAACATAGACCTGGTTGACCTTCGGGAGCCGTTGAGAGAGCAGAAGGCGAAAACGAAATTGTTTGCAGGCGACCAATGAAAAATCGTCATCGCTCACTGATACTTTCCCTAATGATATTATCATTAGCTATTTAAGAACTTTGCACAAAAAGGGAGTTAATTAGTATCAGCAATTTTATTAATTGTCGATAGTAACGGAGTAAGACTTCATATGAAATTAAGTATGTGTATATATATATATTTTTATATCAGTTTCTATTAGATATATTAGTATTAAGTTCCTTAACAGGATCTTCTTTGTGTGTTTAAAGCGAATGTGTCTCTTTAAGCTGCGGAGCGACATGCGCACGAGGAGCCCTTTGCCTTTGTTCTTTAGTTTGGGCTGCCCTAGGAGAGGCCGGATTCGCATCACCAAGTCGAACCGACTAACCCACTTCCCCTTTCGAAAATAATCAAGCGTCGTTCCTCTCGCTGCCAAGAAGAACATTGCAAAATTTTGTTCGTGACATCGCTCGCCTACGTCTGTGACCGTCTAAATATCTACGATTATGAGAAGCAGCTTCGATATTACTAAAGGAAACAAAGGAATCAATTGACTTTACGAACCAGTACTTTTCTTGGACGATCTGCACACTAATAAATTGGTATTTCAGAATTTTTCATTGTGTTATTTAAATTACGTTGCTGTTTCGCTAAAACATTCTATACCCATGAATTTTACTAGAATGTCTTTCGCAGTACCATGCCAACTTTAAAATTTATGAAATTATTTCGCTCTTTGTTTAAATCGTAAAACTGTGTAAACTTGTAGAAAATTTATGTATAATTTATGAGCAGTGAGAATGACGCTTGAATTATTGAAGATATTTTTAAATAGAAAATTAGATTTCGTACAAGTACCTTGAAAATATTTTTTTAAGAAATACATGTAAAATATTAACGGATTTTTTGAAGCCACATTAAGTTGCTTCGTTAATTTCCGGGACTCCTTGTTGTTTGACAACAAGAGCCGGCCACCGGTAAAATGGCGGAGAGTACCATTCGCTGTGTATGTATAATATACCAAGGGTATCAACTGACAAATGTGTGAAAAGATAAAATACACAAAAATAAGCTAAAACCAAGGACCTAAAACAATAATTATTGTCCTTACCTCGTCCGCCATCCTGACGTCCGTCCTCACGCTCCTCCAAGATTTTCTCAACCATCTTCCTCGTAATGAGTGTAAATGTTCAATGTGTCCAAAGTAATAGGGGAAAAGCGCGAGCTTTGCTTCAAGACGATTTTCCCCACGCCAATCTTTCCCCTTTACTGTTTACTAGTCTCTTCGCACCGGTATCAATAATTGTAAAAAAGAGTCAGTCGTATATACAAAAAACGCCTATCCACTAAGATACTGATATATTCTTCTTAGAGTGATCTTCTTTCTTCAAAGTTCTCTCCCTCTCTCTCGCTCTCTCAATCTCTCTATCCACTCTCACACTCGCTCTCTCCCTTTGTCTCTTTCTGAATGTCGCACCTGAATCGTTCTCAGAAAGGGATAGATCGACGATATATCAGCGTAGGTATCACAGATATAAATAAATATATAAAGCCTATCTAGTCTCTTCGCGCACGCTACGTTCTTTTTTGGACTATGATCTTGATGTTATTTTAAATCTTCTTTCCAATAAATACTATCACAGACTTTGACACTGCACTTCTTTGTATCCTTCTCGTTCTCTCCACCTTTCCTCTGTCTGCTCTATCCTCTTCCTCTTCCTGGTCTTCTTTCTCTGTCCTACACAGGACAGATAACTCTTCTCAAGTATCTACCCCTCTGAACTCCTTCTCTAACAGCTTCTCACTCTTCGCTTTCCAAGATTCCCGTCGAAAAGCTACCTCGTCGGCTCCGCAGCGAAGATCTCGACAGGACTATATGGGTGTTTTCGTATGCGAAAATCCCTCGGTGTTTGTTTCTCCGTCACTATCGCACAGCCTCTCGCACGTAGCGGTGATCGGGCTCGGAAGCGCATTAAAAATCCTTCGGCTAGCACATCTGGTCTTCTCTCGTTCACCGTCCCTCACTGCTCGGCAGCTGGTTTCCGACTGGTCCCAACAAGATGGCTGCCTTTCTACTAAGCCCCCTTGCGTCTCCCCACTCTTCTTCGTTCCCCTTCCACTATAGCACCTTCCGGTCCCCCCAACCCTCCGCAACGGCCATCACATCGAAAGACTTCGCCGACGCCCTCTGCAGTACGCGCCGCGTCACGTACGCACCGTGGTTCTCAGAAGGTGGAGTCTACTTCCAAGCTAATGCAAAGATAGTATACGCAGTGATGAGAGAGGGATGATGCAAAATGACCGAGTTACGTGGAACTTCCAGCCACTAAGGTACACCCGACAGTCTAAGTAGATTTACATGTAAAGCACGATACTTGGATTTCCTGACCATACATATGCGAATGAGTGTTCTGATAGTGACACGATTATTTACGTATTTAAACAAAAGACTACTCTTGGATGTTTGAAATGGAAAAAACTTTATCAAACAAAAAGAGTTCGGATATCAGTAATAACGATTACGATAATGGTAACAATCATAACACTGAGGTAAGACATTAGTCATATATGTGTATTCTTGACCTGAAAGACGCTCAATGATAATGAAAGAGAAACTAATTAATCATTCCTTTATTTATATTATACATGGAGGAATTGGAAGAATCTAAACTCTCATCGTCCCCTTCATTTTATCTTGATTTGAGTTTTATATATCATACATAATATTCTAATCAAATTTCAAACTCGTGTGCTACGTGCACTGTGTTTTGTAACAAAGAGAAATGAGAACCACTTCAGGTTCTCGTACGTTCGGCGCTCGCTGCTGACTCGACTGCACCGCGTCAACGATATTTTCTACTCATGCAGTTTCGTATAATTTTCATAAAATTCATAATATTTTTGCTAGTAGACTTTGGAATCGCTTATACTTTTATAGTATCAAAGTTGTCTACTTCGACTGGTATTCGCCGGTCGTGCCAGATGTACACGGAAGTGACGCCAAGTCGCGTGGTACTTTGTTTTTGGGAATGGATGCGCGCGCAGCACGCCGCCGGCCACGTATAAACATCACGCGAGAGAGTCGGTTCCGTTCATATATCAGTGTACGTATTTATATACATTCAGCAGACACAGGCGCAGTCAGTAAAGTGGCGTCCATCATGGCGTCGCGAGCTTGTGCGCAATACGTGTGCACCCGGTATACATATGTATGTACGCTATGTGCCATGGATACAAGAAGCTTTTTCCAAGCATACACGAAAACGTGCGAACTTCTCATACGAGCGTCATCCAGTTTATACTGGCATTCAATGTGAATTATGTCGTAGGTATCATTATTGCCAGGAAAATCCTGTAACTGTTATGCTATACGGTTAATAACCCGTCTAGCAACCTGACCGAACAGATTAACTAGGATGGCAGCGCTTTTACCGTGGACCGATAATTTGAAGACGATTTAAATGGTTAAATATTTTAAACTGGAATACGGGTATACTTTTGCAGTACAGCTAGTCTTCAGGACACCTGAGACCTTGACCATGACCGTAATGAGATAAGCATTGTATTCCGATCGTATGGGTCATGACGGCGTTACTTTAATTACAAATATTTCTTATTGTTTTTATGACAAACTTTTCACAATTCATTACATTCGATCAAGCACTCCGTCCATAATTATCGTTTCTTTCTTACATGCCCAATTGACTTAAGGTCATTTTTTATTCACTCACTATAAAATAACGTTGAACATAAAATTTGTCTAGGAATTGGATGCTCCTAGAATACCCATATAGCCATAAGAACCAAAAGACGTTCTCGTTCGAACCTGCATGTAACGGAATACAGGAGGTCACCCGACTTACCGACCGAGTCTGTATAACCGATACAAGAAGCTGGAACTGGGAATTTGTTACGGACACCCAGTATTGAGATCCATGCCAGCTCTGCTTCGAAGGCACGCATGACCCGACCGGTTTAACCAATGAGAAGGCATTTTAAATACGCCTATAGTCCATTCGATTATACTCGCTGGTTATAGTTGACGATATTGTATTACCTCGCGTTTTATGTGGTTTCAGACTTCAAGAGCCACGACCATAAACGGTCTGATTTTATTCTCCAGCAAGACCATCCGTGTACGTCAGATGTCAGCTGCAGAATAGAATTTATCTATTGAGCAACCATACGAGAGACTATGAAAAATTCGCAAACAAAACTAAGACACGTAGGCAGTGTCCAAGACACGTTTTGAATTCCTGAATCGGCCCTTAGAACTCAATGCTTTGGACATCCTGAAGAATTCCACCACGGTTATAGGGAGAAAGTTGAAGACCTGCGGCCATTTTTTTTATCGATCAATGCACGGGTCCATTCAAGAGTTCCTCTGACTTCCTATCACACTTAAAAGAGAGTGAAGTAGATAACACGAAAGAAAGTAATCAACGACAAGATTTAAATATTCTTCTTATGTATCCTCTCTCTTTGGTCCTCCTTTTTCCTCTTCATCTTCTAAAACAAAACCTTCAGAATTCAAAATCGCCTTCGATAGATTAAAGGAAAAAATTTGATTGCTGCGCTTCATCCAGTGTGAATCAGCGATATACCTTTCGTCACACAAAGAGACGTAGATTTCACGGGATTTGCAATACACCAGTCTTCGATGGCTCGATAAAGAGTCACAAGGAACTCCATTGTACCGGGTGCTCAGAGGGTTTATTATTTGCAGTACATAAAAGTCAGGTACGAGCGTGACGTGTCGTTAAAATAGTATAATGGATATTATAGTGCTCTTGAAAGATTTAAACGTATTTGAAAAAAGCAACAACCATATACATAAGACCTGCAGTATAGCAAAAGTCAATGTTCAGCAATATTGTTTCTAACGCAATGGAAAGTACGATAGAGACGTAAAGACAAATAAAGATGCAATACCAGCAAATGAACGTTATCAATTTACTTTTGTTTCAAGGACGCACTGTCATTCGCCAAGTATTCCAGACTCTGGATTGATATTCCATAAAAAAGAATGCCATGCAACTGAAGAAACAAGCGCCAAAGAAATTAAAATGATTTGCTCAGTCAGCCACGAGCTATGCTGATAATATTATTTTAAATTTCCAACTACAAAGATATCTAATTACTAATCGCATAATATCGTCATGCGATAAACATCATTTAAGAACAGAAATAAATATCGATGTCTATCCGATACCAGTGATAATGTAGTTTGCAAAAAATTAGGTCATCCTCTTGTTTCAGACATAGTTGCTATTTAATTCGCTATATCTTTAATCTTCTCTCTCGATATCTCTTTCTATAAATTCATTACCCCTTCTCTCCTGACCTCTTGGTCTCTATCGCTTCTCTCAGGCTCCACACCCACGCCAGAGAGAAGCCCTTCCCTGAACTCCTCTGGGAGCTCGTGGCGTCCTTGAAGGTAGCCTGGCGAAAGTACAATTTGAATTTCCCACGGTGCGTGTATACGACCGATCGACAGTAACGATTGGAGTTGAATGAATAATGCACGTGCTCACCCCATTAAGTACACTTGTGTACGAATGACAATGAAGCTACAGTTAAACTATTCACTGTATCATTAAAAGTCACAGCATTTGATTACAGTCTTTACATTGAGATTGGTAAAGACAAATGTCCCTGTGTCATGACAGGCGAACAGCCGGGAGGTAAAGGAAGATCGGGGAAGTATTTATATATATATATATATATGAGTGGGCGGTATTGGTTTTTATCAATTACAGTAAAATCCGGATTATTCGAGCTCGCATCCGATTCGTGTGAATCCGTATCTATTACGCGAGTTTGTGAAGATATGCATTGACATGTGCGATGTGTTCACAGTGGCACGCTCGCAGTAGATGATGTTGGTAGTATCTCGTTACATAAAATGCGCTTTTATTTTCTTACAAAGTTGAGTCTGTATTATTTGAATTTTTTAAATTCGAACTAGGGTTTCTTCAAAACAGCTCGGATAATCGGGGTTGTTTTGTAGATTGAAAAAATATATTGAACGACATTTCAGTTTAACTCGGTCGATAAAGTCACAGTCTATAATTTTTTAAAAATATTAATAAAATGCTATGTACTTGTCTGTCGGTAAAGAAGTAAAGGGGGCGTAAGGGATTTTTGAGAAAAATTTTCCAGCTGACAGCAGGTTAAGGGAATTTAAAAGGCAGCATGATGCGTAGTACGCACAGACCACTCGCTCGTCCCTAATAACAGCACGAACCGGTTTTGCGTGTCTTATAGATGAATATACATACATACATACATATATATATCTGTACGGTAAGAGTAGTTGGACATGGCAGCCAGTGGCAGGGAAGCGGCGCCTACGTATCGCGAGCACTACGGACCAAGGAGGTTGCGTTCAATATTTTTGGCTAGGCACAAAACGAGGCGAGTTTTGTAACGAGGAAAATTGAGCAACGGGACATTTCTTTTGGTAGTTTAAAATAATCCACTGATCTTGGATAAGACATCAAGAGAGAGAGAGAGAGAGAGAGAGGGGGGGGAGTAGTATACTTCTATAGGTTAGGTTCACTCTCGCGGCCCTGGTAGATATTGTTAATCTGCTTGGATTGCAAATTTTCTTGTTTAAGTTTACAATGTAAACTGCGCAGCTTAGAACTATGTACGTCAAAAGCCATCTCTTTCTGCCTCTTCAAAGGCGAATCTCCTTCTTTACTCCCTAATGCTAAAATATCTCTGTGATACGTTATGGCTCCTGTATCTGAACGTTATCTTTTTTCTCTTTCTCTCTCTTTATTTACTCCTCTACTTCATAATCGCTTACAGTCCTGATGCCATTCGGTCTCAGAGACTCTTGAGATAAATTATTTTCACAATATAATCCACTCTTAGACTCCCCATCAGCTCCACTCGAATGTAGTACTAATTGAAAAGTGACGTCACTGATTGGTCATTTTATTCAAACATTGCCAAAAGAAACCAGCGTAACCGCCTACCTTTATAACCGTAGACTCGAATCTTTCAAGATCAATTGATTAAGTATATTCGATCAATAAGCGACTGTTACGTAACGTAATGTAGAAAGCATTACAAGATTTCCAGGTTAAGTCCAAAAACTTTAACGCTATTATGCCTATCCCACGTAGGTATCCGAAGTTTCACGGAATCTGCCGAACTCGAGAGTCGCCATAGCTCACGCTGTGTCATCAGCTTTTTAGTCTGCATTTCTACCGCACGGCGCTTATGCAATTGCGTTACTAGATTACAAGCGTGACTAATAACGATCGTACGACCTATCAACGAGCAATTCCTTCGAAAGTACATCGACTTTGCCAGACGTCAAAGTCTTGACGCTGTGATTCATTGTTCCTGCAATTATAAAAGGAGGTGAGGTAGAGGTACCTTCCCACTAGACGTAATATTTCGTAGACGTTTCCGATGAGGCAACGAAGCTCGTACTAAATTACGACCAATCACAAGCCTACGATTTGATCCTGACCAATCGTATCTCTCCTATAGTATCTTCGTATATTATACACGTGCATAGATATCTAGCAGTATCATTGCGCAACTAAATCGAGCCTTAAAAGAATTGCTGTTTAATCTCGAAAATTCGACGATATTAATTAATCGTATCTAATAACGATTTATCTAATTAGATTATGATTCTTGACTGCTACGATATGCTAGACTACTACTGCAGCCGTTGTTACCTACTATCGATTCATTTAATTGATACCAATCTGTACTCTGTCCTAGAGTACGATGTTTTTTTTGACACTTCGCAAGTGACGCAATCCTCAGCAAAGGACACACGTGCTTTATGAAAAATAATATAAATTTCAGTTTAAATTTATGCACGTGCGTGCTTTTGTAAGAAAAGTTGTATACACAGCCACGTACAACCTGATACAAAATTCATTATTTTCGACCTGTTAAAAGAAAAAATACATTAACACATGGACGGACTATAGATTTTAGTATACCCGTCAAAGTTTTGTATAAACACTATCGATCGAGCATTTCACTAACGTGTGTGTTTGTTTATGGAGCTTGTATACTATTTGGTAAACAACTGCCGATTAACGGTTAGAAATTTGCAGGTCGGTGACACTTGGCTCGCGAAAGCACATTCGTAACCCACATTATCAAAGAGAGAGGTTCGGACTCGCTCTCTTGAACGGCAGTAACCTCTTGCGAATGACTGTCGTCTCGTTATGTCGACTTCTCGCTGAATAAACGTATACTAGTACTCTAATAGTACTAGCGTACAAAACACCTTATATTAATGGCGAAAGAGTATAACAATGTGGAAAAGTAATCCCCGTCACTGTTATCCATTTCGAGTAGTTTGAAACAATTGATAGTAAGAAATTTCTTGATTTTGTAGAAAATTCTATACACGTATCTTTTTTTTAATTTCTATTGTACAATATCGTAGTACTAAATATAAGTACTATTTATGATATTCCACATATGTAGGTATGAATAGCTTGTGACTTGTGGACCATTTAAAAATTCATTAAAATCAATACGCATCTGACAAGAAAATTCGATTATCAATTCGATTAACGTAGTAAATATTATTTACAGGTGTAAAAAAAGAAATCATAATACCTTCTGTACTACAAAATATACATACAGAAATTCTGATTCCGATATGTTTCTACTAATTTTATGTGTTTGATACATAATTTTATGATCGTCTGGATACTCACTATGCGACGTCGAGGCCGAGTGACCACTTCCGGATCCGTTCTCCAGTATTACCCCTGCTTCTTCATCCCCCACACCTGATAACGATACGTTGCCCTCCTGCCAATAAAAATACATATGTGTTACATCTAATACATAGATAAAAAATTTTTCCGATAACCGAATAAAAATTTCATCGAATTTCATAGTTCCAAGATTAATTAAAATCTTGTAACCATACGTAACACTGGGATATCATATATCGTCATATCTTTTTATGATTCTCAGAATTATGTTATCACATGACTGATTGGCACGCGAACTGTTAGAATTTTAACAGAGATACTATCATAATAAATAACGATTACAAAAATAATTGTAAGAAAAGAATCTTACAAATATAATTATTCATCGAAGAAATTATTCTTCCTTAGCAGTTACGATAACGCGCTATCCATTAAGCGGTAAGTCTATTAAATAAAATACCTAGCACGATCTGATATCCGAGTTCGAATATTTCATATACCAAATAATCCAAATCTAGAACTGAATTGCATTTCTTCTTGTCGAAGGAATATCCATGAAATACAAAATGATGTAGAAATGTCCCAAGTATAGAAATCGACTTGATTCACAAAAGCTGAATACCATATGCATAGATATAGCTAAGACAAACATATGATAAATATGGAACAATTCGAAAAGAAAGACAAAAAACACGGATTACCGTACCGACGTAAATTACCGTCTCAATGTAATCCACGTCTTAAAATGATATTGCGTAAATGGTATCATTCGAGTAGTCACGTGTATTGTATGTATCTGCGTATCAGACCGTGTATAGATATAAGCTTGAATTATATTTGCCAAAGCGAAGTGTGTTTGTTGCTCTACAAGCTGAGTGGCACGTATGCATTTTTTGATGAGATCTGGCCTGACGTGTGTTTTAAGATGAAAAACAGTTGTGTAAATGCACGAAATAATGTATACAATGAATATATATATATATATTCCTATTAAAAAAACTTAACATTTATCCAGTATATATTAGGTAATATCACACGATGAATGTAATGATTTTGTAGATATGGCATTTTTAGATTAATAAAAAAAATAAAACAAAAACAAGATCGCTTAATAGTAGCTGATATTTAACGAAACTATGGGTATTTCATATCGTCCAATACCGAGATGACATATCGACCATACGATAATCCTGGACAAGCTTGACAATATCGATTGTTAATACCAATTTTTATTATTACGAAGAATTCGATTAGTGATGAATTTCTTAGAAAAGATAGGCAATCGAAGCTTTTTTTATTTTGACAAATTGTATATAAGATTGATAAAAATAAAAAAAAATGTATAATAGATTTCGGCAATATGTGAACACGTATTTCCTTTTATAAGGAATCTACCAGGGACAAATCAATCACGTGGTTTCTTCCATCAATGCAAACCAACATATACAAGAATTTCACAGACGCACTCGAGCGCATAAGAGATTCCAGAAGTGACGGGAATTATTTCACATGGAATAAGGATATGGCTAGATAATGCTTTCCGTTAAAAAATAAAATTAGGCCCATTGGCCTCTAAGCGGACGGTAAGTTAGTATTTTATAAATATTATATTACAAAAGAGTTGATAAAAAAAGAAGAAGATCCATATGATCGACGTACCTACATTTAAAGTCAATCGCTATTGATAACAATGAAAGACGGTAGATATAAAAAGAAGCTTCGCAAATAGCGTCTCATTCTCGGGCACACAAAAATAAGAAAGGCCTTGATGGAGATTCGTTATATTATTACATAATTGATTGCACTTATTTCCAGTCGATCGTCACGTCCGAGCAAACACAAATTTCATTATGGCATCTCTATCGCGTTATTACGTGCTATATAGTTCCTTTTTGTATACGCTCGTTTGACTCCACGAGTATCTTTTGTACGTTAATGAGCTACGCCGGGTAGAACACTTCGATCAAAAGAGCGACTTACACGCATATATGTATACCGAAAATAAACGAAATATTTAAGCGCCACGATGCTTAAGCGTGGTGCTTTGAAAATTGGTAATATTTATTTTTTCATCTCTCGGAGAATTTGAACTCGGTCGACCTTGAATTCTCGACACGTGTGTCCCACCCTCGAGCATGGAGGGGGCTCACGCACAGGACACGCAGGGAACCCGCCACCCACGCGTCAAGATTACAGCACTCTTAAACTGCTATATGGACATGACATATCCGATCGGAATCGGCAATACGCTGATCCGAGACAAGGATTATTATTCGAAGGTCAACCAAACTTACCATGTCCGCTATCGCTGTTGAAAGACATCTACAGGTACGTATATGCTACGACCACATGAATATTTCAGATAAATTTCAAATCTGACTCTTCCACCTAACCTTCGAGCGCACGTGCCATAGCGCAAAGAGACAGAAACAAGTTCACCGTCGGAGAGAATGGAAGTGCATTGAGAAGAAAATAAAAAGAGAATCCTATAACTTACGAATTCTTCTACGTAATACGCTGGTGCTGCTTCTCCTACTATTTTGGATGGGTTCGACGGAGTGGAGGTAGAAGTGAGATAGAGAGAGACAGAGAGTGGGAGGTTTTTGTGAATTCGACGACCTTCGCCAGATTGAGCGAGCCACGTGCTGGTTTTGCGGCGCGACCGAATCTCGAAAATAAAATAACGAGAGTCTAAACGGCGGGGGGAGGGGGGGGGGCATTGGTTATCATACTAGAATTACAAATCATTCATCCGTACACCGTTGAAGATCGCAATAAAAACAGATATGTAACTATTTTCTATGTATCTACGATGTTACATATCTGACGATTGAATATATATGTATATATAGAAGACATCACGAGATACTATTTGTTTCCACATAACACTTGTATATATTTGTATGCGAAGATAATAAATAAGAATTCGTATTATCATAAAAAGAGGCACCAGGGATTAAGGCCTTTAAAACAATAATTCTCAAATTATTCGAGATAGGTGATAACGTTATCTTATAATTTCGAGACAGTGGCTAGCGCATGTAATATTGAATATGTCTAGTGTTTCAGGAAAATATAATTGATCGGTCGCCACGTTTGTATTTACGAGCGCCGAGTGACAAAACTAACAACTTTTTGTAGACACAACATTTTAGTTGGATACTCGGTAACGGTCGTGAGGTCTCTGGCCATTGTGTATACAGTGGAAGTATGTTTATCGTTTTATCTGAAAACTTAAGTCATTATCACGATTGCACTTCGCTGTAAACAATCAGACAGTTCCATTGTCGCAATCGTATCGGAATAATTATCGATTTTAATAAATAATGTTAACGGTTCCACTGATTTTCCCTATTACTGTTATTATTTAGCGCAGAAAAATAGTTCATATTTTTTTTTATGTATAGGTGGCAAATCTTGAGTCGAAACGTTGGTAAAATGAAAATTTTATTTTTCTACATCTCTTTACCTTGGTCGACGTTAAACTGTATCGAGCGTAGCGAATCAATTTTTTCGTTCGCTGAACAAAGTAAGTCAAGAGTAATAATACTATGGTTTTGGGTAGAAAAAAAGTTGGCCTTCGAGAAAAACCGGAAATGCATTTTTGACTGACTCGAAATATTTTTTTTTATTTATTATAGCAATTGTGGAATATCTCATGGACTTTTTTTCTGTACACTATTTATTTAAAGGAGAAACACTCGTAATTTTCACGTGTAAATGTACGTATGATCAATCAGACTTGTAAGAGGAATTAGTGACTGTTGAGAATGTCGATGGATAACAACGATGGTAATGTTGATACAAAACTACAAAATACCAGTGAAGAAATCAATGGTCTCTCCCGTGTTTACCATAGATAACAGTTACTCGAGATTTCTCAGAATTTTAATAATAGTCTGGAGATAAGATCTTGACATAATATCGTTAACTGACATTAGCAGCTATATATATGTATAGATATTTCGATAACGCCTTATTAATCAATGATAAGCCGCGATCCAATTAAATTTCATATCCCTCTGTGATATTCGTTGAAATTTGAAAAATCAAAGGTACGAAATACGTAAGACGAAAAGTACGCAGTACGTGGACTATGTGAAAATAATTGAACTTTGAAATTGGATTTTCCACGAAACCCACAAAAAAAGTCATCTACATAGAAATAAGCGTAAATAAATTATACTGATAACCTGTGACAAACAGGTGCGATAAACCACACATAATCAAAGCAAATCATCCGCATTGTTTCGTAAGAAGCGACAAGCCTACCGAATTTCGAATATATCACCCATGAGAATCTAGGTTCGCAGATCGACTGAAGAAGAGCCAATGAACTTGAGTGACCCAGCTTGAGCGTAATATGCGCCACGACCAGGAGTACACGTCGAGGAGGACAGTGACGATGTTCCTGCTTCTTACACAGTCTAATAAGGCACTACCACGAATGGGTGGCCTGATAGACCCATGAGGTATACCGAAAGCGGAAGACGAGTAGCCCAGGTAGAATAGGATGGTAGGCGATTTTAGTGCGGATCCCGACAGCAAAAACTAACTGATGAGAACTGAATAGACTTCGAATTAAAAAAAAAAATACGAAAAAAAACAGCTTTAATCTTCAATTGGATAGAATTTCCCAAGTTATCGTTAGATACTAATCGACAATCGATCAACGGGATCAAATACTGATTATCTCAGTTAAGAGAATAAAGCGTAATCCATATCGCGATGCAATTTCATTGATATGGTTTATTTGTTTACGTCGCAGATGAAGGTAACTGATTACGAAACTGACTCGTACAAATTAAACCACGGTGCATATGTTCATCGTAACTATTTCACTGGACAAACAGTATCCTGAGTTCCAGTTTAGACGAGATTAGTCAGGGTACAGTCACCTCGTGAGGTACATCGCACTATTACGCCAGAGCGAAACCTTGACTTTATTAGACTACATCGTCATCCACTGCCATCTCCTTTCCCTTTCGTTATCTCCCCTCCCCTCCCCCCTCTCTCTCTCACGCTGTCTTCTGTCCTCCATTTCCCACTTCTAGAATCCAGTTACCCTCCTGCCGTCAGGACTTGCCGGCTTGTCACCCGACTGTGAAGTAGCCTTTCCCCCCTTCCTCCCGGTTCAGCTTATGTATTTACATACATATCTCCTTACATAATACACTACGTATAATATGTCCCGATATATACATACATACATACATATATATATATATGTACTAATGATGCACGAGGCAACGTTGGAAATTCCATGCATAGAAAAGCTATATCTGTATACGCCTTTGAGGGAGGCTGAGTTAGGTTGGGTTAGGTTAGGTTATATTAAAAAAACAGCGGAACATTTCCGATAAAAATACTTAAAGAACCATATGGAGGGAGAAATAATGTAATTGAATGAATAGGGAAAAAAAAACCTTATACATACGTAAAAACCGGAGAAAAATTATCCTGTGGCGAATTATACGTGGATTAAAGGCAGAGGCATATGGTGAAAATCTATATGTATACATATATACTCGTGATATAAATATATCTTGAATAAACGTCAACCTAAACACACAAGCGTTCTTATATTGTAGTAAAGTTTGCGATAATTATTAAATCATTAACGTAATACTTTGACCGATAGAGAAATTCGTCTGCTTTTTTATCTTCTGATATAAGTAATATTCTTTTTCGCTTTTATTTATTATTTATCGCAGAAAACAAGCGGCAAGCGTTTGCACAATGCTTTTTCACTATCAATTCTCCTTTGATCGTACCGGTTGAGTGAAAAGACTAACCTTGGTCACAGTGGCTTCCTTTTTCAATTAGATAACCGCGCCAAAACTGCGTAGAAAGCCGAGCACGTGTCATACTATGGAAGCATTTGTATATAAGTCAAATGTACAGAAAACGATAAAGACTTGCACCGATCTTCACTGTGTATATTGTAAAGTGTAGCAATTCACTATGAGTTATTTTCAAAGGACGATATATAGGCGTCCATATATCTATATACAGTTACTTGTACCGAGTAGCCAAGATATGAATATTTCGTATCTCTAATAATGCTGGACTCGTAGCTTGAAGTATTTATCGGCCGTTACGAAAACTTAAGACTTTACCAAGACGAAACTATCTCGAAAATAATTATACGTGGAGAATAGGCAAAAGTTGTATGCACCTCTACATATATTATATCTACATGCATCACGAGCCTCTAAAAGTCATTATCGCGAAATTTCGTCGTGGAAACAAAGAGCCTCGATAAGACCCCCATATGCCACATGCTAAGTACGTAAAGTAAACAATGTTTAGGAGCAATGGGGGCTTCGCGATACGCATTTTTGGACGACGCGTTACGTAATCCTGTCGAAGCCTTGCTAGCTCATTATTATTATTATTATGCTCTCGAATTTATACCACTCGCTTTTGATGGCTAGCAGAGTGTCTTCGGCCGTTGACTAACCGTGGGGGAATCGAGCGGAATAAGGAACGCGAACAGGATCAGAATCCGTGTACTTACGTATGCGCGATACACAGTCCATAGGTATAGGATATCTGAGAAGCCGCGTCAGGAATTAAAATTCGATAGTCACCAATATGTTATATGGTTACGTGATGTAATGATAAGTAGAGAAAAAAGACATGGCGAGAGCTTTGAATTTTTTAGGGGAAATTTAAAATAAAAATAGGATTAGCTTCGCACGTGTCTGCGTTGCTTCGCAGAAATAGGTTATGTGCGCAGGTAGAAATAGCGATGTGCAGAACGTACAAGCTTGTGAGATTCAGTAGCAACGGGGGGGGGGGGGGCAGGATGGTGGATGCTGTGGTTGCGTAAGAGAATAAAGGATGGAAGAAAATGGAAGGCAGTAACATGCGAGGTATATACATATATTTGCTTGAAATGTCTCTTGCTCGATTCTACGAATTTTTTTTCGTGTCTTTTAGCAACTTTGTAGTTGCCAAGATGTTTGAGTTTGATGGTTTTTTTTTAAGAGGAGAAAATGTCGTACAATGCTCTTTTTAAATTACCAACCACGTGTTCGAACGTAGGGAAATCCCCCGAGTGTACCCGAACGCACGTGTCTCTGGCGTCGCGACGACGATCTCGATGCGGGCGTGATGCCGTCTAAAAGTCGCGATACAAAAATACGTATTTCGTTTACGGGATGCTCGTCCACGTGGGAGAGTCATTCGGCAGACATTTCGCCGCCTACTGATTACTATCGTTCTTAACGAACGTTCATCGTCGAGCTTCTGACAGTCCATAGCTTACATTATCTATGTATTTCGATTATGACATAGATTCAGTCTAAGTTCTCGGAAGTTGACAGATTTTTGAAATTTGTAAAACCGAGAATAGAAAAATTAAAACAAATTTTGTACATATTTTTTGCAAATGCTTGTTCGAATAGGACTGTGATACAAAACTAGACGACAATTTCTATTGAATTTAATTCCCTCTGGAATCGAGTAATATGAAACAATTTTTTTTAATTTACCAAGCGTCGCCTATGAAAATCTAAATCACCGTCTTATCCACAGGGGATAAGAAGAAAAATAAAACAAGATTCATTCAAGAATAAAAATGACGTCTGCAATTCCAAGTGATCCTTGTAGTGTTTTATTTCTTATATAGTATTTATAGACAAAGTCAAAACATATACATATGCACGTATATACGCACGATCTGATAAAAGAGATCGACTGACCTCAAAACAACATCCTACGACATTAAAGACAATTTACGTCAGTTAACTAAATTTTGCGATACTCATTTTTTATAATCTTTTTCTCCTCAATTTTTCAGCATCTCAGCTCCCTGCGCAGTTTGCAACAAGAGGCCCAAGGACGCTAGTGAAAAAGTATACATACAAATATCACAGCCAATCACAGTAGCCGTCTCCTTCCGTAGTCTAGTAAAATTACGTTTGCCGGAATGGTCGTTACGCTCTGCGAGACACCTCGTTGCATTTTTCATCCGGGAAGTATGAAGCCTCCTTGCTTAAATTTAGCGCGTCTATTAAAATCCGCCCAAAGGCGACGCAGCGTGTACGGCAGCACGTACCTACATACAATATATATATATATATATATATATATATATATATATATATATAAAGAGTTAAGAGAAAAAAACTTGAAGAAAAAAATATATATATACCTACATATACATACTACATATATGTAGTACATAGTTTTTTTCTCTTAACTCTTTTTACTGTCTCATTCTTTCCTTTCGGAGAGTTTAAATGCATTGGAAATTTACGTAAGTTGTGTATATATATATATAAAAGAAGAGAAAAGAAAAGAAAAGAAAAGAAAAGAAAAGACGACAAATAATCAACCATCAGCGATAAGAATAGCACTCGTCGCGTACTTTGAAGCATTCGCGCACCTTTTCTACTTACGTCGATAGTAGGTATGTACATGTATATGGGTGCCGTGGAAATTCGCCATGTGGTCATTTTATTTTTGTCAAGCAGTCGTCGAGCGAGAAACTGCTCCCAATTACTTCTCGGAAACCACGTTTCTCGCGGTCCGATAATACCTACGACAATTTTCTTCGAATTTTCCATCCCGTGAAATACGATATTCCTACCACACGTTATCGAGAACGAATACCGTAGCACGTAATAAGCTACGTAATTCGCGTCTAATTCATTCATCCAGTACCTACCATTCATATGTCTTAAAATATTTTTATTCGCGATACACAATTGTGGATCACGAGAAAAAAATCTTGTACCGTCTGTAGCGCAAAATATATATATATAAAAAAAAAGTGGTCGACTTTTTCATTAAAATTTTTTAAATCCATTTCTACAGCCATGTTTGCTCGTAATTTAACCGAAAGTGACATTATAGCCTGTAAGCGTGTATGCCAGTCTTTTTTTGCAAACGTAGCCGTGAAAGGCTTCTGTAGTCACGTGCTACGCTGAGTCACACTCACTTCCACGGAACCGATCGATAATTTCTTATGTATTATCTAAACGATCGAGGCAATCAATTTCCTCTCTATCAACTGCGTCTTAAGGATGATGTAATAATATCCTACGAGTCCGAAGTGAGCACGTTTAATCCTGGCTAAAGGACCACATCTAAATAATACGGTGATAGACGTGAATACACTCGGTGTAAATACACTACATATACGTATATATTGAACAGCAAGTAATAATACAGACGAGTGAGTCATACTTATGAACCGATGTTGACAAAATGATTGATTGGATCAGGTGACGCAATTCTCAAAGTTTATTAGACACAGCTGAAACAGCAGAGAGATATAAATTATATGTGATTTGTCCAATGAATCACATTTGCGGATCGGTATCACGGAATAATTAGTTATTTTTTCTATTTACTAGATTGATCGGCACCGATCGAAAAATTCTTTACCAGCAATTACAAATTTGTGATACGTCGCGGAATCCAATCGGGTATGTTGTTTTCATCAACGCGTTCGTTTTCAAGGCAATATCGAGCAACTTTACAGTGTGAATCATTTTCACAAAACTGCCGCGTCGTAATGCCGAGGTCCACGAGGCAATTCGCGCTACTGTATTTTCTAACGTGTCGTTCCTTATCAGTCTCCTCGCATATAAGAAAAACTATTCCTACGTTGAAAATTGAGCACAGTTGTAGTTTTTTTGCTTTTCTTTTCATCAGAAACCTTCAAAATTCCAAATACAATAATTCCCATAGGAATCCGCTAAAAAGACGAATAAGAGAAATGGAAAAAAAATAATCAAAATAATGAAACCCTTTTATCCTTATTCGCTTGAGTTAGCGTAGAAAAAAAATAAGAATGAAGTCACTCCGAGAATCAAAAAGCGTTACGATGTCACATTTCGTGGAAGAACATGGGAATTGAGGTGGAGGAGAAAAAAAAGGATTCCGTCGAACAGCCCGTTTTTACCTGTCACTCGATTTCGCCCACGCGTCGTCCAGTCAGCGTTCGAGTTTTGTATGGCTCGAGCAAGAACCGGAAGTGGCGAAATTGTCGCATTAGAACCGAACTGACTGTTCACCAATGCTGACTTAGATATAAGCTGACGTAGCTGTACATAATAAAAAAAATATATATACATTACAATACCCAGAGTCCATTCGTAAGACTCAAATCAACACGATAAAGCATACCGTCGGGGACGCATATTATGAACCAGTATATTTATAACGAAATGCGTAAAGGTTGTATTGTTGCCAGAAACATAAAGGCGAAATCGCCAAGTTATCTTCTATCGTCACGACGTCTATGAATATCGCGTGTAAATAAAATTTCATTCTATTCTCCAACCACAGCAGGACGAGTTACTATCATTAAATGCCTATCAATTATTTTTTTTTCATGCAACTACCCATAATTTGCTTACTGCCTTCCGGGCGCTTGACGACTTCGAGAAATCATTAAATTTGATGTTAACAATTCCAAGTTCTTTCTGTTAATGCATTTGTCCCTTGCTTAGGATGTTAAAATATTTTTAGATTTTACCATACGATTATATATATATATATATATATATATATATATATATATATATCCATATAATGACCCTAGGAACTATTAATGGGAAAAAAGTATACGTGACAGGATCCTCGTAGATCGTCACTGCTCGTATGACTTTCAACAACACGCGTTGTTTATCGGAATCGTGTAATTTATACAAAGTACATGAGTGCGAATAATAAACGTGCGCCTTAAATGTATTCGCTTCTATTATTGAAAACTATCAACGTTAATAGCGCGTAGAGCTTAGCGTAATTACCGTATAGGATCCGTCGATATTTAGAGACTGCTGTCTATATATGGCACCACAAGGCGTATACCGATAGTTCAACGTTAAGGGTGTGTCCTAATTGTCCAAGTATATCCTCATTAGCTCGACACAGCCGTAGTGAACTATTGACGAAACCTGAAGTAAGTAACACCCTTTCAACGCTGACATAACCCAAGAACTAGGTTGAAGGTCATGACGTAACGGAAACGCTGATGAGAGGTTTCGGACCTATAACCTAGCATAGCCTAAGCCATTTTACCAGACATCACACCACCCTCTTGGCAATAGTGTTATCTCTCGCGAGCAACTCGTGATCATGTTATTTTTCTCGACCCCAACCTGTAATTCATCCTACTCAGTAATTAACCTTCGAAACGTCTCAATAGATTCTATTCGAATACATCGTGTAAATATAAGTAGGTATAAATATTCAATAAATTCAGCGGACAAGTCCACCCACTTTTGTACGTGTCTGAGTGCCGTAACGCGTTAGACTAGAATCGAGCTACCAAAAGTTCCAACCGGTTAAGTCAACGTCAATTCTTTCGACGTAGATTTCACCAGAGGTTATTGCACTTGTTCAGGATGCCTGCCACGATCAGGTAGCGTGGACTGAGACGTTGTAAAAATGGGTTTCGTTGCGTACGTGTATAGGTAGTAACAAACAATAGGTATATCGCATACGAGAGAGGGAGAGAGAGATAGAAGAAAAAAGACATAAAAATATACAAGTACACAACCTGTGTGCAACCTTAGAAGGTCGAATGAGTCTCTGGGAAAAATTTGAGAAAAATCTGACAAGAATTACTAGTATGAAAAATTAATATGAGAATTCTTGCCGAGGTCGAATCCTATGAGATTTTTACCAAGAAGAAAGTTTCGTGCTTCTGGTTGGGTTAAGAAGATAGTCGAGTAAGATGCGACGTCTGGCATTAGTCAGTGCACTGAATTAAGCCAAAGGAGTCGCCTGCTTACGCATTCCACATGACGCCCTCGGCTCTCCTCTCCTTTCTCTCTGGTAAACCACCATCAGAGACTCGCATCGAAATACGTAGCCACACGTTATATACGGCTAATATCGTACTGGCCCAGCCTATATTTATGCGATTGTCGCACGTATTCACGTACGCGCATGCGCACGACATTCCAACAACTTTATAATACCTGCGTATATACAGCTGTATAAGAATATATATTCGTAAACTTTTGCCTCCTAAGATGTGGCACAAGTAGGAGAATATTTACTACTAGACTTGTTTACTACGCGTGTTGCATTATGTGTGTGCTATCTATCGTATAACAATGTTGTTGATGATATGTATGTACAGCACAGTGCAGCATTAACTTGCGAGAGATATTCTAGAGTATACAATGGCGGGGAGAGTATTTACAAAGTATTGTATAAAGAACTTAGCAGTGTATATACGCACCGTCTATGTATGTATATATGTACGTACAAATACCGAAGGATTCCAGATGGGAGGAATAAAAAATGTCTGACGAAGAATTTGCTCCGTTTACGTGAAGCAGATAGTATGTATACGTAACGGGTAATCGGTATATATTTTTTGTTTACCATCTTGTATAGCTGGAACTAGTACTATGGTTATGTAAGAAAAGCAGTCACTGTGGATTCTTATATTTAGATTATATTTAGTCAATTGAATGCTGGAAAATGATTTTAGTTGTCGAGAAAAGACGTTTCCTGGAGCGACAGATATGATTGTCCAATCGGAATTCGATCGTGGTTTTGTTATTAGTCGTGATTTTGTGGTTAAGATCTTGAGAACCGAGCGGTTTGAATATCTCTAGGACTTTCTATGATTAATGACAGTGCAATAATGATAGTATGCTTCGTGCCTGGAGCAGAGTCAGATCATTGTTTACCATCCTCACGAGACCTCACGTCTCACGAAAGACTTTCACCGGTAATAATAAAAATCCTGACCCCGACAATTATCTTGTAAACAATCCCTAGGACCATCGATGGCAATATAAACAGGGCCCTTGTCAACTGAAACACGCTCCTGGATTGCTTGAATATTTAGCGACGAATGTAACAGCCTATGCACGTGAATGGAGACTGTCTTGGTAAACATATCGTCGACCATGATTAAAATCAAGTGGTTATTTGTCCTCGTGACGTCAAATGCCAAGTGCATTATGTTAAAACTATATTTGAGATGCATCATGTTGCAGGCGAATATACCTGCAACCCAGTTTGATCTCTCGAAGGTTGAATTCCAAATTTTCAAAATTGAAGGCAACTTTGTCTCAGCTTCTTCTTTTATATTTTACCAAAAGATGAACCTGGGTAATTTTAGGATATGCAATATTATTATCAATTACAGTGGTATAATATTGTTGGACCTATTTGCTCAACGACCACATGGTATTCCATAATCGTCAACAGACACTTGGTTATATGACCGTAAGCCATTTATCGACTGTTGGCTGGCAAGAGTTTTCACGTTCCGACCAACCGCAATGTTTCCTTGGTTGCCGTGCGTCTGTTGCATTTATAGAAAATGCGGTGCGATTCTCTTTTGCAAGTTTCTTGGGTGACGTCATGTAGCCCCACTCTAGGAAATGCATCGTGCTACCGGCATCCTCTCTGTATACGTACGTGACATACACTATACAAAATGCATGATAAATCAGTTACGTGACTTATGCATCACCCGTTATATGAGATCGAATAAATGCCTTATGTAACTTACGTAACCGAGGATGGGACTAGTGCGAATAATATTTGCCGAAAGTACAGCTTGTTTACGAGGCAGTGGCTTCGTGCCTGGTAACCCCCATTCGGTTTCTTCACACTAGGAGGAATTGAACCTTGTGGAAGAGAGGAGGAAAGACGGTAGAGAAGATATCTGCGGCGTAAAGCATCCCAGCGTCTTGAAGATTGGACGATTAGACGATGAGAGAATAAAACGAGTCTGTTGGGAGAGTGGAGAAGAGGCAGAGGAAAAAAAGAGACGGAATGGTAAAGTAAGAGGATGAAACAACGACGGCCATACTACTTGGCCTACGTGACTATCGTGCGACCATGACCATGAAACACTCTCCGGCAAACTTAAAAGAAGGGTAAGACTACCTAAAACCGATATACATACTAATGCGAGCCGGTGTACATAAATGGAGGAGAAAAACTCCACTCCTATACATAGTGCCTTCATATCATAATTTTCCACCGATGCGCATAACCTTGTAACTAATAGTTGCAACTTGGCAAACTAGTACCACTAAACTACGGGTACTCACGTTTCTCGTAACCAATTACAGGGAATTTTAATCTGCCATCAGTATCAGTCTGGCACGAATATCATTGTTATGAAATTAGTTTAAGTATTACCCAAAAGTTTTAATCTAGAAAATGTGTAGGTATATTATTCATTAATCTGTCGTCTTGATCGGTAATTGTGAATCTCATTTACTCGGTCGGTAACTCTTGTCGATTAAACGACTGTATCTGCTGCTACCACAGTGGGTGCTTTCCAATTGAAATATTAACAGACAAATGTGGACAATTGTCCTCACAGTGTTGTTCTAATGTCGCGATAAGTCACCAGACGCGTAACAGCATAAGGATCTTTAGCCATTTTTACTACAGTTGCAGAAATGCGTGTTTGCGTTTGTCGACGAACGTCGACACAACTCGTGCTATTAAAAAACACCCAGTATCAAGAGTTAGCTGCGCGAGACCATTTTACGTCGGTGTAATTTTCAAGTGCAAAAGTACTATCTACGTAGCGTTACGCTCTGCTAAAACTATCGCAGTCGACCGACTCGATTTCCGTAAACAAGACTGAGGGTCGCCTACTTCGGGCGCTACGTGATTCGAAACACACAGCCTGCCTGAAGTTCTTGTTTTGTACATTAGATGCAAATGAAAAAATACACAGTTCATGCTTACGGCAGAGTAAGGTAAAGTAGGGTTAGTTTCACTTTGATTTGCTGAAAATAAGGAAGACGCTTCTTTCTCGGCTCACCCAATTTACCTATACACCCTGCCAAACATTCTGAAATCGTTAAAGTCTCGATGCACGAAAACTTTCCGAGACGAGACACGTCGCGCGCGCAACTCGTACATTTCCTCGGTGCCTAAACGTATAGCGTTATCTTAGGTAACCGAAATTGACGAGAGGTTAGTTTCAACTGCGACGCCAGGTGGCGACACCGAATCAGCTTCCATGCTAGGAAATCTTTATTACTTATTAAACATCGCGAAATACCTTTCATCAACATCGTTCTTTATCAACGTTCCACTTTATGTAATGTATGTACTATTATTCGAATTCCTGAGAGCGTATCCGAAACAGTCTAGTGATGATATTATTTTTTGGACTACTTTTACCATGAGTATTCTTACTGATATGTGCATGGTATTTTTCGTACTGCGACATTTTTTATAGCCACATATGAAAATCTGCGAGAATATACCTATACGATTTATATTATTGTATAAATTTTTCTCTTTCCTTAAAAAAAAAAAAAGAAGAAGATGCACGACTTTATGCCTCGAGCAATATCGGCCTGAGACGAGAGAGCCCAATTTAATCTCGACTTGGTGCGAGCTACGTGGAAGCAGAGCTTCGGCAATCATCCCTGACCCACATACGTACGTTCCTCTCGCACTTTGACTGCTGTTTCAGTTTCAGTTTTTGTTTACTCGACACACTGCTAATAATTGAACTGTTGCGTAGTTCCTTGTTTATTTTTTTTACGTGGCCATTAACACGAAATTTTTAAGTATAGGGTTCGTTATGATGAGAAACAAATTGGTTGTTTTATAAATTTAAAAAAAATCCGCGTGTAAACGCGACGCGTCACTTCGGTAGAAAGTTCTTAAAGGTTTGCCTTATGATATTCGACAATCGTTTCTTCGTAAGGGGAAATAAAATACCCCTAAATGTCACTTCGCAATGGGATTAAAAAGCACGGGGATATACATACATTTTATGATTTCAGAATCTCGTGTAATACCTTGGTGAAATTGCATACTGATTTGATATTTCGCGCCAGACATTTCGATATGGAAAGTTGCCGATAACGGAAGTGCGCATTTAATTGTACAATGAGTCTCGTAAATTTCCGCTATTTCTCACCGATCACGAACTCACTTATAATTTACAAGCTGTAGATTGGCTATCGTGTTAAGCTTCTATTAATTTTCTACATGATATAAGCTAATCGCTCCTTCTCTCATATTGTGTTGTTTTTTCAAATCGACTTAGAAACGTGACCCGCGTCCCGTTTTTCTCGCCTTTTCATATCACACTAGCGATAAGCGATATCCGCGCGTATTTACTCGACCCAAAATTGAAACAGATGTGAAAAATCATATATATTATTAATGTTCGATAAGCAAGTCCATTGCTCATACGTCAATAGTAGAACTACGTAAAGACATCTATAGACCTTAAGGACACTTATAGCAAACTAATAGCCCCCGTTGACACCTCGCGAAGCTTGAATAAACTATCATAAGTGAAGTGAAGAAAAGTGTTAAATGTCTGTAAAACACGACGTCACTGCTTCGTTCCTGTTTTTTGTTAGCCACGGAAAATCTCAATCGTCAAACGGTAATAAAGTTAAGCAAAGTTCGATGAAAGGTGTTGCAAAAAATTATTTAGCTTCTATGGACGCAAAAGACGTCGAGGAATTTGCAAGGAAGAGAAAAAAACGAAACGTTTGACAGCAGACCCCGAGAATGGCATTGCGGCGTAGTAGACCGAGTTAGTATATACATATATATGCACATACCGTGCACACGTGATACCAAGATTCTTACTTTTTTTTTCGCGAAAAAAATTATAAAAGTTCTCGAGTATTATTTTTAATTCTTTAGCGCTATCCTGTCACGTAAGAGGTTTCTTATGAAAAGGCATCACAATATTCGCAAACGTAGATAAGGTACAAAATAGATTGAACCTCCCGAAATAATTAATCAACAATCCACGATCCAACTGCGAAGCCGGCATCACGCCACTTTCCCAGGTTATTTTAGTGCGCACAACGTAAAAACGGGAGATGTTAAGATTAACTGGGAAGCAGATTTGAGAATCCAGGACGAATGGCCTACAAGAGTCCTTAATGATTATTAAATCATCGAAGCTCTACTGCCTGTATATTATTATACTCTGTATATCTATATTCTGTTTATATAATAAATATACAAAAAGTGAATTTTCAAAAGCAAATAAGAATAATCTATCTTTCTCCTATTGTCTTATAAATTTTTTTTCAAACCTAACGAAATGTAAACCTGGTACGGATGAGGACAGTTCGCGTTTCGTTAGTGAAAACGAAACGAGCAGATGCCGCATTGTTTTACCACGACGTTAACCCGATACCAGGACGGACTAAACCCTCAGCTTAGACCGCGTCACGCGCCTAGCATCGCTGCGCAGTAGTTTTGGCAGCGGCGCTTCCTCTGAAAGAAGACTACACTCTCGACCGGTCTAAAATCTACTGTCCAATCGAGGCGGCATTATAGCTGGTTATATTTTAAAATGTAGGGACGATACTTTTTATATAATTCTCCTAGTCTTCTAGTTAGATTCAATCTCAATTAAATTTATGTGTCCGCTAGTGCCCTCTTCGACTGACGTAATTGTAGAACATTGCGCCCGTTGAACCTTCGTTCTTATGGTGCAGCGACGTCTGACTGAACTTTTACGTGAACGATTCATTTGCACTCTGTTCACGTTCCTGTAGCTACACACCTCTTTTCCCTTTTCTCTCTTCCCGGCCCAAAGGAATTTAACGATTGGCTTTACGTATGGGATATCTTTCTCTTTGCCTGTAGTCTTATTGTATTTAGTATTATACGAGAATGCTGATAGTCGTTTTCTCGAGTTTTAACAATTTTCGACAACTTCAATGTTCGGCATGAGGAAAAGGATATAGAAGAAGTTATGTATCACCATTGCCGGGTCTAGGATGTTACTAGCCTCTATGTAGCTTGTATTAATCTCATGCCAGGTGCCCATATATATGTATATATAGTATGTATAAGTGTGTGTATACAGGGTGTCCCAGAATGAAAGGATATGGAGTACACCATCAGGTAGAAGATCTTAAACAAAGTCCTGATTCACTTTTTGACTGGGCTTTAAAGCTAGACAATCAACGCACGGCTGTACCCGCTGAGCATCCCTTATCCTCCACTTACCGCGTTCTTGAATGCTCAGCGGGTACGCACGCGCGTTGATTGGCTAGCTTTAGTTGTTTATAACACTTTAAGAGGAAAGCTTGGCACGAAAATTGGATCGGAACTTTTTCTTTCAGATTTTTCTTTTGTACTTGATGGTGCACTCCATATCTTCTTATTCTGGGACACCCTGTTTACTGAAGAAGATCGGCTTAGGTGCGTTAACCTATTACAATGTGTTTACCACTTTCAGTCTCGCATAATCATGTTCGTGGACCGTCCGCGAATTAATACACGGATGAACTATAGTCTTTGTGTCATGAAGATGACGCAACCGCACCTTATTAGAGATTTTTAAGACGTTAGACACTGTTGAATGATTTTTAAGCCGATTATGATATACTAACACGATTGAGCACCACGGATATATCCGTTGGTATTGCAGATTTCTTTGTTCGCGTTCAAGGTCTCTGCCGTTTTCACCCTCGTTTGGTCAATTTATTTTAATTGGGTATACTGGGCTTTCGAGTATTTTTTATGATGATTGTACCACATACGGAGTGTTGGGACTGTATTAGCAGCTGTATATGGTACGGTGTAAATAAACGGCAGCTAACACGCATAACGTGTAGAAGCAATCAGCCCAACCTACTGGTACTTTCACTTTTGATTTTTCAAAATGAGCGCACGAACTTTTTTTTTAACTTGTTCCCTCATGTTCGTGAGCTAAGATGTATTTCTAACGAGATTCTATTTGTGCGTCGATAAAATTAATTATGTGAATGTATCTATATGAAGACAATTATAGTTCGAAAACTTTTGTGATTATATTCTCATTGGTCAGTAGTGTGAGTCGAGGTACTTGATTCTTTGACAATTTTGTGTATAGACATACTTGCGAAGTCAATAACAATATACATATAAAATTTCAATAGCCAGCGATATATTAGCATTGAACTGTTAAATTTCATAATTGTTACCCGAGATTATTCAAACTGCCTTTATCAGACGAGTGTATCATGAATTTATCAAATATTTAAAGAAGTTTTTAACATTTTCCAAAATCATATTTTTTCATGCCAAGGTCCATAGCTACCAACTACCTTGAAAACTTTTATTATACGATTAACTTATATATATAAAAAAAATCAAAGGCCTTGAAAAATTTATATAAGAACGAAAAAAAATGCGTAAAAAACACTACTGAGCCGGTGTATGATGTAATTGACAGCGTATCGGTAAGATGGCGGAATATTCGCATTAATCTAACATAATACCTAGTTATTCTGTCACAGACTGATTGAACAGCTGTGCCACGTAGAAAGGCCATATTTTTCTGCATTCAGAAATCATAAATATTGTGCAGTTTCCCGCGAAAATCAAAACTACATTTGAAACCTTCAAAATAAACAAGAAAGCAATAGTAAGATGGCCGCTACCGCACGCGGTCTTGTCTTTCCACGTGTTTTGACATAAAATCAGGACGTTTATAGCTTCTCGAGTACAATCGGACAATCTTCTCACATACCATAAGGATTTAAAGACGCGACAGCAAGAAATCCACATTTATTCTCAATGAAAATACATAAAAAAGTGTACATACCCTTTCCAACCCGGCCATCTCGTCGCTCATGGATACACATCGCACACTTCAACCCATTGATAGTGATCTGAGGCGTGCCCACGTGAATAGTACTTGTCGACGATAGATTCTGAAACCGATGCGCAACATGTCACATCTTGAGCATCGGTGATAAGTGAGAACATTCCGTGGAAATTAATTACTTGCGTATCATCTCGATTCGCGTTTTTCCATTTTTAATGTCGGCCTCATGCGCATTTACGCCGTCAGCCATTCCTTTCGCGCGTTCATCGTTTTCATGAATGCAGGGGCGCTTCGTTCGATGTGATTCGATTCATGAAAATGCGGGAAATAAGAATGGCAGTTTCTCTTTTTAAATTATAAAAGATAAAATACTTTTAGAAATCTAATAATCTTTTGTAGTTTTTTTATGTAGGTGGATTAGTCACGTTTTGTAATGAAAACAAGATGGTAAAGAATTAAAATTATCGTAGAATAATGAGAGTATTGCATATTATAATTTTTAATGTTTTTCTATTTTTGGCGTGTAACTCTGGATATAAATACATCTTTTAAAATTTTGAAAACTGTACGATAATCAGCGATCCTGGAGAACAACTTGTGGACCTATTAGCTAGCAACATTAGTTTACTATAAAGTTAAAGGAAAGTCTAAGTTTGATTAAAGCCCTTTTAAGTAATTTGCACCTATAAAAAAAATGTACTTAAATTGAGCTAAAACTATAAAATGCACAGTACGGAGTTATTATTAATTTTTCTGTATGTATAATAAAAAAACGAGATAGTCAATGGAAATGTTTATTTTTTTTACGTCTAATATGTAGTGCAACTGAAAAGAATAACAAAGTGCAATATAAGGTATATGTCGATGTTCACTCATAAATTTAGTTCATAAGTGTAAACGGTGCAGCAACGATGACAACCGTCGTCTTAGCAAAGACGTAATACAATATTTTGTGTTTAATCCTGAATTGATATTGCGTGATTTTATATTTTCTACAAAATGTTTTCGGCTGGAAACGTTTCGTATTCGACCACGCATTATTTGACGATTTGCAAGTACTGCAAAATGTTGAAGCAACGTGTTTTGATGTTAGGTTATGTGAAGAATACACAAATTATTCCAAACTCGCTGTATTCTACGGCTCAGCAGTTGGACGATGATCGATATAAATTGCCGGAAATTGATCCTAGAGTAGAGGCATTAAGGAGTAAATTATTGTACAGTGATTATTTTGAAAAAAGAAAATTAAAGTTTGGATATGCAAACAATAAGAGGATTGAAAACATGAGAACGATGAGAAAAAAAAAGAGCACATGGCACGAACTTATTAATACACCTGCATATAGTATTGCTTTGAAATATCTTACAAATGAAGGAAAGAATAATGAACAGAAGCCTTTGACAGAGGAAGAACATTCGGAAGAAAATAAAGCTACAGCTCCCATTCAAATGCCATATGCAAATGTAGCTAAGAGCCAAATTATATCTGACCAAGATGAATTTGAAAATAGTCCGCCACTGAATGAAAAGTACAAAATATTGTATGAAAAGTATTTACAAGCAAAGGGTACAGAATTATTGGGGCAAATGGAGTTAAATTTTGATGAATACTTGGCACAGAGTTCTGAAGAAAATGACACGACAATGCCATTAACTGATGATGTGTCTAACGTTCCAGCCAATTGGATGGTAGATTATGAACTTTATAATGATGAAAATGAAAATAATTCTTACTCTTCATACTACGGTACTCCAAAACCTGATGTTGCTACTAGCTCAATACCTTGTGGTGGTTGTGGTGCTCTTCTTCATTGCAGAGATATTGCAATACCTGGTTACTTACCCTCTGAAATATTCGTTCGTCGAACTAATGATGAATTGAAAACCATGACATGTCAGAGGTGTCACTTTATGAAAAATTATAATACTGCATTGAAAGTCAATGTATCTCCAGATGAATATCCTGAGTTACTAAAGAAATTAAAAGGGAAAAAGATGGCAGTTATTTTAATGGTTGATCTGATGGATTTTCCTTGCAGCGTCTGGCCTGATATTATGTCTATTGTTGGTAAAAATGTACCAGTTTTTATCGTTGGAAATAAGGTAGATTTGCTGCCACAGGATTCATCTAATTTTTTTGTACATGTCAAGAAATGCTTATCAAAATCTTTAGAAGAATCAGGATTAGGCGAAGCTAATATTAAAGATATTTTACTAGTCTCAGCAAAAACTGGTTATGGTATCGAGGAACTTATAAATAAACTCCACAATAAATGGGAATATCGAGGTAATATATAGATATGTGAAAATTGTAAAATGATTCAGTATTTCAAGATATTTTATAATTATAGGAGATGTCTATTTGATTGGTTGCACCAATGTTGGCAAATCCTCCTTGTTTAATGCACTGATTCAGTCTGATTATTGTAAAGTGCAAGCTGTTGATCTCATACAGCGTGCAACAACAGCACCATGGCCTGGAACAACTTTAAATTTATTAAAATTTCCAATTTTAAATCCACAAAACTGGCGTTTGCTTTTAAGGACAAGGAGGCTGATTTCTGAAAAATCCCAGAAGAATAATGAAGAGGTATTTAGAAAGGACAAGTTTTTGCAAACTGGAAAGATACGTTATGCAACATTAGAGGGTATGTATTCATGGGGTAACTTTAGATATAAGTGGTCTAATTTCAAACAATATGTCATATTTTATTAAGCTTTTTTTTGTATCATACAGCAAAAGTCGGCCAAACTTTCTTGCAAAAACCGCGAATCGCAAACTATACTGGTCCCTTTATAGCTAACGTAGGCATTAAGAGTACTCATAAGTTTGGCTTGGATGAAAAACATCCAGATTTTAAAAATAGCCATTGGTGTTTTGATACTCCAGGAGTAATTCAGCACGATCAATTTTTGCATTTACTATCAACGGATGAATTAATGTTAACTTTACCCAAAGAGATAATTTCTCCACGATCATTCGTCTTACATCTAGGAGAAACATTATTTTTAGCCGGATTAGGCAGGCTAGACTTAATAGAAACTTCAGGAGACTTTACACGGTATGTCATAACATATAAAATTCTTGTAATTTAATAATGAAATATTTTTCATATCTAATTTTGGTTAATCTGTTCAGATGCACAGTATTTGCAAGTAATGAACTTCCCATTACTATGTGCCGGACAGAAGATGCAAACGATATCTATGAAAAATTATTACACACAGAAGCATTTGCAGTACCTACTAACAACCCTGAAAGATTGAAACTTTGGCCAAAATTAGAATCAAAAGTTTTTGAAGCGATTGGCATAACACAAAAAGAATCAGCTGCTGATGTTGTATTGTCCAGTGCAGGTACTACGTCCTGATATGAGTTATGCTGTTATCGCTATGACATTTTTATTACGTATTTTATATCTTGTAGGCTGGATATCCGTTACACCCGACGAAAATGAAAAGATCACTGTAAGAGCATGGACACCTGAAGGTAGAGGAATATATCTAAGGACACCAGCACTTCTGAGGAAGTCTATTACACTTCGGGGTCCAAGGATAAGGAAATCTCGAGCATACAAGAGAGGAAAGCAAGTATACTGCAGAATATAAACGTGAGTTGTCTTGTTGTTTATTAACAACAGTCTATATATCAATACAATTTGACATTGAAGTATATTTAAAAAAAAAGAAATAATAATCCCATTACACTTTATACACAATCGACTTCCTGCGCACGAAGTTTGGCTTGTTTGTACATTCTTTTATAGAATTTTTCCAAATTCTTATAGAAACCATGTCTCCCACTTCCTTGGTCCAGATTACGCTCACAGCAGGGATTGCATTCGTTCCCCCTAAGACGTATGGCTATACAGTTTTTCAATTGAGATAATAAACTATACCTTAATCAATCTGAGTTACTCACTCGTCCGTACTTCTACAGTTCATATAAGCAAGCTTTGCCTTGGCTCTCTGCAACTGTCGAAGCTTTGCTCTCAATCTGAAAAACATTCCTATGCTTTCCATCTATCAAGAGAGACGTTCTTATTCTAGGATACTTACACCGATGTCGAAGAATCTTCTCGCGGACTGGGAGCGCTACTTGGTCTGCAATTGCAGTCACTACTTCCTTTATCTAAGGAAGTTCGTTCAAAGAATTTTGACTGCCTGTGAACTTTTGCCGGATTTTTCTTGCATTTGCAGTTGATATTGTTATCTGAGTTATCATTCTGATCGTTACAGTGACAGGCAAAGTAACACTTGTACTTGGAACAAACTGGACAGCTCTCAAAGATATGAGAATCGCCACAAACAGTCAAGACCTCCGGTGATTTTTCTGGGGATGAGGGTGGACACGTACATTTTGGTCGTTTAGTGACCGCATGATAACATCGTTCTGATTGTGATCGTGATCGACGATTTGACGAACATGGAGAGCAAGTTCGAGCCCCTTCGGTACTATTTGATTTTTGTCGGGAACTGTAACAACGAATTCAGTGGTTCGATAGTGCAATCTCTTATTGTTAATGTATGTAAGATCCTATTGTATATATAATATATCACATATGTCAATTGTATCTTTTCTTTGGAGTTTACCATCTTGAACAGGATCCACAACGACATGGTGTTGGAGACTGGGAGCTAGACAGTTTTCTTCGACATTTTCTACAATGATATTTTACGTATCTAATATTACAAATACTTTGAGATTTGTTACAAAAGTATAGGATATTGTACTCACGATAGACAAGTTTGGACTCTGGCTTTGCCTTGACTATGGCATACCCTTCTTTGTCTTATGATACCCTTTGCTGGTCGTTTCCTATGGAAACATGGAGGATTCTACAAAATTTCAGTTCCATTAGGAACGTTAATCAGCCTGTTCCGATAGATTTGTCTCTACAACGTTACCGTATATCGGGCATATTAAATTATTTATATTATTAATCGTACATCAATTCGATGAAACTCACTTTCGAATGAATGACTTTTGGATTTACAATGTGTGCTCCTGTTAAGCTTGTATCACAGATTCCAATGACTTCTTCTATGACAGTTCGAGTTGACACTTCAATTTTTGGCGCCAGGATACCCTGTAATACCTTATGTGTTAACAAATACGCCCGTCACGTGGAATGGCTTGCATACAAATTACAATTACAGGAAAGTGTTTAGTTGGTTCCATAAGCAAGTCAACGTCCACTCCAGCCAGTAAACCCTTGAAACATGGTGCAGGATATAAGAGGTCACACAAGTTAGTTTCAAAAGTTGCCAAAATGACACCGCGACTTGATGGAGAGGACCACTGTATTAATTCAGCATAAATGAATTCACTCTCCAGGCTGTGTTGTAACTCAGCCAGAGTGACAATGCCGGTAAATACTTTTTTGAACATAAATTTGTCGTGAAAGAGCAATGGAAATATTGGCGTTATCTTATGCGATTCGATACAAGAGTTCATTGTGTTTATTTGTAATGCCACTTTGCCATTCGGACATAGCCAGACCCCAGGACACGTAATCTGCAAATGAATTCGAGTTTTAATTTACATTGTAGATTTAATGCGCCATTGAACCAGCTCACATAATTAGAGACTTACCGCATGTAAATCCAGTTCTATCTTGACGCAAAAACCACGTCCTGCCATTTTCGATTAATTCGAGAACTGATGTACACCGTATTGTCAACCGTTATTAGATTTCGACGAATGATCGATCACTTCGAAAATTCCAATCCACGATCTTGGTCCCCATTCTATTTAATCCTAGAACACTGAATTTTATAGTCCATCCACCAGACTTTAAAGATACCACGGGAGTTCCTTGCGGGAAGTATATTTCGTAGAAAAATCTCGACACTTTGAAGTTCTAGGCCATCTTGTGAAAGGAGTGGTGTGAAGCAGTGAAGGATACGTTGCCAGGATACAAGGGCACAACACGCCTATTGAATTTTACCTGTCTGAATCCGAGTCATCTCTGAGAATCTTACTTGGTACCACGTGGGCAAAGTATTATAAAAAAAAAAGTCTTATGGTAATCGATATTTTTATAAGAAGTTTGCTGCTACAAAGATATCTTTCAGTCTTTATTTTGTCCGTGACGAGAATATCAAAATTATATTTTTCATACTCCTTATATATCCTTTAGCACTATTCACGTTTTTTTTTTTGACATCATGTCTTGAATGGTGCTCCGACAAATTTTTCAACAGGTACGCCCTTGTTCAATTCACGCAACTTCAATTCGGTCTTAATAAAATCGCAAAGCTTTTTTGGAAAGTGGAGCCGTGGGTCCAGAGATTTTGGTATTAACGGTTTCGTAAACCAGCCGTAGCTGCGAAGAGTATTTTTTTTTTAAAATCATTACCAATTGGGCAGGACAAGCTGCAGTCCACTTACTCCATATTCACAGTCGGAGGTTTGTAAGAATAAATATCCTTTGGTGCCAGTGCTGCGTATCTTTCTATAATTTGTATATATTCTGGTGGAATTTCGGATACCGCGATGACGTCGTGCTTTGCGTAAAACTTTTTGGTTACAGATTTTGATTGAGGCATTGGTATGAATTCTTCCACTAGCGTTATATTTCTATTTTCCTTTTCAGTTTTTTCTGTATAAAATCTTAGTTTAATAGGATCCATCGTTCGATCTCTAGTTCAGTGTTATTGATTTCTGTATCAAAAATATTTTGCAGCGTATAACGGTATGACGTACTTTTAGGGTGATTATGATTTTTATTGTAGTGAAAATAGTTGCAGATCAAAGTGCCTACGTTCAGCGATTAGATAAGGACTTGAGAGGAATGATAGTACGTATTAGCAATTGCGAACTCTGCAGTTTATTTTAAAATATGTATATCAATAGAAAACACATACATAACATGCGGAAGACTGTGGACAGGTCAGTGAGAGATTGAAAAACATTTAACATTATACTTTCAGATTGCATCTCCGACTGACCCGACCAGAAATCATTTACATAACTACAAGGCAATATTGTTACAAGGAACTAAAGCTTCTTTCGTTTTCACTTTTTTTCATTTTCAGATGCTACAAAGTCCGCGTTGAAGCTCGTATTCTAATACCTAAACGATCAATGTATTCTCGAGGCTTAATTCATTAGGAATTCTAATGCAAAAGTAAGTATACAAAGTTATCTTGTATTTTTTTCTTCCTTCTATTTTCAAAAGAACCATATTTTTTTTCGCCTCGTCTTATCGTACTGCGTTTATTTTAACGCATTTGAATTAGCTGCCAGTCCATGATGAGAATTGTTTATCAATTTTAAAAAATTTCATATACCTGGAGAACCAGGAACACTCTGTTCGCATATAAATGTAACGTATCACAGTATTTTCACTTGTACTTAAGTATAGGCCTGGTTATAGTTTTCAAGCACACTCTGTAGCATCGTTGAAGTTCTCGAAAACGAAAAAACTGAGGAAAATGGTTGAAACAATTTTTCACATAAGAGAAATAGATAGAAAAGATGATGCAGTTTAATAAGGAGATCCTGTCGATTTAACAGGACGGATACTCCTCTTCATACAACGTATTTTCAATAGGATAATTCTTATTGGCAGTAGCTGCCAAATTGCTAATTTATATTTCTATAAACATTGGAGCCTAAAAGTGCAACTGTCATCGATTAAATTGAGTATGTATGGATAACGAGTAAAAGAGTCAAGTTGACGTATAATGAATTTAAAGAGTATGTTTGGGAAAAAAAAAGAAAATAGACAAAGAGAAACATAACACTATTACTTGTCAGGCACACACTGCTACATAGCATAAATAATTTAAATAAATATCTCATTCTTATGTATGCTTTATCCCAAGATATAAAAAGAAAATCCTGAACACTCAAAATACGTGATGGCGCCAAACATAATGAATATTGGGTAAGCTTGCCAAATAGAAATTGACTTACTGACGTGTTCAGGGTTAGCAAGGAAATTCAAGTATAAGGTCAATTGACAATGTGGCACTCAAAACTTTAAACTGATATACGTATAAGTGGCGGCCTGCATTAATTCAACCTTTAATTCTCTTTACATCTTTCTGTCTTTTCTGTTTTCTCTTTAGTATTTATTTCCATCGCGACAGCAGGGAAACAATATAGCGTAAAAATAGAAAACGAGAAAAAATCTTTTAATGTTAATTCGTTTTGATTATATAAAAAGGCTATGGTATCAGCCCACGTTGGCGCTTTAATTACCTAGGCAGTCCTTTTTGTTGTCATGTTTTTGCACTGTTCAACAATAATTATGAATAATAATGATCGTTGATTTTATTCGTTCGTCAGACAATCTTTTCGTTTGAAAACCGGCGTCTCGACGGATGTGTATAGGTCGACAAAATTTTTATAAAAGTCCACACAGTGGCACGCCATTATCTTGGCCAATTAATATCTTCAAATCTTGGGCTATTCTGATTCCCTAATTTTTCTATTTGACGTTAACGGAATTAAATGTTTACTGGATGCTTCGCTTTCTTCTAGTGCAATAAGGTATCAACTTCGTGATATATGATATCTTTTACCATGGTTTGATTATTAGTGATATATGCTCACTCTGGTCTCTAAGAAACAAAATCGAAGGTATTCGTGACTTTAGCATCATATCATCAATCGTTATTTTTAAAAAATGTTTTCTCATAATGTCACATTTTAGGGTTCTCATCACTCCGCAGTAGGTGCATTGCTCTGTGCTTCAGATGATGTTGATGGCAGGTCTCTTGATTCACTGATGGGTTGGCTCTTTCCTCTGTAAATTCAAAAAGCACAAAATATAATCATGAAAAAAAAATATACATAGTGTGTATTTTACGTTGGATTATGCATGACTAACTTTGTTTGGTCCCCGAGTCGTCCACCACTTTCATCAGTAAGTTCCATGTCTGCCATTTTATCTGAATAAGCCTTCCACTTGTCCACCTTATGCTGAGGTAAATTCAAATTTCCATTATGGTATCCATTTTCATATTTGGTCAAGTAGTCACTGGTAACTGGTGATTTGCGAGCCGTTAAGTACTCTGAATTACTCGGTGCCAGGAGCTCCTCGTAGTAGTCTGCTGTCTTTGGCTCGAAATTAGTAACAGTAGATCTATATCTCTTTGGTATGATGTTGCTGCTTCTTGTGGTATAATTATCTAGTGGACTATCATTGATTGCGGAACTGGATAATGGGCTTCTATAAGATCCTAAGTCGCTATCCATACTGAAATCATTACTACGGTATTTCCTGCGAGGACTTACAGAATCAAAGGTTGGCGATCTCATATATTTCCTGAGGGGATCATACGTTGAGGGGAGATTCCCATAATGATCTGTAGGGGATCTCAAATCGGACAAAGATGACATTCCACCAAGATCTGAATATCTGTCACGGTCAACAGGGGACTTCCGGAGGGAAGGTATGTCTTCGTTATACATGCTGTAGGTTCTTTCTGGTTGTCTTCTACTAAAGGTTCTTGTGTGGCTACTCAGTTTACTGTGATCCTTTTCTCTTGGGCTATTGAAGCTAAATTTTCTTGGTAGAGTTGCGCTCGCAGGAAGTGTTACACCAGGTGGTGGTGCTGTTAGTGAGGTTTTTCGTTTCCTGTCATTAAATCTTGAGTAAAAGCTTTTCCTGCGAATTCTGTCAATTATTGATTCAGGCTGATCACTTCGTATAGATGGTGAATAAGTAGGTGAAGTGGGTGAATGTAATTCACTCCGATTGTGATTCAAATCTGCAGAACAGATGGACCAGGAATCAAAGCTTTCTGTGTCTTCAATTGGTGAGAATAATTCTTCTGGATAATCATTAGGACTATCCTTCGGAGGTGGGATTGGGTTGGGATTGAAAGTTGGAAGATTCAGGTTTTGTTTCTTCTTATTTAAAGCCTCCAACAAACTGTCATTGGATGTTGCAATAGAACCATTTTCAGTGTTTGAAGATTGAATTTCTGGTTCGGCTTCTTTGGATACGTGTTTATTTTCATTAGACTTAGTATTACTACTATCTATCTGTTCAGTAGAGGTTTTAGTCAAAATTTCTTTTGGATTATCCTTTATTTCATTTGAAATTTGACTAGATTCATTGAGATGACTTGATGCATTTTGATCATTGGGTTTCGAAGAACTCTTATCTTTGGTATCGCAATAGTCATTTCTTTCTTTCTGAAGTTCTTCGATGTCCTTAGCACATAAGGATTTATCAATGATAATTTTACTCCCAGTAATGTTAGCATGATGTGTTATCTTCGACAGATTTCGTATCAATTTAGCTACCTCATCTTCAGTCTTACTATTATCAATCTGTGGAAGTTTTGGCAGAGTGCCATCGGTAATTGATTCAACATTTTCCACTTCAGCCTTCGCTAAGTCCTGCTTTGATGGCGGTATGCTTCTGAAGCTGTGTTGTGGTATTTTAGATAAATCTAACTTCAGACTATTTCTATTTGAACGCGATTCTAAAGGCTTTGGTTGAGAGCAACTTGATTCACTATTATCAGTACCACTTTGAAGATTATTTTCAGTGACTTTATCTGCTCGGATTTTAGAAGCCTCTATGATCTCAGTGGGTTCGGATAGAGCTGAATTTTTGTTCACCTTAGAATTGGATGTATCTTCAGCAGATTGCTGAGGATTTTCACCAGGATTAGATTGAGATAATTTTGTGTTTGGTGTCAAGTCTGATTTTGAATTACAAGTAGATGTGTTTCTCTTTGGACTAGATTCTTTTGCTTTGTTATAAGTTTGCGCATCCGGACTTTTCTCTTTTCCTTTAACAGAACTGGGAGTCTTGACGTCACTAGGACTCTTTTCTTTTTTACTAGATGTAATTTTCTTGATTAGCGTTTTCGTTGGCTTTTCCTTTGCTTCTGATTTGCTGTCTGAACTGTCAGATGCTTTTTTAACAACCTTTTTGACGACACGAACGATCTTCTTCTTTTTGGTACCGTCTCCTGATTCCTTTTCAGATCCATCTTTTACCTTTATTATTTTCTTTACTTTCTTTTCAGGCTCTTCACCTTTTTCTATCTTTGAGGCTGATCCATTCTTTGCGATTGAACTTAGAGGGCTCATTTTCTTGGGCTTATCACTCTTTTTATTGTCGATCTCTTTTACTTTACTTTCAGTCTGTTTATTATCTATAGATTTATCTGACGGATTTTTGCCTATCAGAATTTTCTCGAGAGAACTATTCTTCTTATCAATATTTGTATCCACAGGCCCGTTCTTCTTATCTGATGATTTTACCGTCGTACAATCCTTATTATTTGTGACTTTATCCAAGTTCTCAACCCTAGCTTTGGACATCTTATCAGAAAATGGTTCCTTGTTCGAGCGTTCACCAGATCCCTTTTCCGGTGATGGTTTTTTAATATTTGTATTGACCCTTTCCGGTGATTTCTTAGCACTGTCGGTTTCGTTTTCTTTTGGTGGTGATTTTTTAGATTCTGCTAATGATTTCTTGCTCGATTTTAGTTCAGATTTACTAAACTTTGTTGGTATTTTACTTGTCGATGGTTCGTCATTCAATAAAGTATCAGATTTGGATCCCTTATAAGGATTTTTCTTAAGTTTACTTAAAATCATATTCTGCGGTCTCATACCACTGGTACTTTGCTTTGTATCAATATTTTTAAATAGACCCAACACAGAGGACACTTTGCCCTTTGAGGTTGAGCTTATAGCTTCAACCTGGGGCGCTAAATCCTCCACACTGACAGCACGCTTAATCAATCCAGATTCCGTTAAAAGAGAGTCAGATGGCGGTGCTGAATTTTCGCGTAGCGATCGTATCTTTTGATCTATCAAAGCGCCAGCGACTGGTGCCTTGGTACTGTCGTCATGGGATCTAAATTTTTCCAGCTTCTTCTCTAACGAATGTAAGAAACTGTTCCTAGAAGTTTGCCGTTCAAATTTAGGTTTCGAATCTTCAGATATGGAACTCACATCTTTCTCAGATTTATCATCTTTAGAAGAAGTGTCGGATCTCTCCTTGGTGATAGAGTTTACTTCGTTCTTTAGATCCTTTACTGGTTTATTATCGTCGTTACTCACATCCGATTGCGAATCCTTGTTCTCATGTTTCTTCTTTACGAATCTGGACTTCCTGCGCTCGTTTTCCGCCGCCTTCTGCGCCTCCTTTTCTTTGACATATTGACTCTCCTCCCTGGGAGTATCGAAAAAGTCAGGTCTCAGGAACCTTGAGATTCTACGTTGTCCACTGCCCTTCTGGGACTTATCTTTACCATCTGCATCCTTGCTGCCACCTGGTTTAAAAAATTTACTGAGAATCGATCGCTCTGGGGTCGGTGTTCTTATACCCAGGGTATCCTGAGAACCAGTGAAAGACTTTCGTCGATCTTTAGAGAGCACGGGTTCTCTAGTTAGAGATCCTGATCTCAGTCTTAGACTGGGAATGCAGCTACGTCTCTTACCAACAGTGGCATTATCAGAAATTGAGCTAAGAGATTCCTTGTCACATTTGTCAGTATCCTTATAGCTAGTGCTGAGGTTAATATCCAATCTGGCAGGTCCTAAATTTTTAAGTTTCGATTCCTTGATCAGATTTTCAGCAGCTAACAGTCTATTTTCAAAGTCTTTCGAAGTGTCTGATTTATAAGTCAAATTATAATCCAACATATTAGACGTAGACTCCGTGGGTGACGTTTCACTGGATTTGGCAGACAGACTAGATGCCGTGTCCAATAGATTAGTATTAGAATTGCAAATCGACACTGAATTACATTCAGAGTTAGAACTATTGCCAATCACCCTATTCACATCCTCTGTCTTAATCTTAGGCAAATTGAAAGCATCGTCCGTTGATTCCTCTTGAATCTTGTCGTTTCTGTAATTATGAAAATTCTCCCAGCGTACTCCAGAAGCGTTTGACTTGCCAGGATCACGATACTTCCTGCCAAGAGTCATCACCTGTCTTGGTAAGGGCGGAAGAAGTCTGTCCTCATCGTCGAAGAGGCTAACGCTTCGTCTAGGAGATCGGCGGTCGAATCTTTCAAGTCGATCACCAGGTTCAAGGAGACTGTTCGTCCTCCTTACAGTCCTGTCAACCGATCTACCTCGATACTCGGCACCTTCGGACGTGGGCAGATTAACCTGTTGACTGTCAACCTCGTTACCCCCTGTGAAACTTAGGGGCTGCTGTACAGAGGACGCGTAACTTTTGTCACGTGGTATCGACGGTGACCTGGGTAACGATTGTCTTGTCTGCTCGATGAATTGCCTGCTCAATCTGCGTGCCAAGCTCGGCGTGAAATTCTGCTCTAGGGATTCCTGGGCCTGTTTTCGTATCTGGGCACTCTCCGCCTCGGGGGCTTCGCTCTGCTGGCCCTTTTCTGAAAAACATTTAGACAAAATGGTCGTTGCGACTGTGGCTTATGGCGCGCGACAACAATGGGCTGGTGTTCTCGATATTATTGGAGATCGAAAATATTATCGGATACCTGAAATATGTACGTGCGAGGATACTCAAAGGAATTTTCCATCGAAATTTCATTTTCTCACTTGAGTATTTACACTCCTTTATTATCTAGATACATAAAACGTTTTTATAAAATCTCTCTCGGGAAAAAAAAAAACTAATAAAACAATTAGAAACTCTTGGAAATTCCAGCCGTAGTTATTGGATATTGCTACTAGATCCTTGTCGTTCTCCTTTTTAACGACAGTCTCGTCGCGATGTATATTTTCAAACTGGAACCGATCGCTATTGTTTCGCGATCATTTCACTTGGACGAATTCCATTTTGCATTCCCCTCTTTTTTTTTTTTTTCTTTTGTTCAAAACTTCTTGGCAAGAGGAGAAGAGAAAAATTGTAGCTTTGAAAATATCCATCGAAAATAGAGTACGACACAACTTTCTATATTAACGTGTAATATATGATGAACAGGCAAGTGTACTCATTTGACGATTATAACCAAAAAAAAAAAAAGAGAAAAACTTGGCCACTACTCTAGTAATAGTAATCCTCTTGATTCGTTGATACCCTCGCTCGTCTAACAACGTTAAATGAGTATACCCTATGACTACATCTAGCGTGTAAATATTAAACATAGTATGTAGTAGCATTAATAAAGCATGCCCGAGACAATATGAAATAATAATAATAATAATAAAAAACATTGTTATGTAAACTCTTAAAAACACAACAAATCTCAGCCAGTTCGGATAAATGGTTAGTTCTCTCACTTTGCGTTATACAATATCAATATGTATATGTCATTCTTATTAAAGTTGTCATATACAAAACTTTGTCATATAACAATGTTACTTAAGGGATACGGCCAACATACAGCTTATATACAAACGGCATGTCGAGCGGGTCCAGTATGATTTATTCCAAGTGGCATCGTCCAATCACGTTTCCCTTAACGTACACGTATTATTCATTAGATACCATATAAAATATATGTCATCGTATAACAATGTTTACTTTTTTTTTATTCAACTTTATTTATAATTTTTATTCTTGCAAAAGTCACACCCACAAGAAGTATCTCCCAATGTCGCGTAACGGCGTCCCCAAGAGAAATTAAAAATGCTCTATACCTCAGCTAGAAAGAGAACACACGAACGACACGCAATGTCATTCCTATTAAAGATATTATAATTACGAGTCCGATTATTATAACAATTAATTACACTTGCGGACGTGCCTTCGGAATAAATCATACCACGCACAGCCTAAAAATCTAAAGGCTCATCCACAGGTTCCAGCTACTAGTCAAAATAGCCTAGGCTCCTCACACTTTACATAGCAGTTAGCGTGTGTGACTCTTATGTTTCTCGAATGTCCGTTTTAAAGTGACGCAGCCGAGCAATCGTATTTTCCTTCGTTACGTCTCTCCCTTTCGCTCTTTTCCTTTTCTTTCGATAATCACTATATATATATATATATATATATATATATATATATATACTTTTTGTAGCTTTTTTCTTAAAAACCCAGGTAACGTGTGTCCCGTTTATTCGATTTTTTTTTTTATTATTATTTATCTCTGTACTCTCCCACATTTTCGCTCCCTTTTTTTCCTTTCTTGACCCTCTTTTCTCGTGATCAAACGGTCCTGACGATCACGAAGAGCCCCTCGCCCCTACGATCAACGGCTGTTTGAGAAATCGAAGACAAGTGTATTGTGGTAGAATGGCAAGGTTCTTGTTGAAATAGTGGCCATATGGTCGGATTCACTAGATTAGGTATGGTATAGTACCTAACTTGGTTTGTCTACTGGGGATTACCGTCGGCCCGCCTACGCAGAGTCACTCTCACGGTCGCTGCAACAACCGTCATAAAAGACCGTCAATGACATGTATCACAGAGCGGTGCCGCTGACAATTTGCAAAGTATATTTTCGGTAGCCATAGTTTTGTCACTACATATATTATAACCCATAGGCAAAGTCATATTAACTCAATATCATTAGAAATCTAGGCCATTGAGAAGCTTGGGTACCGCCTCTGGAAGTACAAAGACCAATTCACAGTGAGAATTACTTAATGACGATGTAAACATGAAACCACAATTAGTCAACATGACTGTGATACAGTTAAGATATGACAATAATGTAGTGAAACATTGTTTCTTTTCCCTTTAATAATAAATATATACTCAAAAGTAATTGTACTAAATCGATGAGAACTTTATACTAGAGAAGTGAGTATCTTGAGAAATTTTAATTGATATTCACTTATGTCAGATCCTGGTTGTATCTGCAAAGCTAGTGGATATAATTATTTATAAAAACTTAAAGCATAACGTAGCGTACCGAAAATATAGTCTGTCAAATATCAATCGACCTTAAAAAAAGATTACTATGTTTAATCACTAATTGAAGAGTCGACGATAGACTTTAATGTAATTCCATGATTTTCGTTAGGTGGATTTTTCTTTTTCGTTTTAGAAAGTGGAATAGAGTCTCTCATTTTTTTTTTGTATATCTGTATATGGACGTGTGCAGTTCATGCTCTAAACTTTAGTAGACACAGTAGTAAAGTAGAGAAAAAAAAAAGAAGAAGAAGATCGAGGTAACATTACTGTAGTGTTACAGGATCGTAAAAGTCGGCAACAACAGTGCAACTACTACGGCATGTTACGAGGTTCTATGTCGGGCAAGGTGGGCTGCCTTTATTTTATTGTTTTTTTTTTTTTTTTTGTAAGAGGGCAAACTTTACGGTTTCTCAGCTAACTCAGAATATTTGACATTCATGTTTCTTAACAAGATGACCTGAAAATTTTCAAAACAGTCTAGGTTCATACGATTACAATATTCTCTTTTTGCTAAGATAATGAATGCAAAGTGCAACGTGCAATCATGCTGATTATCATTTAAAATTATATCTCCTTTTGTACGTCATATCGAATATAATTAATCTATTTGTTCATTTATCAATTACTTGCAGTTGCATATGTATCGACAATTGTACGTGTAAAGTTTGCCCAGTGGACGATGCAGTGAAAAGAAATCATAGGTGATTGAGAAATGTTATTAATATGAAATTCACCCACCTGCGTCAGACATGAACATACAACTACGCTAACGTGTTAGTACGAAAAAAATTGCAAAACACCGCCAGGCAAAAAAGTCATAAAGGGTCATTATTCATAGGACAGAAATTGGTAAGAGGAATAAAAAAAAAAGAAAATGATAAACGAATAAAATAACCAAAAATATGTGCTTTGTCTATCAACGACTCGACAACAGCTAGGTACTAGGAGATGCATACTGAGTGTCATCCTGCACTTTATTCATACGACTGATGGGTATCAAAGAAGAAAAGTCGATGGAAGAAATTGCAGGCGACGTATTGCCACGATTTAACAGAAGTTCAACGTTGACCTTTATCGTCATCTTTTCACAACTTCTGCTAAATCATGTACGAAAATCATACAACATCAAATAGATGAATATCCCGTTACACTTTACAGTGGATCAGTCTTTTTGAATCACTTCATTAGTTGAATTTATAGAGGCCAATTATATTTTACTAGAATTATCCAGTTCCACTGTAAGTTGTAGAATAATTGTATCGCACGCTCTTACCTCGAGGCAGAGTATTGCTTCCCATGTCGAAGATGCTGTCGCGAGATGGTGTGCTACGTGCTCCAGGACTGTTAGGTGTTCCAGGGCTGGTAGGTCCGACCGAATCCTTTCGACCGAATCTATCCGTGTCACGACTCAAAGATCGCCTGAACTGTGATTCTGATAGTCGCCTGTATTCACAAAAATAACAATGTCGAATTAGAGCTCAGGTGAAAGATGTTTTTTTTTTCTTTTATTATTTCTACTGCATAAGCGGATAAAGAAAAGAATTTTATAAAATAGAAAAGTCAATACGTTTTTCTTCAAGTTAAGTTTTTAGGTGGATGTCGGAGGTATATTTATAAGGAGCAAATATTAGGGTAGCATTGAGTATATGAAAAAGGAACTGCAAAATACTTTTTAAGAATTGTACGTGTAATTGAGGAATCCGTCGCGTGAAAAAACACATCGTCGAATGATATGAATGAAAGTGTGAGAAGAGAAGATGTACCGAGGAGAACGTGAGCTCGAGTGAAAGTGCAAAACCTTTGAAAAATATGCCAGCCTGTGCACGGAGAGTAGGAAGTATTTCGAGCTAGTTTATTTTGGCGCGACCTATGTGCGTGGTATGTTCGAATACTACGTGGAGGAGGTCCAACCTAAAAAATATATGCTGACAATGAATTGGAAATGGCAAAAGAATGTCGGGTTACTGAGATTGGTGCTGTGTCGAGATAAGCGGATGTCGACTGTAAGGTTGTGCACCTATAATATCGAAAGACTATATTTTTTCAAGCTCCGTAAAAAGAGTTTTCATTGCTGGACTCACGTTGTTATAGTCCGCGTTTCGGTGTAGCTTTGGTAGCTTGCAAAGACAAGCAATTTCTATTAAAGAATACAGGGACTCGTGATTTATCACGAATTAGAACAGGGGTAAAGGGAATTTTGAAAAAGATTTATATATATATATAAAAAAACACTGTGCTCCAATTAAGCGCGGTTGAATTCTCATTAGATAGTTACTGATTAATGAAAGAGAATATAACTACCTGGACAATGGTTCGTGAATGCCCCAGAATCCTTGTGGGGAATTCGATCCCAATCTTCCTAATAGTCGACTACTGGGAAAACCACTTCCTCTGTTATCATCTACGTTCAACCTTTGCGTGAGACTTCTCACACGCGACAGTAAAGTGGAGAAGAGGTTCTCCGCGGTGAGCAATTCGAATCCATCATCATCGTCATCCTCACCAGAGGACAGGCTATCCGCGTGTTCTGGTGGTTGTCTGGTCGGTCGAGAACTTCTCAAGCGGTGCATATGCCTTTGAAGAAGGTCGTCGCTGTCCCTGCCAAAAATATGTCAGTTCATTAACGCCAAAGCCCGCCATAAAAGTCGCAATCGAACGGTAGTCACATACCTATGCAATGTAGAGAATGGAGACTCGTCCTCGCTGGCATCTGACAGAAGAGAACTCATTCTTCTAGGTCTTCCAAATCTGGATCTTGGCGCACTGGTGCTGGTGGGTGTACTAGTCTTACTTTCTGGTTCAACACTGCCGGATCTTGGTGTGACGTAACCTCCGCCCTCGACGGCAATGGGAATTATGTATTCGCGAGGACTCTTGCGAATAGGTTCAGGTCCTGCAGTAGAGCCCAGAGCGCTGTCTGTATCTGAATCTGCTGTGGATTGACGAGACAGAGAGCCTGAACGTTGTGACATGGAGCGCTGGGGCATTGGTGGTTTTGGCGGGGGTGTCGATGAGTGTACAGACTGTTGATGACTGGATTCCACCTGTAATTAATGATTTGAGTGATGTCGGATCGTAAAACGATAATGTAAAGGAAGAACGATATGTACAAAGCTCTCCCTGCGTACTTGTATGGGGATGATCCTTTCTTTTGGTACCATTTTCGGTTTGCCTTCCGGTTCCAGACTGGAACTTCTGTTGGCTTGCGGCACAGCTGCTGCTACGGGGAAAGCAACTTCCGATCTCTGCGTCCTTAATTTTTGTGGATGGAACGCGTCAATCTTAGCCTCCACTTCGGATTTGAATGCTGTATTCTCGGGAGATTTGAGACCCGATAATATGATCTCCGCCTTGCTAGTTTTCCTAGGTCTTGGTAGCGTGGCACTCTTTAACGTTATCTCCATTTTACTCGACTTCTTGCCACCATCTGATATAGAATTGCTACTGGATGACTCAGACGAATCAGGCACCTGAAGCGATTGATCAATATTGTGTTACCATAATACATATAAACTTTCTTCCAGTAGCTCTAACAATGATTTACTTACCGCTTCTGCATGTAAAACAGGTTTTGATTCGAATGGGAACTTGGTTTCCACTGGTGTGGAAACCGACACAGTGGCTGTTCTTACGTCATTCGGTCCGACCTGTAGTTTCAAGCCGAGTTTTTTCGATTCACTATTTTGTGGTGATATTGGCGGAGAACCATTTGCTTTTTTTTGCATTGGCGGCTTTCCAATGGCTCCTGTTATAATATCCACTGCACGTTTTTTCTCCTCGTCCCGTTTATTTTTCTCTTCTTTACTCGTGCTATCGCTAGTGCTTGTTTCATCAATTTTCTCTTCAATCTTTTCATCTTTTCTATCTGTTGGCACTTCTATAATCACTTTAGCACAAGGTTTTATAGTTTGTGGTACAGTCACCGAGGATAGGCTAGCTTTACGTTCAAAAGCACGTTTAGCACCACCAACGTTAACTCCAGGTATAAAAATCTTTTTAGGTTTTTCATTCTCGACGCCTGACGCAAGTTGACTAAACTTCTCTGCAGTTTCGAAGATCTTTGAACGCCTTCGCTCCACTGGCTTCAATTGCGCTTCCGAGGATTCACTGGATAATTCCGAATCAAGGGACAAGGCTTTTTCTTTGAGTTTCTTAACACTCTTCTTTTCATTTTGAACACTAGCCTCTGACTTTTCAGTATCTTTTGGAATAGGAACTTTATTATTGGATTCATCTTTTGTATGCGATGGGAATTCATCCTTGTTTGGCACATTCTCTACCGACACGTCATTGGTACCCTGATTCTCAGACGCATCGGCGCTCTTCTTCTTCAAGACTTTTTTCTTCTCCACGGGTTTGAGGGTCTTTTCTGGAGATTCCTTAGTGGCAGATTTTGGAGATTTATCGCGTGATTTATTTGTAGAAAGTTTAATTTCTTTTTGTTTTTCGCTTTTAGAATCTTCTACGGTTTCTTGGGGTACAGTCACCGATGAATCATCCTTAGCCTGTTCAGGCGCCACAGGAGTTTTACTCCTTTCTTTACTTGGAGACTTTTCCTTCGTCTCCTCAATCAACTCCAAGCAAGCTGCACTTTTTTCTGCTTTGTTAAGGTCAGCAGTCTTAGAGTCAAGTTGAATACTTGGATCCACTTCCATGGGTTCTTCCGTAATAGGATTTGGTATAGGAGCAGAGTGATGTCTGGAATAAGATAACGTAATTAAATTGAATCAATATCATATTTAAGAATAAAGTAATAGACCAAGTACCTGGAGGCTGATCTGTACTGTCTAGGTTCTCTTTCATCCGACCGTTCTTTTCTTCTCGAGCGTTCCTTCCTCTTAACACCAGCTGCTATAGTTTCATCCATCGAGGGAGTCGTTTCTAGCTTCCTCTTGGAATCGCCAGCTGCAGAGGACCATGACTCGTCGTCATACATTTGCTCCCTTATTCTTCTATCGGAATTGTTTTGATCCAATTCCATTAAGCTACCAACTGAATGGCACCGAGTTGGCACCAAAGTTTCTGAAGACATATTATTCGCCACATCACCGCCAGCTTGCTGATCACCCACAACTAATTTCTCAGCACTGGCTGATTGCGGAACCAATGACAGAAGAAGATCCAATCGGACGGGTGTCTGAGCAGCAAGATCTTCAGCAATATCTAAACAGCTTTGTTCATAGTCCTCGTTCACCCACCAATGAGCACAAATTTTTTCAATATCTGCTCGTCTCGTCGGGCAGACTGTGAGCATTTCTTTTATAAGAGGCGATGCAGCTGAAACGTTGCCAAAAAAATGGAAGATTAATCAAACCATTCTAATATATTAGTTATTCCCAATGTGGTTTACTCACGAGATGGCTTTTTAGGCTCAAAGTAATCAGACTGAGAGATCTGTTTGACTAGCCTTTTAAAGTTTGAACCGTCAAATGGCATGGCACCGTAAACTAATGTGTACAACAGCACGCCTAAACTCCAGCAATCGACTTCAGGACCATGATAAGGAGTTCCCTTAACGATTTCGGGACTTGCGTACAAAGGGCTGCCGCAAAAGGTACTGAGCAATCTTTGCTCGTCGAAGACATTCGAAAGACCAAAATCGGCAATCTTTGCATTTCCGATCTGATCGAGAAGGATATTCTCGAGCTTTAGGTCTCTGTGGCAGATTTTGTGCTTGTGACAATAAAACACTGCTGTGGAAATCTGACGAAATATCCGTCGAGCCTCTTGTTCAGACAGGACCTTGCGTTCGCTCAAATAATCATAAAGTTCCCCCCCAGCAGCATATTCCATAACAAGCACCATTTTTTCTTTGTTCTCGAAAACTACAAAGCAGATAAATAATTATTATCAATTAATTATACACCACGGAGATTTGTAATTAGAACTTTACCTTCATAAATGTGTATAATATTTGGATGCTGTACACTCGACATAATCTGAATCTCTCTTCGTATCCTGATAAGATCAGCTTCTGTTTCGATTTTGCACTTTTTTATTGTTTTTATCGCCACCTCCTGACCAGTTTCCTTATTTATTCCTAGTTGAACTTTGCCATAGGTGCCCTGACCGAGTTTCTTGATTATGTCGAATCTGAAAATGTGCGTGACCACAGCGATAAGAAAATGTCTCTTGTTCACAACATTATGGTATTTTGGTAAAAAAAAAAATATTAATCCATAAGAGAGCGGAATTGTGATAAACAACAAGAATGTGCGCCAATAGTGAAATTCTTCTTCAGCGCTTTTGGCACCGACTGTAAGCCACTTGAACAAATGTCAACAAGCTATCGATTAATCTGTCTAAATTTTCGGAGAACTTCCGATAGTCAAACAGCCCGCTGATTGAAAAAATATCATTATGTCGATTCTAGAACCGTTCCTTACCTCTGCTTTAATTTCCGTTTGTGATTATGGAGTCGCACGCCACCGGTGCTTTCCATACCACCCATAATATTGTGAATGCTTGCTTCTCCGACAACCATCTTGACTTTTTATCTGCATCAAACAATTTAGCACACATTAATTGACAATATAATTAGTATTGAGATAAAAATGAAGAAATTACATAAATGCTGAATGCTGCAAGGAAATTGGATGAAAAATTCATAAATTTCTTTAAAGAGAAGTTAGTCATCGATAAACCCGTATATAAATATATATATTTGTCGTTTGATAAATTTTTCAGTTTCATTTGAAAAAAGCTCGTGCAGTCCGGGGCCCGCGATCGACGTCCCTGTAAAGGAGGATGACGCTAAAGCTGCTATAGCAAGCGAGCATGGATGAAGAAAGAGAATGCGGTGAGTTTATTTCGGGCGCCGAGACGCCGAGTGTCGCCCTGTCGGCTTTTCTACAGAGCGGCGTCCCGCGAGAGAGAGCATACGCCTGAATACGGGCTACCAAATCTACAAGAGAAGTACCTATTATACGAAGACCATTTAGACTGGTGGTGTGACGATATCCGTTTCCGTCGTTTCGCGCCAACTAAGGCAAAAGGAGTCACTGGAGATTTTCAAGAAAGTGTTTGCCAGAAGTTCAAGCGAAAATGGACCAGATATAAACCGAGTAAAAAAAAACGGAGCAAGCGACGAGTAGCAGTAAGAAAGATTTAACGGATGCCGGTTTCACTTCCGGCCTAAGTTCATGTCTTTGTAGGACATCAGGAGATGCTGCAGAACGATGTTAGCCCTCCATTAAGACTTCATGAGTCTCATAAGCTTTGACCTTGAAATTATATTTTAGACGGTATTTTATAGTTTCAAGAAGTTCATCGGGGCTTCAAACTGAAATGTAATAATAACGCGAACGGTGCTCGTCAGCTTCCAAGGCAAATGGCCAACCTTGGTTCACGTTACGAGTTCACTCGGATGGTACCTGATATTTGCTACAGATTTATGACTTGGTAGCTGAGAGAATAGAAAATTTATAAACTTTGAACGTCAGTGAGAAACGCAGGATGCACTTGAAGGAGAATTAAGTACAATGCGTTAACTATGTATTATTTCAGTTTGAATAATCGACTAGAAAGTTCATCTAAAATGATTAATCCCGAGTGATAATAATTTTTAATACTCCTATAAACACCTCCGTTCTAGGAGGAAGATTTTTTCCTCTAGATCCAATCCCCGAGTACGTACGAATCTTTGCTGAAGATGTAAAGCATTCGAAAATAACTCTGATTATTTTGAAATCCCTACCAACAGATCTTCAGAAATACCATGTAATATTTTATAGAAGGTAAAAAGATGGGCATGTACGTATCTTCTGAGTGACGATATATTTAACGTCACATAGAATTAACCCCTCGTGAACTCTCTCACGCTCAACATCTGATTATTTAGCACAATATAATATCACTGTTTAAATTCCCCGAAATTACGACTAAATTTTATTCATCGTTCTACGGCAACGATATACGATGTCTACGGGGCAATGAGTTGCGCTGAATTTTACAACTCAAATGGCGCACGATTATAAACGTACTTTGGTTTCTTTTACTTAAAAACTTTTGGACGTTACAAGGAAATACATGAAAATCGTAGCCACAGTTACAACCTCTCAAAGAGGGATCTATCGACGCTACGGTCGTCCGAGAATCAAGACTTCTATGTAAGACCAAATGAAGAATAAGAAAGGCGACAGCATTGAAAAAGCTGCACGAGAAAGTCGAGTAACGAGTAAAATCAAACTGTGTAAACTCTGATGGACAAAGTATCGTCCTTCGTGGACATAGCTTGATGCCGTCTGCATATTTCAGGGCGCGTTGCATTCATGCCCGTTGATTTTCTCGTCTGGCTTCTTGTTGTCCCTGTCTCGCACGCCTTACACTCAGAGCAAGGTGTTCGTGCACGTACTCCAGAGCAACGTAGTGCGCATAACGTGGCACACTGGCGACGTTGTCGCGACGTGGGCGGAATTAGATGCATTTCATTTAGCGGTTTGCTCTTATTAGAAGGATGAGTGAGGGAGGTGCGGCGTCCGGGATGCTTTCTACCAGTGCTGCTTTTACAAGCCGATCCCGGCTGGCTATATGTTTTTCTTATGAGTCCATATCCTGTGTCGAAAAGCCAAGCGCGTTAATCCTCAGCGAGTGATGATCGATCATTGAACTTTCTTCTACCGTTGGAATCGGAATCGCCGCGGTTACCAATACCATAGAAGTCAATAATAATATATTGAGTTCGAATACATTGTACAGCGTCGACCTTAGAACTCGTTCGATCGGCGGTACCGTTCACCAAAGGTCGTCAACATCGATCACTTGTAAGGCTTTTGCGTCGTATAACAATTCCTCATTCTACGTTCCTTTTTTCTTCTTCATCCTTTATTCTACGACCAACGTGACGAAACTTGCAAGGAGACTTTTAATCGTGATATCAGTAGCTCCGGGTACCACGGGCCACGGCACACGTGTTAGAACGTCGAAACGGTCTGTTCTCGATACTTGATCGGTGTATCGTGTATTTTTAGCAGTGCGTAGACCCGTCGCGTGGGCAGCAGGGCTGACGTCCTAATGACTCCTATTTCACACAATTTCACGCGGACGTATATAACGTTATATCCTTTGCCTTCGGAAAATCCGACATGCTTCACCGAATTCCCGATGAGATCGTTTAACCTGGTTTGCTCAAGACTTTTGGTTGGCATTGGGAATTGTGAGAAAAATTTTTTTTTTTTAAGAGTCAGGTGCCCTGGAATTTCGGTAGTTTCATTTTCTTGTTTTTATTTTAAACTCTTTTTCTTGTTGCACGTGTGGGGTTCGAAGAATCCATCGAAAGGGATGCGTCATGGTTTGCGGAATTGCATGAATCGCAGGAATGACCATGACGTGGCTAGCGACGTGGTTTTTTTTTTTCGAAATTCGGTGACGCTATGACGTGAATGGTATTGGACGGACATGATGGCGTCAAGACGGGGTTATAGACCAGTGTTGTATTTGGCGCGATTATCGTGCCGGTTTTTAAAAATAAATTTCATTTTTCATCGGAGTCATAGTTGCATTGGTCAGTTTTCCAATTCTGATACGACGGGGACGTTCTCCTTGACGTCATATAATAGAATTCATATTCGCTCTTGTATTTCAATGATTCATGTGGTATTATTAAAATTCTATTCCTGGACATCGTAATAGCCTCTTCCACGCTATGGAATTAAAATAGATGAATTTTTAGGGTTGAACATTCAGATAGGCGTGGGATGCATTTCTAGATTAAAGAATGTTCGGTTTTTATTGATAATAATGATTCTACGTATATGTAATAATTAGATATAGATATTAGTCGTTTCTACATCATATGACCATTGCATGTGTATGTCTTCTCGTGATAACTCAAATTAATTCAGCTGACATTGCTTGTTAATGATAACAGATAAGAGGACATTAGGAATTTATGTAAGCTGATATGTTAATCAGTATCCACTATAAGTAGACTGTAATCGTTGATAATTATTTATACTGAACGTACGACTGCATGCTATATTTACAGACTCAACATTGTGTTGTACGAGTCTTTAAAATTGCATCCGCTTTAAAAGATTGAGAATACAAATATTATTGCAGTGATAAACTGACCGTTGGTCTGGCCATTATTTTCGTGTTATTACAAATCATCGCTTTGCTTAGTCAATATACTGAAAACGGTGAACCTTGTAAGAATTACATGGAATATAAAGAGGAGTTATTATCACTTGCTGGGATGGATTCTAATGCACATTCTTTTACAGTTTGCATTTGTACTGGATGTTATCTCCATTGACACAGGTTGGTTTTCGATAATTGAATAGTCTGAGAATGTCGAGATGCAAAGCCCTTGAAGATCATTGAACCGGTAATGTGTCTTTTTCTTGAAAGAAGAAGAAACAAAGAGGAGTGCCAGTTCATTTATTGAGACAGCACCCTACCAAGATGCCGATTGTCAATCGGGCCAAATAAAATGTGTCAAAGTGCGTCTTGTACGACGGCGCATTGGTATGTAGGTTTCCGGGGATAAAAATAGCATCCTGATATTTAGAAGGAACTCTTTCCAATGGTGCCGATTATTTAACTATCAGCATGTAAAAAATATGTAAAATGGCAGGATAATAACGCATATGGGTTACTCGTGGGCGATAGGAAACTTTTCTTGCCGATTATTGGGCAATCGTAAACGCCCACGGGACTCGCCACAGATTTTTCTCAAGAGAGAATCAGTTATCGTCTGAGACAATATATCGGTGACGATCGTGCGTCGATCCATGAAACTGAATGGGAATCGACATTAGGAGCAATGGCTAAAAATAGAGTGAATTTATACCTTACTGTGAACTCTGGAGCGAAATTATCCTCTTTTGCGTTTGCCTCCTGATCCGCTCCGTTCTTGGGAAAATGTTGAAAATAACACTATATACACCGCCGGTACAGTCCGTTCGATTTTCCCCGACACTAGGTCTCTATTCCCTTCAAATCGTGCTCAGAAATCATCGGAGTTTTCCGTTTCCACCTCATTTTACCAGACATTTTCGGAGCGACGATATGGCACACAGCTTAAACCTTGCCACCATCTTTATTTACTAATTTTGGAATTGAACGGTGAAACACGGAACTGAGAACCGAGATGGCGCTAGCAGTAACTCGCGCAGAAATTTTTAGTAGTATTTGAAATTCTATTGATTACTGCTCCTGTCATTTTTCGAACATTTGTCAAAATCATAAAGTAATATTACTGATTAACATAGAGAATGAAACACCAAGTCACATCAGGAAGGCTAATGGTGCATAACTCAATAAATTGAAGTTTGTCTCTGATAAAGTCAACAAATATATTTTTGTATATCACTAGTACCATATCTAAATAGTGTTTTATAGTACCGTATGTTCATGACAATATCTATAGAATTATATGAGACTGAAATTAATGTGAAAGCGTAATAATAATGCATATATCAGGATCATAGGTTCAGCAGTTGCTAATGGTTCGAAAGTTATAAACCGAAAGGATTCAGGCAACGTAAGAATGTTAACTAGCTAGTGGCAATCTTTTTATCGATCTTAAATTAAATTATAATCATTGTATTGTATGTAGTTTTTATATCCGAATTTTTAGTTTTGTCGAAATCATTAATCACTGAGCAGCCCTTAACAATGTCATCTGGTGGGACTATTTGGAACTATCGTAAAATATATCCCTCGAAAGTGATCGGCTACAGCACGGGCTACAGAACGCTATGAAACTCAAAGTTCTTTGAAGCTGACTCTCTTTATCAGGTATGGTTAGTTAGTACCTCTTTGGATCGTAAAAGGATTTAATAGGAGTATTCTGGCTGTCAAAATGAAGTTTGTTGAGTTTTTTATGACAATTAGAAATGAATTTTAATCAAGTTACTTGTTGTTGCTTGTTAATGTATGACTTTCTTCTAACTGATACTCGGTTTTCATAGTTTAATAACAATAAGATTCATTTTTTAATTATTGCAGATGGGTCGAAATTAGTGGCAGATTAAAATGAGTGCCAAAACATTGAGTTCGATCGCAGAAGAATATTTCTACAGCATAAATCCTCTAGCTCAGAGGATAGGCCAGGATGTGGCTGCAACAAAAGAGGCTTACGAAGGATTGTGGAATGCATTAAGCAGTGCAGAGCGTAATCAGGCAATTGACGAGACTATAATTCAGCCAGAGGTTGCATTAAAGTATACCTTGAAGAAAGTGGAGCCTGCTAAAGATATACCGGAATGTTTTCCAAAACTACGCATTCAGACTGGAATGAAGTATGTCATCGATGACACAGGATCGGTGAGAATATTTGTATATTGTGTTTTATAATAGATATAATATGTACTGTTCTACTATTAAATTATTTTATCCTATTTTATAAATACCTATTTTGATAATCCTTTTGCTTTAGACTTTACGCTGGCGTGATGAACATTCTGCTCCATTTTCATTCATGACGCAATCTCAAATGAATCTCAGTCTGTCAGATTCTGTAGAAGATACAAAACTGAAGCCTTTAAATAGCTATGTTGGGGAATCATCTCACTTTGCAAGTCCTTTAAATATGCAAAAGAATGTAGACAGTGCAGTCAATGATAATTATGGTCATATAGATTCTACATCCAATCAGCTTAATTTTTATCAGACTGAAAGCTTTTCCAATGATGTATTTGGTAGTGGTGAGTGTACGAATTTGTTGAGTATGGATAGCGAGAATTCAGATAATATCTTCACTAAGCTAATTAATAAAACGTCTCTATTAAAAATACAGAACAACTTAGATGATGATATGGAGAGTTTAGTACCCCACAAGAATTTATCTGGAAAGAATTCACAAAGAACCTCGAGTAGCGATAAGAATCAAATGAATATTAGTCTAGTAACAGGGAGGATTAAGTCCAATGAGATCGATGAGTCCACCGCTCTTTTAGAAACACCTAGTTCTTACAGTAGTTTTCAATCTTCCCAACTTAATCAAGATGATGGAATTCCAAAAACCGGATTCGAATTTTTAGATAATTGGTAACGACACACTTACAATTAATTACGCAGTACAATTTTAAATTTGTTCCACTTACGTCCTCCCATTTACCAGTTTCCTTCAAATTATTAAAAAAATTCTATTTAATTTAAAATCATAAAACAGTCATAGTAATAGAATTGCAAGCACATTCTTGTTTACCAACAGATGAAATGCATCTACCTCGCTTTATTGACACTCATAGTTTTGTTGCTTCAATTGTTTTTTTATTAAACAATATATTCTGTGTCAATATATTTGAAGTAAGTTTACAAAGCTCAAAGTGCATTACACATACAGAAAAAGTAAATCTTTTTCTATGAAACAGATATATAAGACATATCCATAAATATGTTACATTTGTAGAATTATGATGGTACTCTAAAGATAGAGGATTTAGTTATATATATATATATCACTATTCCCATAAATTCTGTATAAATCATCAATATTATCCATATATGCGACTAGAGTATAGATTATTTTACACAAAAATATTGTGACCGTTTATGCGTGCAGTACTTTTCAAGTAAAACGTGACCGACAATACAGAGAGAAAGCTGTCTTTCTCCGGCGTCTGATTAAAACATCTTTCGTACTTGTTGGTTTTTACTATGAGAATCGCATATGCAGCCATAGTAGTTTCACCACAAGTCGTACAACCAGTATTTGTGAAACTCTGTGGATCAGAAAAATACAAAAAGAAGTATTGCATCTCGAATGAGATGTTTAATGAAATATTATTTAATTAGTAACGAATTTCGCGTAGCACTGTAACAGACAAAAATTTGAACTATGCTCTCGTACAACTTATTTTATAATATTATATATTGATATTTACGCCATTAGAATATGCCAAAAGTATTTGTTTTTCTATGTAATGTCGTGTTAGAATTTTAAAAAAATAAATTGTACCTCCATGAGAAAAAGTGATTTCCATTGAAAGTTCTTTCTTTACCGTACGAATTTCAGTGATGATGGATAAAATGATGAATGCGTTATCTTTTATAAACGTAATTTTTATTACAAATATGGTAAATAGCATAGGTACAACATACATACATCTGTAACGTTCATACGTCTCTTTTACTTTATACAACTCGCACGAATCTCCCGCATACATTATTTACACACGGAGCGCATAATTTACAAATGTCAGATAATCGCTGGAGGTGATTTTATGACTATATTACAGAGAATACAAAATCAGTCTGGCAATTTGAACAAGTTCTTGTTACCGTATTTACTCATAAAAAAAATGTTATGGCTAGGACTTGGGAAATGCATCTTTTCATTGCACGTCTACCAGTTGACATTGGGACACGCAATGACGTTCCCAATGACGAGTATTCAAATTCAAATAATCATCCTTGTATTGCAAAGAGAAACAGCTGACGTGCGGAAATTGCTTCTATTAGGATTCGCTAGCATAATTAGCATTGCACCTGATAATCAATATACCACGATATTATCCTTATTTCACAATTAGTCTAAATGAGAGTACCGTCGGCCGTAATGATGCAGATCATTCAGGAACAATTGACAAGTTTAGAAATGAATGACGTTAATCAAACGAAATGATCAATAATGAATGAGAAATATTACAATCTAATATCGTGGTGTACTTGAAGATGATAACGTCCGCACATCAGCATCTACGATCATGCAATTGTTCTCTACTAACTATACAAATTCAGACACCCTGATACAAGGTGTCAATAGTATTCTAAGAGGCTAACACCTACGCACTATTTAGAATAAAAAGAAATTGATATTTTCGAATCTCTCAGAAGAGTCCTACGGAACATTTTATGGCAAGATGTTTAGCATCCTGATAAGTGAATTTCGCATCGCCAGTGTCTTACGTCAATAGTGATTGCGTAGCGCGACCAGTTGCACGCAAAACTTAAGAAAGTGATCTCAAATAGCGGTATAAAAATATGATTTCGAAAAAGTTTACACCGTGATTAGACGTATTCTTCCGATGGCTTGGGTATACTAGCTGGTAACCTAAGAGTGCTTGGAACTCGGTTGGCACTGTCAGGCAATTCTGCTATGTCTATGAATACACCGACCAGACTCTCAAAATTGGGACCCCAGTTTAACAAGTAGTCCCAGCTAAGAGCGGTGTTGGTAGAGGGTGAGCCATTATTGGTTGGCCTGTACAGTCCACCCATATGTGTCGACAAATCGTCATCCGACGCTACTAAAGTGCTTAGTGAGCCACGAAACGAGCTATCGAATCCGTCATAGTTAACGTTTGGAGGCAACGGAGGTTTCGTTGACTGTGACGACTCGTTGGCACGGGTCGTGACCTCTTCATCGTCAGGCTTACTAAATATATTGTCAGACCTCTTGTCACCCACTAGGGAATTGTTATCGTATTCGATTTCGGAACAGGTGAAACTGTCGTTACCACTTTCATCTGTCGTTGAGGAATTATGTCTCTCTAATCTCTCTGGAGGAGGCGTGTGTCTTCTGTGCAAATGAAGTGGACCATGGGTAGGTGGTCCTCGTGCCTCACTTGAAGAACTCACAGCATCTAGTGTTGATACTAGACTGGAAGTTCTAGGTCTAGAGTTGAGCCGTTCTATCTCTTCTGCTGTTAGACCCATTGGGCCTGATGCTACGTTGTTAACGTTCTCGTTATTTGATTGCGGTGCTTTTCTACTAGCAGTCGAGCCAGATAATTGACTCATTATTGGTGAATTTAGACTTCTTTCGCTGTTCGAATTTAATGCATCCTTTCCAACTCCTCCGGAGGATGATGTTGTAGCCAGTAGGGCGCTTTGAAGCGGCTTACCACTGATGTCGTGAAGTGTAAGAATTCTAGGCTGCTGAGCTGACAGTTCGCTGCTTGGAGATAACCTAGCTAACGGAGTACTTTGTAATAATTTTGGTGCTGGTCCAGGTGGTTGACCAACAGTAGGTGGAGGCATGGCACGCGGTGGAAATGGTCCAGTATGTCTATGCTGTTGTCCAGTGTGTTTATGGTGATTGGCATAACTTCCAATTGGCGGCGGCGTGGCCTTATATTTTCTCATACCGTCCCGATAACCTTTGTAATGATATACAATATCTATATCACTGGGTGCTATTGAACTTGCATTTTCCAGATCATAGTGTTCTGGCATGTCAGGTTCTGGATTATGCTCATGGGAATGCAGTGAGCTTTGAGTTGGAGGTGGCAAAGGTGGATGCTCATCCCTAATTGGTGGTGATTTCGTTACTTCCCGTTCGATAATATCCGGCCGCTGTGGTCTGTGCTCTGAAGTTGTTATCTCACGTTCCTTATACTTCTTTGATATTAATTCCGGACCCATGTGGCCCACTCCTCGCAGATCAGAAGTGTCAGATATATAAGTATTTTCATGACGAGACATTATGTTGTCACTTCCGGATCCCACTAGTGCATTTCCGGCCATGATGGTGTTGTTACCTTTATTCACACCGGATGGTGCAGATTTCTCTTTGTTTTGTCTTCGCAATCTGAATACCACGAAGCTTACCAAAATGGCGACCAGAAGCGTTACAAAGAATACAATGACCAAGGTTATTCCAATACTGAGAGGATCAGGAGCTGCTGCTGCACTTATTCCTATTGGTCCTCGGCAGCCTATGTTAACTTTTCCGTGATACACTACGTCTTTGAAGACCGATCCGGATCCGTTGAATGGCTGTATTTCGTTGTTTATTGTAAAGTTGGATAAACATCCTTCGAAATTCTTAGGTATGGAGTCATGGGCGTAGTAGAATTCTTGCCTAGCACCACCGATGGACAGTACTGATAGGTAAGGATCCAAGAAATCATGTACCCCGGCAGAATCCAATTCATCTCCAGTTAACACGCCATCGATGAGTAATCGAAGGCCACGCGAATGGGCATGAAGAGTTAAATTGTGCCAACGACCATCAGCTAAACTTTCTTCTATCGAACCTGTCATGTTTACTGGTGATCCAAGCAAAGACGCATAAGTCAGTTGTCCGTTGCGAAGCTGTAATAAAAGTTACGATTGGCGATATCGTTCTAAAGTATTTTTAAATCTGAAATGAGGATTTGGATAAGCACTTACCTCGACTGATGTGAAGTGTTTGTTGGTAGCTGCATAAATAAGGACACCGTCCGGTCTCACAGTTCGGAACATTAATCCAATCGTTTTCGGTGGATTGGGGGTCAATGCTAACAAACTGGTTTCTTCGTTGGTTTCTCTAGTAACACGATTTCCATGCCACAGTGTGGATCCGCCATAAAGATACTCCAGGAGTTGCATTCTTCTGTGTTTCTCAGATATCTAATGAAGAAAATTTTTGATTTAGACAAATGGTACTTAACAAATGAGGAAAGTAAAGATGAATATAAATCATATATGTACTTTGAACTCGATGTATCCACCATCACTTAAGCTGATAGGTTTTAAAGCCCCTTGACAGTTGGGTGCTGTTAAGGTGTCACATTGACAGGCAACTTGATGCCACTTATCGTAACATCTCCCAGCAACGCCACAAACAGATCTGAAGTCTTCTTTGCCTTTCGAACAAGGGCTTCTTTCAGATCTTGCGCAAGTTGGTCTCACGCCACGTGAAGACAAAGGACTTGTCAGATTCAACGTTCTGCCATTTATTGAGACTGAATGTACACAGCCGACCAGGTCATCGGAATGTACTTGTCCAGGTCTTTCTAGGACCGGATCAGCACTGACTAGTCCACCGATCATCAATGGGTTATTGTTGAAGTTCAAAGTTCTAAAAAGCATCGATCAAACAATGAAAATTGAAAAAATGTCTAGACTGTTTTTAAGAGATCAATTGATTAAGAAAGATTAATCGTCTTACCCGGTTGGGCCAATATCATCAGCGTAGCAAGCTGTATCACCAGGTCTGCAGTCATCGCAAACGTCGCCATGTTCTCTACAGCTGGATACACTCAATGAAACAACTCGTCCATTTCTGGTGGCTGTAATCTTTCTCCATTCTCCATCTGCCAGAGGGTTACCAGCTTTGATAGTAATTGAGGTGATAGCACTTCTTGCTCCCCCATACGAGAAAACAGCTCTGCCATTGACCAATTCCAATACCACGAAGTCTGACCGACCTCCAGTTTGAGGTCCATAATTATAGAGGAGAAGGGCATTGGATTTTGTTGTTGCAAATATGACAGTAATGTCATTGGTATTGGAATCTAATGCCGGGAAGGACATGTATGAAAGTTCATCAAAACCAAATGTCGAACGTTCGCAATGTCTTCCGTAGCGACCTTCTGGACAACTGCATCGATATCTGATAACAAAGAATAACGAATTACACATAAAGGCTTTTGGTCTTTACAGAGAAATTGATAATGATGGATCAAAAAGTACCCAGGCTTCTGTCCAACGCAGAGACCACCGTGCAGGCAAGGATTAGGTCTACATGAATCCGTGATGGCTTCACAATGGTTTCCTCTATATCCAGCACGACATAGGCAGAAGAAGCTTGAGCCATCAGGACTTTCCCTACAGGATCCGCCATTTCTACAAGGATTACTGGCGCAGGCATCTCCTCTCTCGAGTTCACATAATTTACCTTCACGACCTGACGGGCACATGCAATGGAAATCGTAGCCCAGTCGACGACACTGACCACCCTAATATAAAAAATATATTTTAACATCTTGAACTATTTTACTGCCTAACGGTATATGCATTAAAATCATCAGGATACTCACTAATAAGCAAGGATTTGGTGAACATGGATCCTGCCTTTTTTCACATCTATCACCAATGAAACCATCTCGGCATTTGCAAATCATTTCGTGGGATACTCTGGGAGATGTTAAAACTAATGTTTGACTATCAGTGATCCTCGCATCCTCATAAACGACCAACTGATCGCTACAAGTGCCGTCGTTATCACAAGCAACATGCTCGCAAGGGGAATATCCAATAGTCAGAGTGGCTCCTTGTAAGAGAGACTGAATTTCTTCTCGTTTGCGTAATAACAACTCGGTCACTTCAGATTTTGGATGGTAGCCTGGATAATGGATAAATAAAAATGTATGATTAATGTAACATACTCTCGGCAACCGATCGCTGCTTGTCGGTCATAATGGTTGATTTATATAGTCGACGAAGAAAGACGCACCTTGCGGTGTTTTGATCGCTAAGGAAATATCGAGAACTTCATTATTCTCACTCATGCTGTAAATAGTCAATGTGTCGCCAACATCGATTTCCGCTTGCAGCATATCCAATAGTGCACGATAATATTGAGATAGAAATTGACTGGCACTCAATCTGCTGACTTGTAGAGTGATTGTGTTCTCGACAGTGGAGTTGCTGAACGTTAAGAATTCCACAGTGACTTTGGATACCACGTCCGGATGTCGGCCATCATTGCCAGAGACGCTCAATGAATAGCCAAGATCTGAAATAAGCAGAAGCGCAGTTTATAGTCGGGATTACTTTGATGAAGCAATGATCGATGCTATGAGATTTCAAAGAAATTGGGGTTTCATGAAAAAGTGCAACGGCACTTATCGCACCCACTCTTATCGTGTATTGCATATTGTTACTGCTATATTCTCAATCGATGCCTTAGTCATAACGATACAATTACTCGTTAGTATTAACATAACATTTTCAAGGGAAGCCCTATGAATTATTAATGCCGCAATATGGCTGCAATTTTCATACTAATTTATGAACTTCCGAACACGGACCTGGCGTAATCTTGCTGGTATGTAAATCGCAACCGGTTGGAATGCTGAGCACCCCAGAATTCGAGCCTTGAAGTATCTTGCAAGTATAGTCGCCAGTAGTATCAGGATCATTCGGATGAACATCTGCAATCTTACCCAATGGACTCTGTCCATTGAAGGAATGTACCATTACGTGAACCGAGCGTGGGGTCGATGGGCTGTCATTCTGATCCAGAATTATAACCGTAATCGTATGTTCGCTTCTCATTCGCGGTGTACCAGAGTCTTCCACTTCAATCTATAAGCATGATTTTTATCGTTAGACTAAACTGTCATTAGACTAGTATCATTGATATTATTAATAACCTCTTAAGACTACTTACTACAAGATCCAGTTGTGGCATGGCTTCTCTGTCCAAGCTTCTGGTAGTTCTAAGGAGACCAGAATGTTTATCCAGTGTAACCATATCTTTTTGTCGTCCTCCGATTAATTTGTAAGAGAAAGGTGCGCCATTTGGTGGTAAATCCGGATCCATTGCGCTTAGAGTCATTATACTGGTACCTGCTGGTTCATTCTCACTGACATAACCGATCACTTCTGGTGGATCGAAGACTGGTCCGTTATCATTGACGTCTAGTAATTCTATATGCACCGTTGCAGTACCAGTTTGTGGTGGAGATCCTGTGTCAATGGCTCCAATAGTTAATTCATAAGTTGGTACAGTTTCGCGATCCAATTGTTTAGCTGTTTCTATGTCACCAGTTTGTGGATCAACCTTGAACGCCTGGCCCACATTACCAGCTATGATTGAATATGAGAATTGATTGTTCTGAGGACGGACATCTTTGTCAACAGCTCTGACAGTCAGGATTCTTTTTCCATGTACTGCTCCTTCTGAGACGTTAGCGTGGTACACAGTTTGAAGAAATTCTGGAGGATCGTTTCCGTCTTGGATAGAGATAATGACCTGAGCTTCATCCGTATCATTTCCACGAATTCCGCCGCCATTTTTCGCCATTACCGTCAGTACGACTCTGTTCTGAGTTTCACGATCCAGTCTCCGCGATACACTGATAATTCCGCTTTCAGGACCTATGCTAAAGCCACGATCGTTTGAAGAGCCCACAAAGAGGTAATACACTTGACCATCTGCACCTGCATCCTGATCTGTCGCCTGGACCAGCCCTACGGATGTGCCAACTTCAGTACTCTCAGACACATCCAGATGGAATACCGGTTGGATAAACTTCGGATAGAATTCATTGACTCCAGTAATATGTACAACTACCGTTGTGAAGCCAACCATTTGTGGATTCGAATCTGGATTAGCTGCGACTATGTCTAAGGTATACTTGTTAGCCTCTTCATAATCGAAACTCATCTTGGACGAGATGACACCTGAATTCTGTTCAACTTCAAAATGATCTTTGCCGCTACCACCTAGAATTCTATACTGGATGATCGCATACTTCGGAGAATCAACGTCTGTCGCGATGACTTTGTAGACGAAACTGTGAGGCGGTGAATTTTCAGGTAAATAAGCTTCGTAAAGACTCTGATTAAAGATGGGAGGATTATCATTAATGTCTGTCAAGGTCACTGTTAAAGTTGCTGTTGCTTTTTTCGGTTCGAATCCGAGATCGCTCGCAGTGATGTTCAATCGATACTCCTGAACAGTATCATAATCTAAAGGCTCCAAAATGGTGACAGCACCGGTTGTTGGATGAACGGAGAATTCCTTGCGTTCATTTCCAGCTGATATTTTGTAACGGACCAAGCCATTAGGACCGTTATCACTGTCAGCAGCGCTGACTGTTAAAATAGTTGAATTGATTGGTTCATTTTCAGGAACTATCACTTGATAACTCAATGCTGTGAACGTTGGCGTATGTCGATTCTCCCCAGCAATCACCAACGTCAATGGGACTTCATCTTCCTGAGGTGGAACACCCTTATCAACTGCTCTGGCCTTGAGAAGAAAAGTGACACCAACACCAAGTCCTGCTAAACTCTTCCTTACATAGATCCAACCAGTGTTACCATCCACAGAAAAGTATTCGCTTTCATTTCCGTTGACAAGAGAATATTCGATTTCAGCATTAACACCGAAATCAGCCTCATCCTTAGCAACAAGCATCATCACCTTTTTGCCAACGGGGTACCCCTCGGGAACAGGTGATAAGTAAGATTTTTGTTCAAATTTAGGTGCATTGTTATTTGCATCTACGATGCTGACGTAGACAACTGTCTTCGAGGACATCGGTGGCTTTCCGTTATCCGTCGCGACGACAGTCAGCGAGTATAGATTCTCTGGTGAGGATGGTCGCTGCGTATGTTTATACTTGAGGGTCCTCTTGCTAAATATGTCCCCAGTAGCAGGATCAACAGTGAACAGATCAGACGGTTGTAAGAGGCTGTAGGATATCACGGAATTGGGACCCTGCTTATCACGATCAGTAGCAGTAACCTGACCAACATGTGCTACACGTCTCTGCAATTCTGGGAAATGGAAGTGATAAGATTCTTCAACAAATTCCGGCGGGTTGTCATTCTGATCTTGGATTGTTATCGTAAGGGGAGTTTCCGTTCTCCACGCGCCGTCCACAGCGACTACCTATAAACAAGATTGCTAGATTGGTATCATTTATCAGAATGCTATTGAGTAAATTAAAAGGATAATTGTATGGACCTTCAAAAGGTACTCGTCCTGCTCTTCTCGGTCGAGATGCCCTGCTACGGTAACGTTACCACTGAGAGGATCGATAGAGAATTTCCCACCAGGATTCTCAGTGAAGCTGTAGGTAGCATTTGCATTCTGGCCTACGTCTAAGTCGCTGCTGGTAACTCGTATGACGAACGCGCCAATCTCTGCATTTTCGGTCACGTTCACACTGAACAATCGAGTGAAACGCGGAGGATTGTCGTTCTTATCTAAGATCGTGACCAGTACGGTAGCCGTGCCGGTTAATTGCGGCTCTCCTTGATCCCTCGCTTCAACGATCAGCTCGTACGAAGAAATCTGCGGGGAAGAATTCCAAACGTGTTACATTCTTCTATATGTATCTGTATGTACATATACATGTAGTGTTATATACTATCGCGTGTTGCTCTTGCTATCTTAGTACTAGGGGAATACAGGTTCACGAGAGTTTCTGGAAGCTAAAGAACTCGATATTACTGGTTGAGTACCTCCTCTCGATCCAATATAGCATTCGTACTGATCTCTCCAGTGTTCTCGTCGATGAGAAAGGCTTCGTCGAAGTCCTCCACGAGATGATAGGTCACCTGACCGTTTTCGCCGCTGTCCTCATCTTTCGCTGATATTCTAGTCACGAACAATGGTGGATATTCGTCTTCGGGAGCCGTTGCGTTGTAAATGGCCGCTTCCATTATGGGTGAATTGTCATTGGCGTCGGTCACATTTACCAGAAGTTGTACGACACTCCTGAGGGCAGGATTGTCCGAGTCACGGACTTCAACCCAGGCCTCGTAGTGGGGTGCCGTCTCGTAATCAAAACCCGAAGCTACGAGAACCTATCGATAAAATAATTAAGGATCATCGAATGGCCCCTTACAGAAATTTCCATTATTCTCTATTCTCTATAATTATTTCCAGTTTACCTCGCCAGTATGAGTTTCTATTCTCAGAGCATCGCCAACGTTACCACCGGCCATGCCAAACACGAGATTACTCGCAGCACCAACTTTCGGTGTGGATGCGCTTAACTGTGTGATTACTCTTCCTTCGGGGACATCTTCCGGAAGGGTGAACCGGGTGTTCACCGTAGGTCGAAAGCTGGGGAAGAGCTGCCTCTCCCAGAGATGAATGACCAGATCGGCTGTAACGGATTTCGGCTCTACGCCGCAATCGGAAGCTTGAATTTGTAATTGATAAGTGGTCTCGCCGCCAGCCAGTTCCTGAGTAGCCTTGACGACGCCGCTATGAGGATCGATCATAAATTTCTCAGCATCTTCGCCCTGGAGACGATAAACGATTCGCGAGTTCTCGCTTTCGTCATCGTCCACGGCTTTGGCTCCAAAGACAAAGTCACCTTTAACAAGTAAGAGCCATTAATTATCGCTAATTGATATTTAAATTAAAGTCAGCAGAACTAATTGCCTACCAGGTTTGGTAGCATCAGGTACGTATGCCGTGTATCTGGGAGTAGAGAATCTAGGTGCGTTGTCGTTCAGATCCTTGACGAAAATCGTCAAGTTAACGACGGAAGCGCGAGGTTCCGTCGGGCTGGAATCTTGCGCTACCAATGTCAGATGGTAAACGGAAGTCTGTTCTCGGTCCAGTGGTTCCAGAGTGGACACTTCACCCGTGTCCGGATCCACTGAGAATCTTTCGGCTTTGTCGCCAAGTAGGCTATATCTGTGACAAAAGTCATTTGTCACGGTGACGCATCGATTATAAATAGGTCCACCTTGCACGACCGACGAAGACCATTAGCCTTCGAACTAGTCAAAAGAAAACTTACCGAATTTTTGCGTTGAGTCCTTCATCCTTATCGGTAGCTGATGGTCTAGCTACCCAGGCACCACCTGGTAAATTTTCCGTGACGGATGCTCTGTATTCTTGCCTAGCGAATTCAGGACTGTGATCGTTAATGTCGAGCACGACTACCCGCACGATTCCAGATCCCGTCAAGGGCGGCGAGCCTGCAATAAATTATTTTTAAATTCGAAAGAGCACATTCCGATTTCGTTGCTGTGAAATCACGACGCGCGACATCAACTCCCATTTAACAGCCGGATCTCTCACTTCGATCTTGGGGACACCGGGTGGTATGCATAGCGCCGAGCAGCTTAACGTGTACACGACCCTTAGGCATTGCGCTTTCATGGGTTAGTGCTAGGAGATAGTGTGAGTGTATGGTCATAATCCAGAATGAGTTAGTGCCCTGCCTAACAACGATAGACAGGGCCGAGAAGTCCTGACTGTGGTCCGAAGAGTCCAGGGAAGCTGTGGCGAGAGAGAAAGAGAGTAGGACCAAAAGGAAGTACGAGAAAGGTAGGAGATGGTTATTCGAAGCTGGCACACTGCGCCACGTGGATATACTGTGACTCAGTCTCGTGCGGTCATGGAGTCGGATCTCAGCAGGGAGTTGTTATAAGTTCCCATAGAAAGTTGACAAAGTGCCGTCCGTTGCCTAACTTAAGTATATACTTTATGGTCCACGTCGGTTACTGGCACTGCGGCAACGTATTTTCGAAAATTAATAGGCTATAGGTACACGTAGCCGGTGCTATTGGATAACAAGGAATTTTTTTTCAAAATGACATTGCCCTCGTACCCTATGGATCTCATGATCGCCCGCGTAGAGTCCGCTCGATCCTTATACGCTATGTACTTTCGAGTAATTAATATCCCACGATATTTTTGCATCCAACGAGAGAATATTGATTTATCGAATGGGTTAGTTCACACGACAGAAGTCGCATCCATCATGACTCAGACGTGATATATTTCAAATGCTTATGAACTGGACCTTGAGCATTCACTTTGGGGCTCAGACGTCCCGTGAATAGAGACAATTCAAGATCAATTATTTTTCTTTATCTAAGTTATAAAATTTTCCCCTACGAGACATTGATAATTCCTATCAGTAAATGTCCGGGTGTTCCCATGAGTATATCACCCCCAATTAGAATCTTAATCGTTCTAGCGGATGCTTTGAGAGTTTCCAAAGACCAATTAGCAGAGGAGCAAATAAAAAGTTGAGAATTAAAATAAAAGTGTAATCCCCGCTTCATCGTGACTGTGGGTACCCCACATGAACATACGTGTCGGCTTCCTCCAATTAGGTCCCGTGACCCGGAGGCGTTATTTTGAGTATTTTTTTTCTCCAAAGGGTAGAGAGGGAAAAGAGATGAAAAAAAAGACTGGTAAAGAGAAGAAAGCACTGCTCGCGAGACACACGTAGCAAGCATACGTCATCCCTCGGCCGAGGACACGCTCGAGTTTCGTACGAGCACGTATGAACATATGCAGCCAAGGGACGACGTATACGTCGGGTTCTCCTCGACCTGCTGCTGGCTTCTCCTCCCTTCTTTTCTCCTCTCTTCAGACTTGTGTGCCCGGGACAAACACACGTGCCTCGTACGCCTCTTTGTGTGAGTATGACAAATTCGCTCGCGATTAATCTCGCGCGCCGCGACCACACAGACACATTGCCGGCTGTGGTAATACCTATGCGGCATATACAATGCCTCTGAATCTACAGGGTGAGACAATTTTTGGGGGATTTTAATGGGATAGCTTTTTTCAAAGAATTAATCGTTTTTCGAGGGACGGAGGGGGCGGGAGGGGGGACGTAGATATGAATTTTACACTTGGCAACCACACCTCTGTCGGTGGGTAGTGGGTGGAACGATTATTGGGACGTTGACCATGTACGTAGAGGAAGTTGTTCATATCCAGGTTACAGGTTTAATCGATGGAATTATTATTTTCGTATCTGTTTGGATGCTGGGTCATTTGTATCAATGGACCGGCGCGATCTCGGGTATAGGTCACAGTCTCCTTCGGGGCAGAAAGCGAACGAGACTAAACGAACATATAGGGCTCAGAGTTTTGGAACGCTGATGGTGGCTGATGGTGGTTGACGGTGGCAGGAGGTTGGAGGCTCTTTGCCTCTGTCGGGTACGACCGCAGCTTTAATTTATTGAACCTTTGTTAATTTGAATATTATGATTTATGGTATTGTTACGACTGCGGCGTTCTCTCTCTCTCCGGGTGTAAGTTAACGGTAAGCATATGGACGAATCTACTTAACACTATATTCTGCTATAAGGTGATTTGCTGCATTAAAAGATCACTGGACAAGTTTTCTCGATATTCGTCAATTTAATTATGCAACACGTCGAAAATTAGAAATTTACAATAAAATTAATTTTCTTCAAAATTATAATAAAAAGAGTTATATTAACCATCGAAGGACTGGGGAAAAAATATTTTATTTTATAAGATTCAAGATTCAAACCATTCATTTTTTACTTTATAGCGTATGCACTACTGTGTATATCATTTATACGTTGACAAAGGGATAAGTGAATAATTTAATTTCATGGGGAGAGGGGGCGGGGGCGGGGGGGGGTGCCGGTGAATTTTACATGTAGGACGTCGACACCCCCTGGAACGCAGACTCCTCGGCTCTTTAGTACTTTCGCTCCGGCACAATCGGTACGCGAAAACGAAATGATTATTTCGTAAATAATAGCTGCTTGGCCGGAGGAGTAAATTAAAACAGCGCCCGCGTAAATACGTAAGTCAGAAGTCGTTAATATATCACAGTTTAAGAGGCGTACCGAAGAATGCGTCGCGGTTACGGTAGCCGTTGGCGTTTTCGTGAGCTGAACGGGGATGAAAGTTAATGGGGTTTCCATAGCGTAGCGCTGGCCAATGTGATTCGCTCGATTGAACGAGGAATGGACGGCGACTGAAAAGATATACAGATTCCGGCTACACTTGGACTATCTTAGCCAACGGTTTTTATCGTGTACACTTAATCGACCGAACAAGACGAATGACACGTGTGAGTTTAACAAACTGAATAAAATTCTTCATAATCTACCCTGAAGTCGGACACCCTATACCCACGTAGACTTTTAATAACCATAAAAATTTCATGACTACTGCTATTGCCTGCAGTTACCACCACTTTCACATTAATTATTATTATTATCATATTCATAAAGTGACATAAATGGCAGTCCAGAAAGTACAGGAAGGTGTAAGGAGGATGAAGAACATAGGAAAAAAAACAGGTGTTGTTATCAGTTCATTTTTTTTGTCAAAGATAAAAATCCATTCTGTCGTCTTAGTTCTGTTCGAAGCTTCAAGATGTCACTGTCGTCTCTTCAGTGGTATACGGATCTAAGGAAAATTCTCACAGTCGCCTAGATTCAAGTCCTTCAACACTTAGAGATGGTGGTCGTGTGTGTGATAGGAAGTGTAGTATTTGCCAACGTGAAATCGTTCGAACATTAACAACTATATTTATCTGATCAATTTATTTTCGATGGGTAAGATTACATGCAAGCGAATGTAAACATCGTGACACCCGGTATACGATCCTTACCAGTCTACACTGTCCCTTCCCCGCTCTTGTTAATACTTAATTTATAAGACGATCGGCGCTTCGGAGTGTGGGTTAGACGCCATGAGAAAGGCGAAATGGAAAGTGGCCAAGAAAGCATGGTGGAAGGAGAGAACGGGAACTGGGATTGAGGTACAAAAAGGGATACAGTCGTATACGTATGATTAAGAGAGAGAGAGAGAGAGAGAGAGATAGAGATAGAGAGAGAGCGAGAGAGAGAAATGAACTCTGGCATGAATTCAATGACAGCATAATAAAGCGAGTATGGTATGTCTGTTGGATTCCATGGCGCAAAACCATGGATTTTACAGAGCATTCGTATTCCCTGTAGCTTACGGCCTTCGAGTTCTCTTCGACATTAGTACTTTATGGCGCTCATTGTTCACCGCTGGATCTACGATAGGCGATTTTCATCCCCTGTGAATCGCAGGAAGCTGGAGAGACTGCAGATAGTATCTGTCAATAATTCCTCCGTGATTTTATCATGTCGATATTAACGATCTTGGAATACATTAAGATAACGGAGTGTAGTTGAAGCAAATTTTTTAGAGTTTAGCATTTGGAAAAATGTAATTTTTTACAAAAAGTTTTGCATAACTTTTTGCTATGCTGGTTTCGTGTAACCAAAGCGTAAAGGAATTCTTAGTAGGAGAATATAGTTACCGACAGTGATCGTCCGTTTCTGTCTATCTGGTACTGATTTTCCAACAATAGAGCAAGTTCGCCAAGTCGGCTCACACGTGTGTACGTGTTGGGAGGATGTGTTAACGCGGACGTATAGGAACGTCTTCACACGTATGAATGGAGAAACGTTCCGCGAGCGGAGTCGCTGCAATTGCTGCACCTCGTGTCTCGACGTGTGAGAAGGAGAGAAGTGGATAGCGAGGATGGCTAAGAGAAGGAGAAGGAAGGTTGTGAGGTAAAGGGTAGAGAAACACAGTGGTACTAAAGGATGGAGTGGAGGAGGTGGAGGAAGCAGAGAGAAACGAAGGGCGATAGGGAGAGAATGCCTCGTACATAACGACGCACACAGGGCACGTAGGTGTACAGGTACGTGATTCTGATGTGAGTATAGAGGTGTGCCAGCCAGCCAGCCAGTCAGCCAGCCAGCCAGCCAGCCAGCCATCCGAGCTATCCAGCCAGCCAGCAAGCTAGCTGGGCAGGCTGCTTGCAAAGTGCAGTGAAAAGTATGGTGGTAAAAGAGGGAGGAAAGGGAGTCTGATGTGCGACCTTGTGCTGTCGAGCTCGTCGCCATTGTCCCGTGCGAAACGCCTCCATCAGAAAATCCAAAGTCTCGCTGTCGGTCGTACGTTGTCGTTGGAGCTCGAGGGAATGGATGAATGTAAGAATGAGAGAACGAAGAAGAGGCCTGAGGTTGTTTGGTAGAATAGAAGAAGTCAAAAGGACGAAGGGTTGTTTAGCGTTGGCTTTATAATTACGGAATGTCATGGATCGTCTAACGAGTTTGGTCCCTCTTGTGCGGATTAGCGCATGACACTGCGAAGGACACGGTAGAGTAAGATTCTTGGGGGCTCTGGAATTGAGACAGGATGAAGTTGGAGAATCGAAGGTGAAATCGAATTGATCCTGTTCGATAACGAGATCGGGATTTACGTAATCCTTGGTGATAAAGGAGAAAATCATTGTGAAGGATGAGGTAAGGAGCGTATGGCCCACTAATGCCGCCCTGTCAAAAACAATTTCTCCGATTGGTGGAACGCCGCTTGAGGAGGCCTGGTCCCATTTATTCACGGTACCCCGGTGCCGGCATAATAATCACAATATTTCAATGGAGTGGCGCACTTTAATAAGAGAATAAGGGAGTGTGACGGGGCCTGGAGTATGAATAAAGTAGAATATAATATGCGAGCGGTTGGGCCTGAAAGATGCATGGTGGGTAAAGGAGGGAGATAAGGCCCAAAACCGAGTAACGGAGAGAGGGCTCGCCGTGGTGGAGAACGCTGAGTAAGGATCGACGGAGGAAGAGAAAGGAAGGCCCAAGGAAGAGAAGGAGGTCTCGAGGTACCGGGGACCGATTATCATAATCGCGCGTCATAACTCTGCGGGCCCCACTACCACTCTATACCTTGGTCCGGCGTTCAGCGAACCAGTGCCATAAGGGAGGCTGAGAGGGATATATACAGGCCCCGGGACGGGGACTACTGGGGTGTGTCATATGGAAAAGAAAAAGACACTATCGTCTCACGGTTAAGAATCACATCGAACAACCCCCGAATTTATTTCGAATAAATTCATTATTTAAATCGACGATCGGCTGCTGCCTCCCCCCCCCCCCCCCGCTCCCCCAGTGCCGGGTATTGTCTCAGAAAATTGGTCCCGCATGTGTTTATTGTCGGAGCCTGTCCGAAGATCAGCCAAACTTCTTCCGATCGTTGAGGGCCCCTGGGACTATACACACCTACGGGTCCATTGCCTGTCTGTCTGCCTGCCTACCTACCTACCTACCTACCTAACTATACCTGCTATACCTACAGGTACTATACATAAACCCGGGCATAAATTAGCAGAGTGCATTTTAATTTACTGCGTATATTCGGTTGTTCCGGAGTTCCTGGTATTCGCACAGGTCCCAGCGAATCGTGACGGCAGCAATGAAGTCCTTTTACGTCGAAACGACTTGTCGGTCTTAAAAGAATCGAGTAACTCTAACCGTGCGATCCTAATCGCAAGAACAAGGATAATTCAAATTATAAGGCCCCATCGAAACTCCTCTCATAACATTCGAGATTCATTGATGCCTCATTCAGGTTGCCCCAAGAATCTTCTCTAAGGTTTTACGTAGCAATTAAACTCAGCGACGTTTTCGAACCCTTAACTCCATAGTAGAGTGTGGGCGGTACGATCAAGCCGTAAAGACGAGCACGATACGGCCCCGGAAATCACGATCCATGGAATCGAGAGGACCCGACGATAATGGTCGAGCTTGCGAGGGACTTGCGTAACGCTATTAAACAGCCCCGTTGGGACTTGCCTGGCAGAGGCACGAGGAAAACTTCGAAATCACGGATTGCAACGGCGAGTCGACTCCTCCCACGATACTCTCTATTAATTACGCGAACAGGACAATCATGAATCATCCCCTCGGATAGTTCTGTCTTCCTATATACCTGTACTTATACGTTCGCTCCCTAACGATCTCTTTATCCTGTTCATTCAGTCTCTCGGCTTTCCATTTGTCAGACCGAGATTGTAATTATTTCAGCGATACGCCTGGCTACGTAAGGATGGACCTTATATTCAATCCTCCGACTTCTTCCCTTACTATTGTTGTCTCTCAAGTCGTAAACAAGAAATACAGAACGCCTCCATTTTGATTATTCTAGTCCTCTTCTCGCACTTTTTCTTCACTCATCTGTACCTTACTCGCAGTTCTGGGCTCTGTCGCACGACTATCCTATCGAAGCCGCCGAGGGCGGCGTACGATTACTCCTGCGTTGTACTATATATGTACTACACAGTACATACAGCGGGCCCACTTTGTCTCTTGAGAATTCAGATGCCTACATACCGCGGCCGCCCATCCTTCCATCCCACGTTGGACTCTTACGTACACCTTCACGCGAGCCATGCACACGTCTTGGACACGCATTCACTGGACACGCAATACCTGCGATGGCTACGAGTCCAGGATAAAAAGAACAAGCGAGAATATAAATAATTATTTGATAATTATTTTCATTCATTTGACCACTCGTATTCATCGTGGAAGAGCTTCCCGAAGTGTAGATTCATTCAGAAGTGTAGTATTATCTTTGATTAATCTTGATTTTTACTGATGTTTAATCTTTCTTCATAATGACGTATTCCTTTGATTTGTTCGTGGAAAGATGTGAAAGTTTTAGATGACGGAGTTGATACGTTTTTTTTTTTTTTTTTTTTTCGTTCACTGACAGACTGGGTGGAGGATTTTTTCTTTTTGTACTAACTTTGCGCATGCTCGTAGCCATTACTAGTCGCAGCGAAGAATAATATGAGAACTCGTATCGGTCGCCGCGAGGTTTGATGCACAGATAATCCCTGACTCGGGCCGAGTGAGTCCAAGACTCAAGAGTAGGTACCTACCTTATACCTTGTACCTTATACCTTATACCTCCCCTCTTGGGGCTCTGACTCTTCCTCCTCTTTCTTAGGCTCTCTTCACAACATAAATCCCTCGTGTAATCGTCCAATGCCTCTTGGGGCCACCGATATCTCGCGCGAAAGCTCGAAACGATATCGCGAGGAGTTCGCGCTCGCAAACCGGGGACAAAGAAACTCGTTTGTCTTCTTTCTGAATTCGTTGTACTAAAATAATTGTGGGCCCAGCTCGCGGGACTTAAGTTCACCGCGCCATAAAAGATCTATCGGACAATTTGAAAACTAAGGAGACAAGGAATTACCAATTTTACGGGATAATTAACCGACTGAAAGACATCCGAACGACCAAGACTCAGGAATGTCGGAGTTAGTACAAACGGAATAATCTGTGGAATCTTCGAAATATCCCTGTCACCAATGGGACTCAGTAAAAGGATCGTGAATAGTAAATATCGTAGACGCATAATCAGAGGATGAGAAAGGCATTGGCAGTCTGTGGCATTCGCACGTAGAGATATCTTTGTAGTCAGTGTGAAGGGAGCCTAATTCTCGAGTCCTCGCGAGTCCCGCATTCCTATTTCCTCTATTGGTTTATTTTCCTCGGCCTCCGTGTGTCTCTATCTCCCATCTATATCTAGGTACCCACTCGACTGGGTCCGATCCCACTGTACCCATCGTGCATGCGTACATTACGGCCACGCACTTAAAGTGCAACGTAAGGGCACACTTTGGAAATGTTATTAATGACGTGTATATTAAATTGTTACGAGGTAGCGCGATCACCGATCAACCTGTGTGTCCTGGGCATCTGAGAAATGGGTATGGGTTAGTCCTAGACAAGCCTAGTTACTGCCTGGTGACTATAGCCTATAGTAGTACCCAGAGCCCCATGCAGTTGACTGAAACATTCTCAGACTTACCAGTGTCCATTGCTACCAGGGTGAGAGTGTATTCAGGTACCATCTCTCTGTCCAACGAGCGTAAAAGAAAAATGTCACCGGTACTGGCGTTTATACGAAAGAGGTCCGTGTCACCCTCCTTGAGGAAGTAGCGCACCTGGTCGTTGTAGGGTGGTGTATCGGCGTCGTAGGCCTTGACCTATTAAATGCCAAAGAAGAAGAAGACAGGTGGAATGACGAGTTAAAACTTGTCTTACCGAACTCCTCGTTAGTATCGACTAATTAGCGATCAATGATTACCTGTATGACGAATCCTCCGCCGGGCGGTACCATGTTCTCCATGACGTGGGCTAGATAAGGCGAGTCCAGGAAAACCGGCGCGTTGTCATTTATGTCTAGGACGGAAATGGTCACTTCGGATGTGTCGTGACGGGAGGTCCCACCAATTTCCGGGGCGCAATCCTCACCCCTCACTGTCAAATGGTATCTTGCTTTACGTTCGAAATTTAAATTCTTCGCTACACGAATCACACCGCCATCCTCTGAGATCGTGAAATCTCGGTTCTCGTCTCCTGCTGCGATGCTGTACCGCACTCGTCCGTTGGCTCCTTCGTCACGGTCAGTCGCAGAAACCTAGAACGGAACGAATCTCTCAAAAACGTATTCCTTTGCATTCTCTCCACTTACTATAATTATTCCTAGAAACTACCTGGGCACGTGGACCAATCGTAGATTCGTTAAATATAGCAAACAAGTATTTATGTACCTGAAGAACGCTGGCGCCGATACTAGCATTTTCAGCGACGGTCGCAGAGTATTGACGTGGATCAAATACAGGTGAATTGTCATTCTCGTCCAGGACTATCACGAGGACGGTACTCGATGATGATTTCGGTGGTTCACCTCTGTCCTTAGCCATCACCTCCAGCGTGTAATTTGGCTTGTGCTCTCTGTCCAGTGATCCGGAAACACGTAAGAGTCCATCGACGGCACCCAGGGTAAACGGAAGTGTATGGCCTTCCAATGAATACTCCACGTAGCCATTGCGTCCTTCATCCCTGTCTATGGCCTTTATAGCCATGACTACCGTATTCGATTGTGTATTCTCCATGATGAACGTTTGATTCGGTGAAATGAATTCGGGCGATACGTCGTTTACATCAAGCAGGACTACCGTTACCTTGAATCAAAGTATACCATTCTTGAAGATGAAGTTTCTTTGGAGTCATCACGGTGCCAGGTCGATCGATCGAATTGTCGAAGGGATCCGTGAAAAATGAGGATATCTTTTTATTACCAAGAATATTCTTACCTGTACTGTGGACGAAAGCGGACGTGATGGCGGCTGAGGACTGTCGGTCGCGCTCAGTATTAAATTGTACAAAGGTTTAACTTCTCGGTCGAGAAGTTTTCTGGTGAAGACAGTTCCATTTGGTGCAACACTGAAGTCCTCATCTTCATCCCCACCAGCAATCGCGTATACCACTCTACCGTTGTCCCCAGAATCAAGATCCTGGGCCGTTACAGATAACACAGCAGTGCCGATGGTAGCGTTCTCCAAGATTTCAGCAGCATGCGGTCCAGGCTCGAAAACTGGAGTATTGTCATTCAAGTCGACCACATTACAATAAACCGTCACTGTTGATGACAGTGCTGGAATACCTCCATCGGTAGCTTGCACCACCAAAATGTAATGCTGCACCTAAAAAGAAAAGATTTTTTAATTAAACCCAAAATTAACGATTCTCACGCAGATTTGTATGACAATAAATTTTTTAATTTACTTCAACAATTAATTGTAAAATATAAAAAAATGATTCTCACGGATATCTAATGCATACCATTTTTTTTTAATTTTCTTAAACACCACACTCATGAAGTGCCCGTTGTTCAATTTACGTAAAACATAAAATTCTAGCTTTCCCACCTTCCAGCATCGCGTATTATCCCTCATTTGTACCTGCGAAACGCTCGTTAGTCCTAGACTTGTCGGAAGTACCCTATACGTAGCCGAACAAACGCAATTTCCTGCACGCATCGTTTTCGCGCTAACAAAATCCCAACAGCTGCGCGGCGCATCGAGACATTCCAATGCGTAGAACTTTGAGTTCCTTAAACTTCGACCGCGCGCATGCATATAGTACATATATATTCTCGTTGACAAGAGAATTGTTCAATGTGGACTATCGTCCGATCGTGTTTGGCATTTCTGCGTGTTCGACTCGCCCACGGTACTATAGGTTCATTCCTGCTGTAAGGATCATGGTCCTTGCGTGTAACGGCAAATGTTAAAATCTGGATTTTACGTTGAATTCATATGGTATACACTGTATTATATTTGTATCAACTGTATACAAGAATATACTTTGAATATACTTTGGCATACGATACATCAGTATACGGACTACGTATTATAAAAATCGTATGCGTATTACGTAGCCATGTACAGCATTATGATATTTCTAGGAATAGGACATCTTTTTTTAATAGTTGATATTTATGTTATTATGTTGTTACATTGATACTGCAAATAGTAATTAGACGGATAGAATCTCTCTATGATAGTAATGACCTTGTTACTATACATGTCATATAGACGATGCCCTGGATGTGTACCGGTTACATTTTTAAATTCCTCGCGAAATTCTCAGTAAGTCTAACCAGACTATTCTATTAGTATCCCGGTATTCGTAATTCTTAATGAGAAATTTTCTTAAATTAATTAGCCTCAAATGAGAGACGTAGTCACTACAAAAAGTCATGATGAAAGTCGTCCAATTTGTCTCGTATGTTTATTTACTCCATAAATCAGTCGAATCTACAGTGAGATTGTAGCATCTGTCCCGAGATTCATGAAGATACACGACATCAATGTGTTTTAGAAAGTCGATGAATCACGTAAACAAATGGTAGCCTAATTTTTGTATAACAGGTAAGGATCGTGAAACTGTCAAGATTTCGAAGTACTCAACGATACCGTGTCCTTATCAGATAACAGTTATACCCATCGGTACCAATTACCGGTATAAGATTATATATCCTAAAAGCCTTTGGATATCGGTATTACGATATTCAACGCTATACTACGTAGAGTAACGGGTACTATTTTTCCACTTTAGTTATCAAACTATTATCAGGAATAACAAATCGTTATCGTGAATGAAATTCAACGGTGAAAGATACATTGGGTACTTCTCTATATCATCTAGCCCGTAGATGCACTGTACCATACGCTATAGTATAATCAACATACAGTTTCGTATAAGCCGCCAGGGTTGCTAGAGGGGTATCTCTAATTGGTGTGATCTTCAGGGCTGGGCAGTAAAATTAGGGGTGGCTGGCATCACTTCGACGAAGGGATACACGCCGAAGGGTTGACTAACCCTTTAACACCATGCAGACGTCGGATAGGACTGGATGATAGTAATTGCTACTCGAGGACGATTCTCGAATCGTTTATAGTTCGTGTATAGCGGCGCACTTCGCGTTAGTCATCGTTACGCTAATCCGTACCGAGGAATCCGACGAGTGTACCTAATCGGCACGTGGACCGGTTACCGAGGTCTCGTTAAGAGTCGGGCCTTTCCAAAAAGGCTTCCATTAACGTTCTCCGATGTAGTTATTGGTACAGCCGATTTCCGTCGTGAAAGTTAAGGAACTGCAAAAGGAGTAAAGGACTACTAACGGGCCACGTACTATACCCGCTAGTAATGCGTGTCTACATGTTGATCGGTATTGACTTTTCTATCCTCGTCAGTTCTGGTAACGATACCTTATATATGTGTGTATATATATATATAACAATGTAAACATATGTACCATGCGACTGTTCACGTTTGACGCGTGGTTGGGATCTTATTGAACAATGAAATGTAATATTTGACCAATGGGTCAAAGGGCAAATTGAAATAAAAAAATTTAACGCAATGTGAAGATTTCATGGCGGAATATAAATTGGTGATAGCCACGAAGAAGATGGTCATATGTGATAATTCGAGAACGAGAACGGTTGGGTTCCTGTCCGTTAAACTAACCCTTTGAACTCTATACTTAAGCGAAGTTCTTGTGGAACGATTTTAGGAGGGACTGTATCATTTCTGCGTTTCCATTGGCTTTGGATATGTTTTGTAGTCTATACTCTTTGTTTATGCTTATGTTCGCCGTGTATACCTATATATGTATGCCGTATGGGTATACCGTACAGGTATATGCGAGTTTTGGAGTTGGGTAATAATCTTGGCGTGTATCTCGAAGGGCGTTTAGCTTGATGAAGGGTTCTATAAACGGCCTTCTGGCCCATGTCTCCTCCTTTCTTCGTTCCACCATTCTCTTCAACGTTTCTTCCGTTGATGGTCTTTTTCCAGTGGACGGGTATAGTCCAATACCGCGGGATAACCGCTATGCGTGTCTACGCTCTGATCTTCTTCGTCTCCCTCTTAATCTACAGCTAGCGTCATCTTCGTTCGGATAGAAAAGACTCCTTTCATCTACGTCCGATACGCACCTCTAGCTCAGCCATCCTGAAATCCAGTCTTGTCTCCGAAGTGCAGCGCAAGCCTGGCATTAAGCTGCGTTCGTCGAGCTGTCTGTCTGTGTCAGACTCAAATTTTAAAATTTGGAGCTGGGTCGCTATATGGCAGATCACAGATGCATCTCGACGCTTCACTCACGACGTTATCGTCGCCCTAGCCGGTTAAGACTTTTAACCTAAACTTAAACCGACCGATCCGATCATCCTCGGGTCACTGGGGATCGGCATGATTACTATACCGATGTTTCCCTCTGAGTTTTCCGGTAGATAGAATTATAGCTTCTGGAGATGACCATTATACCGACGGCGTACGACGCATGCAGATACAGTGTATTGAAATACTCGCGGAACCGATTCCTAGTATGGATTTAGAGCCAGGTACAACGGCAGCTAGAAACGTGCTGAATACGAGTGATCACCGATTTTCAAGCTGATGACAAGAGGCACGACAGGTTCCCATAGGCGGCTGTGTACGGAGCTCCTGGCGGGGAGTCCTACGCTGCCGCCGTACGCCAAGCGTAAATCGGCAGGAACGTCGCGATCGCGTGTCTTCCCTCCCGCGGTAAGATAAATACTAAAGCGGATAAATAAGGGACACCGACCTGTTCGTAGTCGAGGCTAGCAGTGAGCGTGAATACTCCTGTGCTGGGATTCAGGGAGAATACGTCGTTCGCCCAGTCGGATATCAGAGCATAGCTCAATTGACTGTTTGCACCCTCTGCATCGGCATCCGTAGCTACGACTTGACCAACTCGACTGCCTCTAGGTGCGTTCTCAGCGATGTCGAAGGAATAGGCCGTAGCTTGAAAGGCAGGCGCATTGTCGTTGGTGTCTGTTACCTGAAATATGAGACAAAAGCAACGGTCAGTGTCTATTAACGTAATCTTTAGTACATACGTTAAACCGTGTGAACGTGGCTTTATGGTTCGGCACGATATAAAAGACCGCCCAATCAAATTAAAGATCGAACGGCATTCCGATTTTGGTGATCGGGGCGACGTCTAGGGTCTTGAAGTGGATCTGTGGTGCGGATCAGGAGAAGAGCTTGAGGAGTCTGAAGATGCAAAAACTAGTAGTCACTTGGGAGGAGGGGAGCGGGGAGTGGCTGGCTGTAGGGGATTGATGGTCGGTATAAGGGGTGAGTGCAGGAATGGGGGAAAAAGGTCGAACGACAGAATGAAACAGTGAAAAGAGATAGAAAAAGATGGGGAACGGACGAAGAAAGATTCCGCGACTGTCGACGGACCCAAGGAGCAAACTATGATCGGACTGGAATTCCTTTTGCCTTTAAGAGGGCTGAGACTTCTCTGGCGGACAATGCCAGAGTAAGCTTTAAAAGAATTCCTTCCGTTAATGAAGTGTCATAAAGACAACTTTTGTGGTTGCTCGAAAGGGCCCCAATCTCAGAGCGCCTCATTAAACGAAGGTACTGTTTTTATTGCGCTATTGCTATGGATACTTGTAATGAATTACAAGCCGGACAGTCATTGGAACAAGACCCAAAGTAACAATTATTGTCGCAGACGTGGTTCTATCGAGTTCTTCTGGCACTACGAGATACCAATCGCGAAACGTTTTACAATTGGGAATCGTATCGGAATAAGACTTGAAGAGAAAAAGAAAAAAAAAAAACTTTTGTGATCCAAAAGAGAATTCGTGGAGGTCGATCATTCGAGGACAAAGGAGCTGATTGTTCTTGACGATGGTACCGGAACAGTGACGGGTACCGAACGAGTCGACCCACGCGCATGCGCCTGGGGCTAAGAGGTCATCTGCAACTTCCTGCTCTATCCCTTGTCCATTGGTCAATGCTATCCTGAATGCGCTAAGCATGGTCGTTCCGCGATCTGGGACTATTTCTCTTTGTCGATTACATCCTTCGGCATTCGAAGTGGATGGATCGGTCTTCGTTTTATGAAATCCGTGAATAATGGCTGCACGGATGATTCGTTACGCGGGAAATTTGAGTTTGATAATTGCAAAAGCGTAATGAGTCTGAGACACGCAAATAGAATGAAAACGTATTAATACGCGTCTGGCTGTATTACCAGAGCTGAGCCAGTCGAGGTGGCAATGTACGCGTGCGCTAGAACACTTTGTGAGCAAGACTCACGATTTAACAGTTTATTGTTTATTACCCAATTACCGATATCGCGACGTAACGATCGAAGGACACGTAAGGCGCAAATAAATGAATTGGTAGCATGTACCGCTAGGAATTTATCGGCGATTTGCGTCTTAAGGCGTTATAATGGAAACTGCATCAAGCCTCGATAATATGAGACAGCTTTCGACGTAGTGGTGTATATTTCTTTAATTAATGACAAATAAATAAGTAAACCCACCAGTATCGTTAGAGTGATATCCGTATGCTGAACTCCATCGTCGGCTCTCACTCGTAAAGTATACTTTTCCCGAGTTTCTCTGTCGAGGGCTTCGGCTAGTCTGAGTTGTCCTGTGGCAGGATCAAGACTGAACTGACTCTCCACTTCGTTGTCAGTAGCGATATCCTCGTCCGGTAGGCTTGATTTTGAATTTGGTACCAGGGTGTATCTAAGACTACCTATGGTGTCAGGATCAAAAGCCCTGAGGACCGTGACCAGCGTGCTGGGTGGCGCCTCTTCGGAAACCTTGAATTTCCAGGGTCCTGATCCCCAGCTTGGCGGCACGTCGTTCTTGTCCAAAACCGTCACACGGACCTGAAATCAAAAGACATTCATCGGTCATAAGATGCCCAATAACCGGACGTGCGACCACTTTTTATCGGTATCGACTCCTCTCCAAATATGTGTGGTCGTCGGGGTCCGATATCGGCGAATTGTAAAGGTGCACGTCAAACAACCGAGAGTGGCTTTCCCTGGAGAGGTCGATCGACAGTCTATGGTAAAAGGACAAGAGAGGCCCTAAAGGGCATACTGCAAAAAGCATCGAATCAAGAGACCGTCCTGCAAAAATATAATATTTTTTTGTCTTTCTATCTAAAGATTCAGGATTCAGCGTTATCAATCTTATCGAAATATCGCAAAGCGACAGGTCGTCCCTAGTGAATAAAGAAAAAGAATAATGCAAGGTGGACCTTAGCCATGGGGGAGCCAAGTCCTCGTGCAGAGGCATAGTTAGCGTTCTATTAGGTGGATGGAGTAGCCATGCACGAGGCTGTTCCAAGAATGGGCCCCTCTCGAGCTAGACAGCTCTAGGAAGAAGACACTTGTTACCTTCTTGAGCAACCTGAGGAACGACTCTCGAAAAGACTAGAGCCACGGAGCAGTAAGAGAGACGGGCAAGAGAAATTATGGAAGGGAATGACGATCAATTGGTCAAGTCAGTAGGGGACCCCGTATTCTGGACCACAGTATAGAGTCAAGGTTTGATTCCTGATCCCCAGAAAGGGACCATATAGGCGTACCATCACGAAAATAAGATAGGTTAAGACATAGATGGAATTTCTGTGGAACGTCGTGTGGAATTTCACAAGATGATTTTCCTGCTGGTACCAAGTGCGTTTCTCTCTGATTTACCGAAGAGATCAGGTACACGTTGTTCGGTATACTCTCTGTCTGTTTTCTTGTTCCTCTCTTTTATTCCTTTTATTTATCTTTCACGAAGGGAAGGTCATTAACCGTACAGGGTGTAGGGTATACATACAAGTAAAGAGAAATAAAACGTTCAGAGTCGATCTATGAACGCGACATAAATCTTAGCCTGGTGTCGCCGAAGGACGGAAACTTTTTGAAAAAGTTTTCTCACGAGATGGAGCCACCGATTAGAATTCCCCGTTCGCGCATCATCTCGATCGCTTGCTTTGATTATATCGCATTCTAATCGGCCGATTAGTACACGGTACCTCAGTTGTCAACGTTTCGCGCGTGATACGAATTTTCGCTTGGTTCTCAGATCTGTATATACATGCGTACATATGTATATATCGGTACCGTACAGTCGCTACTCCCTCTACCTAACTCCACTATCCGATCGCGTCCCCTTAGGGACGCAAGATTTATTTCTTTACCCACGCCTTCTTTTGCTCCCATAGACGTCACGATCGAACGACGCTCGCAAAGTCCCGCGAAATTCAAGCGACCGTTTGCTCGGTCGACCGGCAAAGTTCATCGTCACTGTGGGGTCCGCCCTTGCTAAATCCAACGACTGTTTCGCTTCATCAACCATATCTAACGGGATCTGCTCTTCACGATGTTAAACTAGCGTAATGGGGAATGACGCCTGGCTGGTAATAGGATCTAGCAGTATCCAAAAGGGAATAGAAGTAACGACTAGAGGCGTATAGGCAAATGTGGAAGAATTGAAGTTGAACTTAAAGGCCAAGAATCCGTTGACTTTAATTGATCGATGAAACTTGATACTTATGATGAAATCGGTACAAAACCAGCCAACTATCATAAACTTAAGGTCTCTGTATACTGGGAGAACCAGTCTTTCGTTCAAAAAGAGTATGATCCCATGGGACTTCCGGTACTAGTGGACTCCATGGCAATGAAGACCTTGATCACGGCGCGTGCGACCTTTGCCAGAGAAATGGAAAGAGAGAAAGAAAAATAAGAAAAAAATAAATAAAAAACAAAATGGAGTTTTGTCATGTGGGAGGGTATCTTTCTGTCGGGTAGGTATGGGAGTCGATCGCTCCTGTATCTGAGCACGTATGAGGATGCGCGAGAGTGTGTGAGAATATGTATGTAGGATGGCATGCTGAGTGAAGATGCGTGCAACCACAACCACTGTTACAGGAACGAGTGTCACCTGCTTGGTCTGTACGAAACCAGTTTGCCATTAGACACTGATCGCATCGGATCTTCAAAATCGATCTGGGCAAGATTTTGACGAGTCTCTGAATCGAGTAATGGATTTCGATCGTTACCAATTTGAATATTGTTTTTTTTCCGAAGGAATTTTTAATGACGTTTCTTTGATTTACCAACCGAATATATCGATTTCAAATTTGAAAGCTTGTATGACGTTTATTCCGAACTATGAATATACGTATGATGCTTAATCGTATTTCAAGTACTATTGATTTGTTGTGGTATCCTATGAATATTAAGTGTTTGCCAACGCTTTAATGGGACATTGGTCGTTGAGGAATGGAGACCTTGTATTTGATAGATTTATCATTCTGTAGTAGGGGTATCGTGGGAGAGTTCACTTTTCGGTGTCACCTACGCGCTAAGAATTTCATTACCTCGCGTACTTCTTCTTCCTGTCTCATGAACATTTCAGCGTGAACGACTCTGACAACTCCGTCGAATCTTATGAATAAACCGTGCCGAATGAGCATATCTTCGCTCGGCATAGGTACCTCGGTGTGTGCTACGGAAAAATTGTTACCCAATTATTCTTGGACTTCTCGTACAATACTATTCCACGTCTTTGCTTCCAGGAACGTGGATGGACTTTTTGTTTAATTTTTTTTTTACACTACGAATCGATCAGACAAGATTCCCGTGTCCACCTGCCATACCGTGGAGATCAATTGGAATATATGAATTCTGGTTTGATGTCGTGAAAATTATGTGATAACTGTAAAAGCAGGAAAGTGCATCTGGTTGTGCCATTGAAGGATTTGATCTTGCCGAGTAACCGATCTTGAATCGCGAAAACAGGTGTATGGCGTGAGTGAAGGTAAAAGAGAGTGAGAGTAGAGGGGATCGATGGTTCACGTGACGGCGGTAAAGCATGATACGATTTAAGGAAGAGAGAAAAAAATGGATAAAATCGAAGGGAAATAAAAAGGAATAAAAACGGAACAAGATCGAAGGAAAAGGGGAACGCGTAATCTTTTAGGAGTTGGGCCCCGATTCGAAAGATTGGTCTGGCCCGAGTTCGAGTGATCGCTGAGGATCGGAGAAAGAGCGGAGGAGCGTGCAAGTGAGAGTAGCGTAGAGTAGAGTAGAGCGAGTTGAAAGACTGAAGGGATAGTGTAGTTTGGGCCCCGAGGGCCCAGGAGCCCTGTGTGAAGGGCACAAGAGCGGCAAGGCGGACTTGAGGGGAGCCCAGACCGCTTATCCGATCAAACATGATCGTACAAATAGAGAAGCACTCGTGTCAAGTCCGAACCTAGCGCCATCTTTATCGGGAAGCTCGTGGGCCTTTTTTCTTGTTTGGAACAGGCGGTGGTCACCCGGCCCGGTATGTAGGTACTACTCTACGGCTGCCCGGTAATCCCGAATAGCATCCAATCTCCGTCGTTCAGAACCTGAACGGATCCCTTTTCGGTCTTCGAATGTTAGCCACGACCGTTGGAATCGTGTCTGGGCCTGTCATGAAACTCTCAAAGCGCCTCATCTCTGATCGCATAGTCAGCGAAATGAACGGTTCCAAAGGGAGACTGAGCTGGATGATGTTTGGCCGCGGTGGATTTTTTGAAAATGATGAAGAGACCGCCCAATAAGAAAAAATCCAAAGACTGATCAAACCGTCAATTTTCTTTAATCTTTCGAAATTGGTTGGTATGAAATCAGGAATATGAGAAATTTTGATTTTTGAAAATATTTTTTTGTCTGTCACTCATTTAAAAAGAAAATGAACATTTTTTGTATCCTATCGCATTCTACACAGAGCAGATGACAATCTCCAGGTATAAAAATAGATAAAAAAATATGTCTATCTATATCGATTGGAAAAAATCTTTGTCGTGTGTTATCTTATCTCCCTTTAATGATCAACGAAGGGATCGAGAATCGAGTACCGATTGAGGTGGAGTCCACGTTGCTTAATCGCAATTATAAACTCATCAAAGCTTCGAGCGGTACTCGTTGAGACTCGTAACCTTTGCCAGTTTAAATTGAACCAGAGATCATCTGCTGGTCTAGTATAGAAATTCCATAGAGGATTCTCATCCCTCTCTAGCCATAAGACAACCATCCTCTTTCATCTTCCTCGTTCCATCCCTCTTTGACTTATCGATGTATTCCTCCCCTTAACAGCCACCATCCACAAGCCCATATTGATTTAGGACCTCTTCACACGAGTTTCTCAAGTATCGATCAGTGATCGTTTTGCTACCAATCGGTACAGACACGAGGTATTAATCCTGAGTAAAATCAAAGGATTTCTGTGAAAGATCGATTTGTCGCCATTTAAGAGGAAGTCAGTCTGCACACATAGTATCTTCTGGGAGTCCATGCTCGCACCTGTCCATCCTACCAGCCGCTGGTAACCTACAGTGAAACAAGTTGGACCCGCTTCGTAGTTCTGGGCCTTTCTTACACGCCTAACCCTGCTAAGAGAAGAAAGAAAAAAGTAAAAAAAAATAGAAAAAAGAGCAGTTCATCTTCAAAAGGAAACGGCCGACATTTTTTACGTGGTTAAAATCGCTGGGAATTCTAAAGAAGAGCGAGAAGAAAAAAAAGAAAAATGACAGGTTGCAAAATCCCAAGAGGAAATGAGAGTGGATTGTCGTGGAACGGAGCAGAGAATGGAAGTAGAATGACGCCGATAAGGAGAAAGGATACGATAATAATGACCAATGGGACAAATGGATACGGTCGGTCCTCTTTGGTAAGTAAGTGTACATATATCGTGTTGGTATATATACACCGTGGGGAATGTATGTATACATACAGTTACTATCCTGTAGGAGAAGGGACCGTAGGGCCCCGTTTGGAGAGCAAGGAAAGATGGTATCTGCGTCAGCTCGGTCGGGGATCAGCGGATCGGATCGAGTCGCTCAGCAGGGGTTTCTTTGGGTCATGCACGAAGTGAGTCCCATTCTTCCCCCTCCAGAGTACCGGTCCCCACGGGGTCCCGTGGGTTCTCTATGAGGGGTCGAACCACTGAGTCACCCGATACATAACATGCCTTCGGGCCCCATAGGCCACGGCTAAAGCACACAATAATTCTGCTCGACTGTTCGGAGACAATAAGATATATCTTCCGTGCTTACGACTAATAGCTCAGCTTCACAGTTCCCGACTGTCAACCTGGACCGATTCGACTCGCGATACCTCACGCATTAATCCTGGCGAAGATCGATCTTCCGCGAGAATATACGGAACGTTGTGCGGGACCAAGATTGTCTTTGCGGAATCTTCGAAGATTTCTGTATTTTTTTATCATTCTAGAAGTCGTTTCATATTTTTCATTTTTTTTTTTCATTTTCTTCCAGGTGAGAAAAGTTCAACTGACTTTCATCAGGATCATGCGGTATATGCATGCAATCTAAAGGACGTATCGATATCACGAGGAAGACCCTGAAGTGGTACGGATCGTGGTCGATGCTCCTGGCGATGCTGTACGTGTTGGGTGACTCTGTTCTTGGGGAATAATATTTCCCGTAGGGATACGATATTGGATCATAGTAGAGGTTATGTTCACCTGTGAGAAGTGCGTGACCGCAGAATCGGGTCAAGTGTTCATATCTGACAGAGTGGAAGTTTATGCTCCTCCTTGGTAGTACTTTTTGACCTTATTCCTTACTTCACACGGCTGACAGTGGTAGTACTTTCTGACCTTATTCGTTACAGAACCCGGTCTTCTTAGGTAGACAGTGCAAGTGGCGGAGAGGATTTTCAATATTTTTGCTCGTGAAAGTTTACAGGACGGCAGAATGACGCAATGCCTTGTTCAACGAGAAGACACGGGTCGTTAAGGCTGCCCGATAAAGTAAAAGGTTTGGTGGTCTCGAGCGATGATATATATATATATATATATATATATATAGAATATTTTGCTGATGAAATTGTTCAAGACAGACTAACAAGGGAACGTCTGAGATAAATAAATTCGAATCGCGATGAAATGTTGCTGAGTCGTGTATATCTGCAAAAGGAATTTACTGTGGAAGATGAATATCTTGCTCAAATTGTATTACTATATGTATATGTATATAAGCCAACAAAGTTTCACTAAAAATCAAGTTCGAGGCGCATTCCAGAAATTCGCGAACACTTTTCCTTACAGGCCGCGTCGTCTTTTAAGAGGCGCGGCGGTCAGGACGATATTATTAGTCGGACGTGTTCGAGACACGTGGAGTAAATAAGACCCAAACCACTGTCATGGCAAGAGGATGCGCGTGGCTACATTAAAAATCTGGTAGAGCATGCCAATTAATGGCACCCGGACATCTTGTAATCGGCTCATTCGCATTCCGTGAATCTGAGCACATTCGGTGGTTCGGCTACATTTTAGACCCGATCCAGGGGGGCGAGGATGTCGTTATACTTGAAGATGTAATGCCCCTCCCCCGCCCTCCGCCACCTTCGCCTTTTCCTTTGGTACTCTCTAATTCAGCAAACACTCGTACCGGACCATCATTTTGGTGAACGTTAAACTGTGGGGCATCTGAGGGACCAATTAACAATGTTTCCACATTCACATGTTATTTCCTATGGAATTATAAGTGGGCCTGAGACCCAGCAGGATTGGGTCCGTAAGGATGACCAGGTAGTAAGATCGCGAATTCGCGGCTCGATCTTGGGGCTATAAGCAAGCACCTTCGTGGTTCTTACGATAAGTGGGCCTTACGCTTTGGGGCCCTGCGCGTTCAGATTAGGACGCTTTTGTGGCAGGGATGTCTATCCTTCTTGCTCTTTGGCTCTGATAGACCAACCAGTGAGAAGGAGGGAGAGATGAAGAATAAGAAATTGAGAGGAAGAAAAAATGTCGGTACCTACTGCTCCTTCGTTCATTGGCAAGGGAGATGAAGAAAGAGACAAGGAGTGCTCGTGGGAGTGGGAGTGGAAGAGAGAGGGAGAGAATGTAGAGGCTACGGAGGTAGAGGGTTGTCTGCCGAAGGAAGGGAACACCCTATGATCACGTCATTAATTGAAAGAGGGCCGCCGCGGCTACCGGACCACGCCACGATTTTACGTGGCTCATGGCCGAAACACGACACGGGCCCAGGTTTTTTTTCTTGCCCCTAGGAATATTCAACTTGCGCAGTATGGAACGCGTTCCGACGCGAAGCATCTCGATTTTATCCGGGACGCCTAACCTGTCCTAACCAAGATTCCCGTAACTGGAATGCAGTATACGCTCGACACACAGGACTAGGATTGTCTTGAACATCACCCATTTTTGGTTCGGTTTGGTATTCGATTTTGTCTACACGTATACTGCGGGAAATTCAAAACTGTCCGATCGAACCCTTTTATCGTTTCAGAGTTCAGAAAAGCTCAATAGACCGGCCCAAATCCGTTCTCTGTAACGAAGTTAGCCACGCTCCGTCAAAAGTCATCCTGTCACACACGGTGGTGCTCAATCAAAAAAGAAATTCTTTAAATTTTATCTCTGCCGTACTTTTTTCAATTAAAAATCGCAAGCACACTACCGTCACGGTTAGCCCATGTAAGATCGGTCAGCAATAACTCGAAACTCTGGTCAGTCGGTCGGTCGCTGGCGGCGAGTCCTGACCAATCGGGTTCCGGGCTTCCGAGAGAAAGTTGCGTCGGTTACACGATACGTAGCTTATGGCCGTATATCTTTCGTGGGCATTGAATGTAGGTACCTAGGTACTAACTCGTTGGGTACGTACCTAGGTAGGTAAATACGTACGCGTGGGTCCAGGAGCATGTGGGGGCCCAGCAGATAGCAGCCGGAGGCTGTGGTACCCGTGGGCAATAATGGCTGACTTCTCAGATTTTCTGCACCGTTCAATCTGCTGGTGGGTAGCGTATCTGTACCTAGTCAATTTTTATCGACCTCATAGAATCGCATTGATATCTGATTAATGACGTGCAAGGAATGATAAAGGAACGTTCAGTATATTTGATTATTTCTCGTTTTGGGAAAGTCAAACCTCCCGTAGTCAAGATCAGTGCGAACGGTGCACGAGCTTCTCTGTCTGTTTGTCTCTGGCAAACAAACAGGCACCGTTCAAATATCAAACAGCTCGCGTGCGCTACTGAACTCCCAACTACTGTGAACTCGGCTTAACAGAATGGATTTCTCTTGTACTCCATATAACATAAGGTATAGATCTTTCTTGAAGTTTCTATAGAAGTGCTCTAGTTCTCTGTTACCTACAGGAATGATCCAACGTATTTCCATCGTGATTCACCGGTTCATCACGAGGATTAAAACGCTTCCTGATAGAAAGCTAGAGAAGGATTTAGATATTTTAGGATGTACACTTAGGTACCATTCTCTAAGCTCTGCTTAATCTTATGGCTTCCTTTTTGGTTTAAAAGATCTAGACCCGGTCCAAGGTAGAAGATGGTCTCGAGTGTTAAGATCGAGTCGGAAGAAGTAAGAAGAGGTAGAAGAAAGGAGGAGGGAGAGATGCAGCGGGCAAGGGTGTAAATCATAATATGTAAATCTCTGTGATTTCGTCTGGCTCTTGCTGGCGCTCAGAGAAACTGGCCAGTCTCGAGCCATGAAGTCGAAGGATACCATGACGACGCCTGGATGCCTTCCAGAGTGCCTCGTCCTTCCTCCTTCCAGCAGGACTCGGGACAGACCGGTCGAGCAAATAATCCCGATCCTTCTCCCGCTCGAGTGCTCCTCGTACTCTACGTGTGCGAGCTGGAATGACTCTCGAAGATACTTCAAGAGGTAGGTGTCTTTTCTCCTGAATCTCCTTTCTCTCTCTCTCTCTCTCTCTCTCTCTCTCGTCTTCACTGGATGTCCCAACGGTCGCTCAATGTCGTTTGATAGAGCGTAGAATCTGAGGTCGTCTTATTGAACTAGGAATCACTAAACTGTCCGAGTTAATCCTGAAGGGCCTTGCTCACTATCATGAGTAGTTTCTATCCGTCGCTCGGCATAGTCAAAGGCAATATAAAAGGTATAGAGTGTGGAATTCAGCCTCTCAGCTTGAGACCCGCGTTCTCGGCTGGACCCGACTCGCTTGGACTCGCTTCGACTTGATTCTCAAGACTGGAGTCTCTTCGTTGCTTGATGGCGGCGCGAGGCATGCTGCTTCCCTGCATGCTAGCCGTAGGCCTTACGTGGTTGGCTTGTAAGTCGGCTTGACTTCGCTTCACGGTCCAGTCTCGAGTGTTCAGCCTCGTCGAAGAGCCCTTCGCATCGTTTCGCCTTCTATCAGTGGCGTAACGCTTGATGGTAACAGTGCCCTTTTACATCGGTGCTGATATCATTAGCCGTGGAAGGTACATGAAAAAAATTGTTACGGATAAGAACCGATGATTTTTTTTCCCCTAGGACTAGATATCCGACAGATGTAGTTCCGTATAAATGCTTCTGGCGCCTTCATCAGACTAGGTCTTGACACGGACTCCGTGTGGCACATAACATACTGCCTTTGCGGAATGATAATTTGCCAGGAATTCGAGACACTCTTGACTGCTGCAAACGTATAGGTACGGTAATGATTGCCAAGCGCCACTTGGACACTGCAGTGGTACAGAATATAGGAGTAAAGCTTAAAGCCATGTATATAGAGAGCGCGCATGAAAAGTCGTGGTCTACAGGGTGCGTCAAGCGTGGAATATGAAAAGCATAGATGAAAGAACGATTAAGAGAACGCTAAACTCGATAGAGACACGTAGAAAACCGGTGTGGGTAATACGGTTAGTAGTAGCAGCGTTTAACTGCAGAGCCATTAGAGAGGACTGCGTAATAATAGTCGAAGGTTAAGAAGCCTCGGTCGAAAAGTGAAGAAACGGTAGTCAGGCCAGGTTCGCAAGGTAATTGGTTCCGTGGTAAAAAAATATTAATGAAAAATAGATGAAAAAAATTTCAATCTAAACACAGTGAAAAAGATCTTACATGAGTGATTCTATCATTGGGTCCATCGCGCTTTATGGATTTCCGTACTGTAACAGGGATAGAGGTCTGTATCCTTACACGTTCCATTTAGGGCGGGCTCTGCCATGAGAATATTAGAAAGGACCGAGTGATAGCCGAAGGTTAAGGACCTTCGCCCCGAAAGCCGAAGGCTGTAGAGGCGAAGACTGTCAAGTGCATACAGTCTGCCCACGGACAGAGGGACGTACGGACGTGCGGTCAGGGCCCGTCTGTCCACACCTTGTCCGTCTTCATTGCGCTCAAACTCTAATTAAAACCTCATACCGGACACTATGCTAGCTATAGTTCGTGTAACGGTCGGGTAATTGGAGAGCGAAGCTCGCGCTGTGGACTTTGTATGGGCGGTGACCATCGGGAAGGGGCTTGATGACCTCGATGATGATCGACCAGCAGAGACCCTTTCTCGGAGACTTATCGAATTCGTACTCCCGAAGAGACATCTGGGACGTCTCTTGGCTACCGGAGAAGAGCCCGCCATGCATGCCTCTCTGCCCTGGGACGATCAATTTATCGAGGAGAGTCTATGGTGGCTTATTTGTCATGGCTGAAGTCTCCGAGGCGCAAGGTGAACTCTGGAGGAGCTAAATGGAGAGCAGGGTGTAAGACTTGGCCATAGCCACCCGACTGCCTCTATTAATGAGTCGATTCTCCACGCTCTCCTTTCCTTTTTTCACCTTTTCTTCGGATTTTTTTATCCGCCAAGCGTCTCTTACTCACTGGAACTCTTATTCTCTTCTCCCCCTACGGCGTCCAAAGCGACGTTCCTTTGCTTTCTTTCGTTCGGTCCTCTTCCTCCTTTCTCTTCCTCTTCTTCGTCTGCTTCTGCTTCCCTCGCGCAGCATGGCGCGACTACGTATTGTGAAGGTACCCGTATGTATACGGGGCATCAGTCTCGTCGGTGTGCATACACCCACGAGCTCTGGAATTCTTCGGCCTATTGATGATTTTCATCGCGGGTAGATTGCTTTTTCGTGGAGATGGAATCCACGCTGCACATATTGCCCGTTGGAAAATTAGCTGAGGCCTTGAAATTTTCTCATCCATTCATTCAAGATCTTCAAGGTGGACCATACATTCGTGCCGCCTCATTCTTAACTACGTACCACGTGGAGGGGAAGACTGTACAGGGATGGTTTAAGAATTCTTCAAAGATTACAAGTCATTCCTGGAAAGAATAGTAGAATTCTAACAAAAATCTCTGTCATCACGCCGCAATACGTGTGTTACCTAGTCTTAGGGTTTGGCTGAACGCTTGTTAACGTGGTTGGTCGACTAGGAACATTCACTTCATTCCCCAAGCACTAGAAGCATCCTGAGTGACAGTTGTGTATAATCTAATTGGGTCCAGTAATCCTCGTAGGCTAATCAGCCTTGCGAGAATAGTCCTCGCGGAGATCCTCCAAATGGTGCGGCGGATCGTTCTCACCAGGGACAAAACATGATCAAGGCGAACGTGACGGTAGATGGTGTCGGGTTGGTTTTAAACCAGGAGGTTTTTTAAGGACCGTGCCGATAGTTCCTTGGGGTCACCTTGGTTGGCTGATGCCTCTTTGAGACCTGAAAGAGCTTCACAACAATGCCGGAGCCTCCGCGGCTCACGGGCAAGAACACCATCGCCGTAGACTCCCTCTTTATTTCTTTCATTCGCTTCTACCTTGGCATCTAACGGGTGGACAGAAGTACTTAGAAATTTTCCTGCCGATCTCTGAGATTCGAACGCTATAAAAGGACAAACTACCTAACCACACATTATCTTTCGGGATATAATTTTTTAGCAAAAAATGTATTAAAAAAAAATATGAATATATACGGATTCATGGAAACATTTTTTTTCCTTCCCTACGAGTCTCTCGTATCCAGAAGTTTTTCTCCACCCAGTAGGTACACGCACGGTTCGACGCATCAAGCCGCTGGTAGTGTGTTGCGCGACCGCGATGCCCAGATATTTTGTGAGCTGTGAGCTGTGAGAGCTCTGAGAGAGGAAGAAGGGACCCTCGTCTAGCAGCCTCGGACAGCTTTACAATGCAACCCCTGAATTCACAATCAAACCTGACCGTCCCATGGTTCTACTCTCTCTCTCTCTCTCTCTCTCTCTCTCTCTACTCATCCTCCGCCATTCCTACTCCTCGCAGCATCCCATAAGTGGTACTAGACGATATGGACACTAAATTTCTCCTTGTTCACGACCTTTTAGTGGTTACGATAATTTTAACCTTCCTACTTGACTCTGCTGTGCAATTTCAGATATCTCAACATTTCCCTAACCTGTCTACGTGTGTTTACATTTTATGCACTGTAATCGTACCCATAATTCAATTAAACGAGTTGCAGCTACCGGTGCATGTATTTCTTTTGAGGTGGCAGAGACACCAGTGACGTCACTCGAAACAAAAATTCAAACTTAACGTTATGACACGGCATTCCTATGTTATAGCAATACGCTGCGACGTTGAGTAGCTATTTGTGTGACAAACTGCATATAAGGTGAATTTTTTATTTTCTTAAAATTTCATTAAAATTTAACACATAGAGTATTAACAAATATTATTAGTAAATTAAAAATTCGTTAAAAATTTTCTACACGCACCGACACCTGCATGAAGTGAATTAGAAAAACGTCAGTTCGGTTCGGAACAACGAATAGCTAGGCAAACAGAAAGAGATAGGATGCGATTGTAGATGAGCGCTATGCGCAGAGGTGTTAACGGGACGATTAAAGGCTCGTTCACACCGCTCACGCTTAAACGGTACCACGGTATACATCATGGGAGAGCTTGTTCAGTGTCGTCTCCTAATCATTCCCTGAAAAACAATTTGTAATATCCAAAGCGGTAGGTTTTTCATAAAATCATCCCCCTCCCCCCCCCCCTCAAGCAGGATGTAGCACCGTTGCCTAAACCAATCCTAGACTTATGTGCTTGATCGCATATTTCGTAATGGAGTATCGAGTCTATTTTTAAAATTCACGGCTGATCGCTTACGGTCTCCATCGATCTCTAGTAAATACAGAAAGCAGGAAGAGAGAGCACCGTATCCTAAGTAAGTACGCATCGTTACGAATCGATCCTCATAGTCCGACCATGGTTACCCAGCCAACCAACTCATCCACGAATGGACCTTTCCGAAGTGAGTGTAAAGGGTGTCCCATGAAAAGAGCAAAAAGTAAAATAATCCCTAAAAAAATAAAGCGCTTAAAATCATGAACAGGAAGAATCAGTAGTAACGATACGACTAGCGGACGATGCTGAGAATCAAGCAATGTCGTTACCGAAGCAAGAGGATGAGGTTCGCGCCCAACCTAATAAATAGCCCATTAGCGAGTTAAGTCAAGCATCCCTGACGGTACGTGGGCAACGTGTGGGCCATTTTCAGTGAGGCCTTCGATACTTTCGGGAGGCACTCGAGCAGATCTTCATTTTTCCAGTGCGGCGGCAGAAGGCGAAGATCCGAGCCGCGGTGTGGCGTGGCATTAGGCGCGTAACAACAATATCATCGTTATTATAATCCGGTAATAACATACTGCGGCATTTTATGGCATACCGCTCTCTCCCTTCTCTTTCAGTCCTGCTATCGTTTACTCTCTCGCTTTTTCATCACTGGTAAGACCTCTCTCTGTCTTTCGCTCTCTCACATGGTCCTTACTACTCCTATCGCGACTCTCTCTCTCTCTCTCTCTCTCTGTCTCTCTCTGACAACCGACCGAGCTAACCACCGCTCGGCTTTCTTGCTCCGGCCGTTCTTCTTCTTCTTCTTCTTCTTCTTCTTCTTCTTCTTCTTCTTCTTCTTCTTCTTCTTCTTCTTCCTCCTCTTCATCATTCTTCTCCTCCTCCTCTTCTTCTACCTTCACTTCTTCTGCACTCGCCTGAGCTATCCCTCTTGGACGTATTCCTCGTACTCGCATTTCCTCGCACTCCGACGTCTCACTTCTCTCTGTCTCTCTGTCTCTCTCTCTCTCTCTCTCTCTCTCTCTCTCGCTCTCTCTCTCTCGCTCTCTCTCTCTCTCGTACATCAGTGAGAGCAAGCGAGCAGTTTCGCACTTCGGAACGACCTTACACGTACGAAGTACCCGACGTGCGTATTGCGCGTAAGACGGTATGCGGGCCTCTGCAAGTCCTACGTTGCTAGAGTAGGACGTTGGTAACAATGAGAGACGTGAGAAAGGCGATTTTCTTTCCATTACCGGGGGGGGGGGGGGGGCAATTAAATTAAATAATTTCGTCGTATAATTGATTAGATATGCACGACGTTTAAAGTCAAGGTTAAAATACCTATATGCGTAAACGGTTGGACTCTAGTACCATAAATAGGTAACGGTATGGTAGAACTGACATTTAATTGAAAATAAAAAGATTACGTATACAAAGTAATACATATATTGTATACAAAGCCCTCGTCCGTCCTCCTCACTGTCTTTGATTCATTTGCTCTGCGCTTAAACGGAAATTCTTCTTAGTGTCTCATGCCGATTTAAATCCTCAACAGCCTCCCACTACGAGAAAAGGTAGACGACGCCGCCACGCAACACGCGCCGGTACCACGATTCGCTCTGTTCTCAATTCTACCTGTAAATTCGACCTTATTCTCATCTCCATTTTTCACATTCGGGACAATCGATCCTTCGATCATTGTTCACCACTGCGTGAATCTCTTTCTGTATGCCTACGATTCTTTAACTTTGAATTATCATTGTTATGCTTATACACCTGGTGTCCCGGCAATCGGTATGTATAGCTTTTTTTTTATAACGAAGACCGATTCTTCTTACCGTGGGTATTGTTCGTACGTATGTATGGGCATTATTATTCTTTCTATTTTTACTTTGGATATATTTACGTGCTTGATCTCAGTAGAGAAGTGTGATTCTTATTGTCTCTTTTTTTTGGGGACCGAACAACTTAATTTCTTTTGGAGTATTCAGTATCCGCTATTTATAGTGTATCTACTTTTGGTACTTTGGTATCTACCTTGTTAGGTATCACTCATTGTGTCTTTAGACGTATTGTATAGGTATATTCATATTTCATAAGCGTAATCGTGATCGTTAACACAATACTGGAATTAATGAATAATAATGTGTGATAGTATTTTTCAGCATCTTTGGGAACACCTGTTGCCAGTCCCTTAAGTTGACTTAGGATTAGTACCGGCTGCTGGACCGCTGATATTTCTATCCCCGAGGATTCAAAACGATAATAGACCTAACGAGTATTTTTGACTTTACTTAATTAGCAATACCCACCTATTTCCCTCACGCAATGGCTACTTCCAGAGATAATAAAAAGGAAAGAAAAAAGGAAAGCAATCACCTCCTATTAGTGCCTCTATTACAAAGCGTTTTTCGCAGGTACAAAAAAAGTTAAGTATTTCTCGGTTCACGCCGAAGCTGGAATATATACTACATCTCATACTATTTGCAATGCTCATATATATATTATATTACAGAACGGATATATATATGTATAGCTTTCAGGACTTTTTGTCTATTTTATTGTAAAGTATTGGCAGTTACGAGGACACTTGATGTTTAGCAGGACACTCCTGATAAAATTTACATACTTAAGGTATACTGTCAGGATCATAAAACGGCACACACACCGAATTTTCGAAAAAAATTCTGATGAGTGACAGACGAAATTGTAATGGGATAAGAAATTACCACAACAGGTTAGAGTAGGTTAGAACTAGAGCGCCACATGTCCCAAAATTAAGTTTAAAAAAAAACACATTCGCTTGCCATTGTGAACGCCGCACGTCCTCCTAACTACCCTTTGACAAGTTTATATATATATATATATGTATATTACAGAACTACATAATGTCTAGGTTTGAACTAGGTCATGAAAATGAAAAATGAAAAGAGACCGTACTCCAATTTCCAAAGACTGGTAGTCGATACCTGGTAACCAGGAAATGGATGCAAGAAACATTCCGATCCCGTTTAGTACGCATGCGCATCGCAACTAGAATATGTAAAGTGAAACTCACTTAAGATCCGCCACAGAGAGCAATGGATAGTAGAAACGAAGAGCGTCGCGTATTCTACCGAACCGAATACCAGTAGTCCCAGCGATTGCTGTTACATTGGCTGTTATGAGGTTGTAAATGATCTATCGCTGGAGCGTCGCCGGCCGGTGCGTACGCGCGTGTACGCACGCGTGTAAGTACACCGTGTAGATATGATGGAATAGTTCGGTTTAAAGATACAATTTGAAAAAACAAATGGGTGAAAAGAAAAAAGAGAGTGAAAAAAAGTGGAGCCGAGTCGTCGAGCCGGGGCCTTACACTCTGTCCTCTGGGCCCATAAGCCCGTAATACATAATATTTTCGTTTGGAGATCTCCGCATCCAGATCGGTTTATGCTAATTTCTGTGCATGCGTCCCTCTTTTTAACCTTTGTATTGAGACACGGTTGGACCATCCGTGTGCGTAGCGAGAGAAGCTGCGTGCTTGGAAGGCTTGTGCAAGAGAGAGAGAGAGAGAGAGAGAGAGAGAGAGAGAGAGAGAGTGCTGCGTATATGAGTACCCAATAGGCACTCTCTCTCATTTTCTCTCCTTTTCTCTTCGTAATTTCTTCGGGGGGGGGGGGGGGGGGGGTGGGTTCGTACCCCCCCCCCCCCCCCCCCGGGGCGTACGCCAATGTGTAATATGTAGGCAACCGTGCCCGCGGGGCCCAATCGTTATCGCCGGGGTCTTATCTCTCCTCTTCGAACTTCTTCTTCTTCTTCTGCTGTTTTGCAAAGAGCAAAGTGAGTCCCTTGGCAATTATCCCCCCTTGCCCTCGGCCGAGTTTTGTCTGAGCAAGGTTGAGTGGATCTGAGAATTTAACTTTTTTTTTTATCGACGCCATTTATAACGATGCTTTGGTAATGTTGGATTTTAGGTCTTTTGCAATTATCCCTCTTGTCTCGATTATTCATTTATCGTTCTACAGCATGCGCGTCTTTCCTTTTACTTTCGTCTTGCGGGTTAAAGATTTATAATTATTATTGCTGTCATCTTGAAACGCCAAGCATCGAGTCATCTGCCTTGTGAATCGATTGAGATGAAATTCATTTTATCTGTGCTTATGCCGTGATCTTTCGCGACCTCGTGGCGAAAGACTCGAATGGCTCTAAGATGCTGGAAAAAATGCTATAGGTACTTCACCCAAGTAGGTATCTGCTCGCGAGGTGGAGAGAGACGTCGCATCGTGAATTCGCCAAACGCGTCCTGCCAGATCGTAAAATGGAAAAAAGAAAACGCACGTAGGCCGAGGATTTAGCGAGGGGATTGCACGTTGGTAAGCGTTGGGATGTGCCGTGATACGCACACGTGGAATACGGAGAGGGAAAGCGGTGGAATTTCAAAATTTAAGATTCGAGACATCGTTCAGCCTCCGGGTACGGCTAGGTCTGTCATCGAAGTCGCCCCGAGCAATGAATGATTATTTGTAATATAATAATATAGAGGGGAACCGAAGCAGATCGCGATTTGAATCTTGTGCGCCTTTAAGAAGCCTTTAGTGTGCCCTTTAGCGCAAGTACTACGTGATTTCGCTGAGGCTCGATCGAGAGACGCGTATATGCGCAGCATCCCTTGGGTCCATCAATGAAAATGGGACTTGGAAAACACGTTACGACATATTAAAAAATCGGGATTACGTAAAATGACAATATACAAGTAATACTATCCTCGACATGATATAATACTGCATAACAAGTACAAATATTTTGGTAGCACCCTGTAGAAAGGTGGTAGAGCAGGGGTGCAGGCAACAGCGGCGGCGGCCCTGGGCTGGTCGGCACAGAGCCTGGCAGTCACTCAATGAATTATTGGCCATAATAGCAGTGGCAGCAAGGTTGGGCCTCTTCTCGCATCCTGGGCCCACAACTCGACTCGGGCCCGCAACCCGTTGCCGTCATACCGAGCGAGGGCCTTATTGTTGCTGTGCGCGCTTAGCGGGCCACTCTTACCATACTTTCTTTTCAACTTTTTTGTCCCTTTTTATATAAAACGGCGACCATTTTTTGAGACTCCGCTCCCAAGCGCACGTCGGTCCAGTGCCTGTCAAAACACCACCCTTGGTCACCAGCATCACCAGCACCCTATCTTTCAGCCTTTTTCTTCTCACACCTGCCATCAGCAGCATCACCGGTAACTTCATGGACCACCTTATCCCATGACAAAATGACCGTCATTTATAAATCGATCGTATATCCTCGCGTCCTCCACCCCTCGTCTCATTATCCAGCCGAAATTCTCAGCGTTCTCCGATCATACCGCCACCTAAAGATCGTCCTCCGAATCTTGCCAGAAATACGAAGCGTCAACGAACTCTACAAGTAACCCTTAAGGAACGATGGAAGGTCGCAACAGGGAGAAGAGGCATCATATAGGAGTCGTCCTTCACGCATTCAAAGATCCTTGACGGGATTCTAGACGAGGGCGCGTCTCGAGTATTTGTGCCGGTTGCCAGAGAAGGAGGTGAGGAATAAGAGTGGATGAACGTTGCTGAGACTTGCCGAGGTAAAGAGAACCAGGAGGAGGATGAGAATGAGGTGGACGGCCACTGCGCCAGAACGACGAGGGCTGATGGCCTCCGTCGTCTGGACTTGGCTCGGCAGCACCGAGAACGCCTAGGGTGGTTTCCTTCCTTTATTATTAGCATTATTCTTATTATTATATTATAATCACGGCCCCTTCCAGTACCAGTAGGTACCCAGGGTGATGGTGCTGGTGGTGGTGGTGGTGGTGTTGGTGCTGGTGCTGGCGATGGTGCCGGCATCGGGGAAGGGTACCTACGCACTGCGGCAGACATTATGCTAATCTGCGAGCGAGGATGTACGCCCGATAAGCCGCCTGTGCCTTGGTATATAAGTCCCTTCTGCCAGCAGTAAGGCCCAGGGGCCCCACGCCCTCAATCCCATATATATACATACCGCGCTTTACATTACATTACGTTACGTTACGTTACCGTGCCGCTACGTTATTCTTGCCAATCGATTCGCTCATACCAATAGCGATCCTATCGCTCCATAGACACTACAGACACTCTGGTCCCAACGTTAATCCCTCGATTGGGTCCTATGTGATCCCTGCGACATCCTCAGGCTCTAATTGCTATGTCTACCAAACACATGTAACCCTTCTGAGAATCCTGTATGTCAGCTACTATCTACTCGGTGGCTCCTCCTATTTCTTCATCCGATTCATCTGGTATAGTAAATAGCCGCTGGATCAAGAGAAACCGCTGAAAGAGAATCGTTCGTATGGTAAAGTGGATAAGGCGGGAACCGACCGAGTGGGAGAGAAATTGTAGACGCGAAAGACGCGCGAAAACTGGTCCCCATTGTTGGAGTAACTAACGACCCAGTAACACTATTTCATATTCCTCTCTGTCGGTTATAAGCCCACCTTCCTGAGCCGCCCCCACGTTTGCACCAATGTGCCTCCATGAGTAGAGTACTGTAGATCGGAAGAGCAGAGTAGGAAGGAGAAGAGAATACCTCCTTTTTATTATATCCACGCAGCAAACCTCCTCGGTCCAGCTTCCACATCACCTCGATTCTTCTCTCCTTTCTATCGTGGCTTCTTTTCTCTCATGGCGCGCACGGCGGGAAGACTACTTTTGGCTTCCATAAGTTAGTTCGAGTTTTGGAGTCGTACACTACTCTTTCTTCTTCCTTCCTCCTTCTACCCCGCTTGCCGTCACTCTCGCCGTCTTGCTTCCTCTTTCTTCTCTTCGGTTCCCTTACGAGCGCGTCCTTCTCCTCCTCCTCAACACGTGTGTGAAGACTGCGCTTATGTACGTTGCGTATGCACTGGGCCCGTACCACGCACACGCATTAACGGGACACACCCGCGAGAGAGCTCGCCACGGGAGGGGGCCCAAATAATATTTCAAAATTAATGTCATGCGGGGCCTTCCAAAGGGGTCCGGTGAGCTCCGCACCACCTTTCTACATAAGATAAGGACCTACTGGCTTCTCTCCACGAGTAGGTACCGCGGAGATTCTCGCATCATGAGTGTTAGCCTTTAGGAGGAGGAAGGAATGAGTGGAGAGGGGGCACGGGGGAGAGAGAGAGGGAGAGAGAGAGGGTGAGTGAGCAGATTCATGATGGCGAGAAAGAGTGTGAAAGGAAGTAAGAGAGGAAAGAAGACACCTGATGAAAAAATACGTGCGTGTTAGACTCATGAAGGAACACTGATCACTGAATGATTGTTGATTTAAAGGGGATGAATATTTCTTTAGAAATTTGCAATAAAAATTCGTTATTGTTCTGTTAACAATGCCTTGTTTTTATAGGGTACAATCATTTGAGAAGGCCCGAGGTTTAGTTAAGGCTTGGAATTTCTGTACGTGAGGAGACAAAGGGCTGTACGCACATATCTTTCATTCTCTTCCATTTCCCTCTCTTTTTTTTTCATAGCAAGACTAATTCACCGGGACAATTCGCGCTGGAGATGAATGAGGTTATTGCGTATCCAACGTAAGACGGGGAATTAGTAGACGCATCGAAAGATTGTCAGTATTAACCAGCAATGGGTTCCGTACCGTTTTCGCCGGGACAGGATGCTGGAATGCCTGCAGGACATCGACTGGTTCGCTCTTGATAAATCAGGGACTCGTGGTGCGATGCTTCCAAGAAGGAGTGTCCAAAAGAAGAGAATAAGAAGAAAAAGAGAGAAAACGATAATAAAGAAAGTACCGAAGGGAAGGAAGAGAGAAGTCGGAAGATGGAAAGACAGAAAGACTATGTTAAAAAGACAGAAAGAAGCGAGGATGATGGTCGGCGTCGTTGGGGAAGTATGTCGGGACTCGTGTTTGCCTAGGTCCTAAATAAATCTAATCCAAGCACAATAATCGTTGGGAAGCCGGGTACGGGGCCCGATTTCCAGAACCCCCTGGGTCGCCTAATTTATGCTGACTATGTATGGTCCTTGTGGGCCCGACCCTCCAGCTTCTTCCCCTGGGTCCGTTTGTCCGTGGGTGTTGCCCGTTCCTCGTGAAGAGGCCCTCGAAACCTACGAGGTGTGCTGTCCATCGACGTAGGGGCCCCACGAGGCTCAACTAGCCAGGAAAAAGATGACGACGAGGTACATGCCGAGGACGATGACAACGAGAGCCGCCCAAGGACTTCCATGGAATTTTACCCGGTGACTCGAAACATTTTGTGGATTCTCAAATGAATCGCTGGTGGCCAACACGCTTCCGGGGCCTGAGATCCTAGATATTTGTCAGCCGAGAATGACTTTCTTTTTACTATGAAGGAAAAAAGGAAAAAGGACACCTAAAAAAGAAGGTACCGAGAATCTTTATCGTCATTAACGGAAGACACAGGTTCGGTTTCAGGAAGGACACTTCCGTATCTATGTTCTTCTGAGTGGACAAATTCCGGGCCCACCGCACCAATATGTCCCCCCTATAGATTTTCGTACGTCTACACCGTGGGCCTCTTGCCGTGGGGAGAAAGAGGAGACAGAATGAAAAAGAACAACAGCGGCAGTATAAGAGTTCCCGGCGGTTATATGACGAAAGGAACAAAAAGATAGTATATCCCAAGGAACGCGTGGACGAACTCGAGTAACGAAAGGACGATGGAACGAAGGAACGGACAGACGTCCGCAGATAAGCTCTTAGGTTTTACGATCGGCGTGCATTATGAGTTATTATGAAGTATTGTAGTTCTTCGGCTTTTAATATATATCTCTGTGTGGCCGTGTAGAGAGAAACGGAGATAGGAAGAGAGAAGGAGAAAACGAGAAAGAGAGAGAGAGAGAGAGAGAGAGACAGGAAGAAAGAGTCAGAGAACAAGATGAGACCTCAGGTGAAGTCCCCGTCGCTTAAGTTAAGGGCGCGTTTACACTTTATCGCGGTTTATCGTCCGCTTTTCCATCGTGACAAATCGTCCCGTGTCCTCCCACCTTTTCATCCTGAACCTCCTCATCTTCACGTGACCCTGACCATGATCGGATTCGACGGAGAATCCTCGTGAGGTCGATCGCTCGACGAGGCCGGTCGTGCGATTATTACTTTCGTCACGGCTGTCGGGACGCGAGTGAAAAAGTCTTCGGAAAGAGAGAGCGAGAGAGAGCGACGGGGGGGGGGGTGAAAAATGAAGATGCAATAAGGAAAGTAAGAACCAGAGAAGGGCATAGGGCGTAGCAATGTGGAGACATTTTTGAGTCTTTCTCACTTTTTTCAGACGGCTCTCACGCTCTCGTAATTGACATCGGTGACGAATTCATCTATCTCCTCTTCTTCCTCGACGTCTACCGGAAGTTCCTTCATTCAGCAGGATCCGCTTGGACGGACTCGATTTCGATAGCGTTCGAAACGGCCTGCGACGCGTTACTACGGTGTTAAGATTAATAGTACGCGGTGATTCATGTTCTCCATTAGGCGTAGAAATTCTAGTTTAGAACTCTAGTCAAATGGGAGGTATATACTATATATATATTCTAGATAGTTATTGCTCATTGGCATCGGTTTGTCCCTTCCTCTCATGTAACCATGTTTCTTTTATCATCCTTTATCCAGCGTCAGTTCAAGGCTGTCGCCTCATACATCATTCATGGCGGTCAGCCAATATACCGCGAGGTACTCTCTCACGAAAGACTCGTGCCTAGGAATCTAAATATTCGCAGTTTCGCAGAATTTATCAATCGCGCTTTCTTGTCCCGATTGGCTCTCCGTCGAATTCACAGGTCGAACTGATCGCGCGATCGATCTCGTATGGGTATTCAGCGATCGGCGCCATGGAATACCTAAAGAATGGTACGCAAATAAATAAAGAGAGGGAAGAAAAAGAAATGAGAGAAGACTGATTTACACGCATACAGGCATACTGTAGACGGCGCCGAAAGAAAGAGAGCGAGACAAGGGTATACATCGAAGGCGAGAAAGTAAGCGTGGCGAGCGCGTGTGAACGAGGCTTTAGGATGGTCCCCGTATGCATTTGTCGGTATGTGAGTCGGGGCCCAAACGGTGGGACCGTATCTGAGGGTCATTAGCGGGCGCGGGCTTCGGAGCCCGCGAGATAAAAACCTGGGCCGGGACTTAGGGCCCAGGAATGGCCACTATGCGAAGGTCACCCGATTACGAGGAGATACGAGCTTCCGAGGACTATTCGCCTTTTCGAAACGAGTCGGAAAGCTACACGCTGTAAGGCCCATACGCCTTGAGACTATCGTAACGACTGTACGCGATCAGCCAGGCTGCTATCAGTTGTACCTCTACCTGAGTCAGAGTGCTCGTGGAGTCTTTGAGGTCTGGATAAGAGGGGTTAATAATAATGGAAAGAGAGAGCAGAGGAAGAAGGGAGTGGAGGGAGATAAGGGAAAAAGAGGGAAATTAAAATTACCACGGATGAACAACCAAGCCATCGATACAACGTTCAACATCAATGTCCATACGTGGATGCGCAAGTCCCTGACTATTTTCGTGTTCGGCTTATCGTTGTACATGTCTATCGTTCGATATTTCCGAGTGTCACACGCTTGTTAAATATCTCGATACTTGATGGGAATGGCGGAAAATTCATTAGCGGCCGATTCCAGGTGACAAGCCAGAAAACTATCCAAAGATTTATATAAAGGAACCTGATCTTAACTTGACAACAAGACCCGACGTGGCAGCTGCCTCGGGATGTCGAAGATTACTACACTCGGATTCGTTATAATCGTTTTGGTCGCTTGCGTGCGGCGCTATTTACTTACATTCATCTATTTAGTTCTAAATCAGGACTGTCCTTATAGACCGCCGGTGACACGAGGAGCTTTGAAAAGGTGAAGCTATCGCAGAGAGGTCGCCACAATTTCCCTAGGAAAAGATACAGTTATGTCTTATCGGAGAACTTCATGAACAACGTCAGAGTGCAATCGGACATAGCTATAGAAAAATCGAGAAGCGAAAGTGCAAAGGAAGTTAAAGTGGGATTGGGTACTATAATAAGAATCATAGAGAAGGTTATATTTTAATACAATATAAATAATCCTGACGTACAAGATATTACTATTAATTACGTCATAATCAGGTAGGCTCGTCTGATCTACCAGAAAAGTGTCACCCGCGCCACGAATTGTTTCGTCTGAATACCAGAAATTACATGCGTCGCATGAGAGACTGCATAGTCCAAAAATTTGAAGATTTTACTGCATTTCGTAAGAAGAAGCGAGAGGTTATAGATGCTGCAATAAAATTCATCCATGAGATTAATGACGTAAGTGATTTCTATCAGATTATAAAAAATTAGTCAAAACACTTGAAAATCGTATATAAACGTTATCGTGCCTTAGTTACAGAATATGACTGAGCTGGATAGGAAGAACATGAATAAGCTTACGATAAGCGTAAAAACGTTATTAAATCAAGCAGCGTCCGTCCTTTCCAAGTTGACTAGCTGCGCGTCGAAAAAAGTAATTCAAAATATTGTAAGAATAGGAAAGGAATTTATTGAAAGTGGCTGCTAATCGTTAGTTTCTTGTAAGACGAAGGTTCCTACTGAAAAAAATTATTAACATTCTTTCTATAATTACAACATTACAATTACAAATCAATAAAAATACAAGTTGGTGAACATGGCGATTGTGCATTCAGTGATTGCAGCTGCAGCTCGATGGATAATGAAGAGGAAGAACCATTTGGTATAACGTCATAATTATTCGGGATACAGAGACAGGACGTAATAAAAGCCCACCAGAGAGGGACAAGCAGACGGATAAACAAAATAGACAAAGTAGCCAGCCATTACGGAACCATGTCCTTTCGGACCCCCGCTGATCCTACGCTGGAATGCCTCCGCTATTATAAATATCTTCACCCAAAGGCTACAGGCGTGGGACCCTGGCACCGTGAACGACGTGCCACGGCGAAACGTGACGTTTCTCTAGAATCGCGATAGCTTCTCTACTTCTTCTTTCCTTTTTTCTTACTTTTTTTAATTCGCGATCATTTTTCAAACCATCCCGCCGCCATCGACTCTTACCACCACTCCCGTCCGTTCCGGCTATCCCTTCGACACCAACGTGTCTTCTACTTCGAATAAGCAAGGCGTTCAATAGATGTCTATTTGAGGATGTTGAAAACGATTCTACCTGGTCTCTCGTTTATTCGATAGATATTGCCTGTCTATATATTTCCCATGAATTCAAGATGGGACTTTATTTTTTCTTCTTTTGAGAAATCTAAAGAGTCCTAAGAGAAGAATGGAATACGGGTGCAGTGTATAAGTACAGCGTCCACGTGCATTGGACTTTTCACTATGGTTATATACGTGTACGATTCAAGATTTCTCTTTGCATTGTGCTATATATATATATATACATATACTGCGAGCTGGGACAAAGCCTTCGCTGCGTGAGTGTCACGGAGCTGGGACTGTCAAAAGGTCCTGAGAGTAAGATTCCTGCCAGTATGAGAATTCTCGAATGCTAACGAACTGAAGGTGGTTCCTGAGGCTGGTGGTAGTGCCAATGTCAATGCCGGGTGGGCTGGATGGCATAGGTACCAGCAGGTAGTAGCTTCGCAGGACACGGGCCCAGGTAGCTGATGCATTTTGAAAGGGTGCCACGGGACTGGAGGAGGTGACTTAGGTCCATTTAAAAAAAAAAAGTAGGGACAGAAAAGTCCCAAGAAAAAGATGAAAATCGATTTTGAGGATATCCCGTATGGTATGCGTCCAAGGAATTCCTTTGGTTATATATATATATATGTGTGTGTGTGCGTGTACCCTTCGTAATTTCAATGGACCATGGTCCATACCATGATTCCTGCAGAGAAACACTCCACAGGGATATTCCGGTCGCCCGAGATGTTATTAATAAGGTCCTTGTTAAGCGCGTGGGTGGGTCTTCGTGGCTTCATGGAGGCTCAATGCTGCTTGGCCTACCATATACCTTTAGACTTTAAACTGTACAATGAATTTAGTCACTTTTTTTTCTAAACTGACTTTACTTCCCTTTATATTCAAAACTTATTCATTTTGATAGTCTGGGAATATGATAGTTACCCATCTGAATGCTCATTGTTAGCCATTCACGTACTCGGAGACTTTAATGCTCGCCGAAATATTCGGTGTATGTATTCAATGCTTTAGAAATCCAAAGTGTCGTCCGGTGCATACCCAATGACTGTGGTATATCAATTTATACAATAATTCCAACGGTTACGTTTTATTGGACGAAAATGATTTTTCTTTACCATCCATTAATTTCGGTCGATCAAGTTTATTCGTGATTTACGAAATTACCTTGCCGATATATTAGGTCTGAAAATCACTTGCGGTTCCCGGATTCTCACGTTCTCATATACAAGTCTGAGAAGTACGTAGAAAAAGTAGAGAATGATTTCTCATCGTTTCGGCAACGGGGTTCTTGAATTTCATCCGAAAATGCCGTCTCATCGAGTCTCGCATCGCTCATGCGTCGTTAGGGCATACCGCGCGAGCGCAGACGCAGTTTAGCCCTTCTCCATCTCCAGAGCGCTTAGCTTTTTGCCTACGAATCACACTGACTCTGATCCGTCATGAGATCCCGTGCGCTGAGAAATACAAACTGTCGGACTGCTGCCATCCACGATCCGAAGGAACGAGAGAGAAGAAGAGAACAAGTGAGAGGGAGAGAAAGAGAGAGAGTCTCTCGATCCTTCGATTCCTTTAGTCCTTTATTCTCCTATCTGTCCCACTGCATAAAGTACTGGCCCTCTTTCTTGCTGGCACGAAGAAGACATTGAAGAATGAACGAGAAGGAGCTAATCGAGGACTACTAGCAAGACCGTGATGATCCCACTGATAACGAGGATGACAACAATAAAAAAGAATGAAATCCTTCTAAAGCCAGACTTATCCTTTGATTTCTTAATTTTTTATTTTTCCTTTTTTTTTTTATTGACTACACAGAAAATTCGGATCAACCCAGAAGCCTTACAGCATGTACCATTCTTCTGGATCCCTGATGAGGTAATGACCTCGTGGTATCCTGTCTGCCACAGTATAGACCCGTATACACAGAGATGCGCTTGGTAATATTTTATTCGTTAAGTCTTTATTCTTTCTCTCTCTTTCTGCCGTTTCTGCAGTATATTTTTACGACTCTGGCAAATAGCATTGTTTTGCATATCGCAATGCGTATAGGAATTAAACTGGCATTCGCGTTCCCCAGTAAAATTAAACGGCAACGTTCGTCCGTTCTGTGAACGAATCCTATTGGTGGGAACATTAAGACTGTTTCCGATTAGCATCCGGCTAATGATCTCTGTACAAGTTTTTAGTGTAGAATAATCGATTGGCCCACTCAAGACTTACTGATCTATCGATCCTATCCTGTTTGATTATTTCGAAGATTTTTCTCGCCAGATCGAATTGTATTTTAAGGAAGTATATTGAACCCTTGGTATGTTTTCTCTTCTCGTACGAAAACTCAAAATGACTATTAGTACACGTATATACCTAACGATCTTATACCTAAGATCGATAAAACATCTCTCGTAACACTAATTATCCATTAATTGGGATAGCCCAGAGCAATACGCGCAATAACTCTTGGACACGGGTAATTGGCATTTTTCTCGTAGCATTGAGTCATTAGTCAACGTTCATTAAAGAGGCGGAACTTTCGCGCTGTGTTGTTCGATACCGTGGCTAATATTGGTAACGATATTATCCATCGATTAAAATTTACTTGAATGACAAAAAAAGAGGATAATGAAGTAAGGAAAAATGCTGAGAAAAGGGTGGACCATTTTTTTTTGTGGTACAATTAAGAATTCGCCTTTTGATCTATATTCCCGTGGGATCCAAAAGTGATCCAATACCTAACAGCGGGAGTCTTCTGGCGCGCTATATTTTTATTTCCCTGCAAATAAAATGGATATCTTTTTTTTTCGCGATACCTTTTACGATTCCACGATGTTCCTCATGGGTTTCGGCAGACCCACCGAAAATGGGCGTACATAATATTATTACGGTAGTTGCGTGGTGTTTAGTTTCAGAGATCTTATCGGTGCGGCGAACACGCGTAGTTAGAAATGTACCAACATGAGTAGGCGGCACAGTCTGAGGTACAAGGTCACGTTCACACCGAGCGATCCCGATGGCAATGGACCACTAAAAAGAAGCGTACCCCAGGGATTCCAAAGGGTCTTGAAGGTAGGATTAGGATAACTTGGAGTTAGGTACTTCCAATGAGGCCTATACTATCCTTTTAGGTAATTCTGGGAAAATTTCACGGAACGCGATCACGTACTTCCTATCGTTTTAAGATTTCTCGAATTCCATTCCCGGTTTGGGGTCTTTGCGAAAAACATATAAGTAGAAAGAGAGCTGCGTGAGGGAGAGAGGGGGCAGGAGAGGGAGGTAGGGTACTCGGCAATACCAACTCGAAACGGAGCACGACGTGGAGGATGACGAATTCGAGGATGAGGACATCGAGGATAAGGGCGAGGATGAGACTAAGAAGTAGGCATTCCCGGGTGCGGGAGAAGCCGACCCGGAGCGAACTACCGCAAAAACTTTCAAACTGCAGTTGGTTCCCGAAGACCGAAGAGTCACAGATACAGTGAAAGAAGTAAGGAGAGAGAAAGAGAGAGAGAGGGAGAGGGAGAGTGACAGGAGAGGGAGAAAGAGAGAGAGAGAGAGAGGACGAGAAACGAGCGGTATAGAGGGAGGAAGACTAAGCGAGAGGTTCAGCAAAGCCAAGAGGGATTGGTTGAAAGAGGGGGAGTCTTCAGAGATGAAGCAGCACTGCAGGAGTTGGTAGTGAAGAGTTCCGACTGTACCTACGTAGGTCTGTCGGACCGTCCGTATGCGCTCGTCTCAGATCAAGTTTTTCTCGAGTTCTGAACCTCCGAGCGAGTTGGAGCCCAACTCGAATCCAAGTTGGCTTCCTGGCACGCGGTTCATCTTGTCGTTTACTTCTCCTCCTCCTATGAGCCGTACCCTTTTCTCCTTCTCTCTCTCGTTCCTCTTCGGCTTTTGGACTCCCTCTCTCTCTCCCACCCCCTTACACATTGTACTTCTCTCTTCTTCTCTATACCAATCTCTGTCCCTCTCTCCTGACCGCTCAAGTCCTCTCGTACTTCCACCCTGGTCCCACCGCCTGCCGACGTCCCAGGGGTCATTACTTTCTGTCATTGCCTTTAATTACATCAGGTTGTTGTTATGCAACACGGTTGGCTTGGCATTAGCGAAATATTGCCGCACGCTGTCGACTGGATTCAAATAGTACAGGTTCGTTTTCTTCTAACCCTTTTGATATTCGAGAAGTAAATTCATTATCGTGTGAAATCGAACGTTGCCCTACAAGAGGAAGTGCGTCTGGATGATCGTTCGTGGTGTCGCTATATGGTATGGGTATAGGTTGTGGGATAAGCAGGGACCTGACTCTCTGCTGATGTCTAACATGTTTGAACTTCGCACCTTGGGTCTGTTGTGTACCCATACTCTCTGGGCTGCTTTGGGTTACTTAGGTCTTCTACCTCTTTATACATCTGAGGTTTCACGTAGGTACCCTTTGGGACAAATGTTGGAACGAAGACATTTATATATATATTTTTTTTCCCGGAAGGACATCGCGAGGACATGATACATTGGGTCGGGTTGGATGAGGTCTCTTAGAGGAGGATAGCGAGCCTGTTTGTGTTAATCGAATGAGTTAGCGGCTGATGATCACCGTCATAAAACAGCCTTAAACCTCATAATGGCTGCAGCATCCCTCGAGCTTCTCTTAGACACTTTTCTTCCTTCTAATCTACGTGTCCCGGGATACGAATTCCATTGTGTTCAACAGGATATGCTGTCTTACATAAAGTTGACTTACCTTCGTGGAGCTCGTGCTGGGCTTGCTACCACCGACGCTTATGGCGTAGACCTCAACCTCGTACCACTGAATTCCAGCCTCACGGTCCAGGACGGCTGCCGTCGAGAGGATTCCACTCTTTGTATCGACATCGAACAACCTGTCCACTTGAGCTCCACCACTGCCCGCGGTCACATTTGTCACGTAATATTCCAGATCGACATTGCTACGTCGACTACGCGCACTCACTTTCAAAATACTCACACCGGCAGGCTCGTTTTCATACACGCTACCTTCCAGAACGCCATGATGCTCCCAAGCTGGTCGCTCGTCATCTTCTCCAGGTACTATCAGTGTTAGGTATGTGTCTGAGGATCTTCTCTGAGCTTGAACTGCCTCGTCAGTCGCCCTGACGCCCACTTGGTACCTCGAGTTGCGTTCTAGACTGTTCATAGACCTGGGCAATCGCATGGTCAACAAACCGGTACTTCTATGCACGCGAAACATGTCAGGATAGTTCACACCTGAACCGAGAAGTTCATAGGTCACCAGACCGTTCGTACTGGAGTCTAAATCTCTTGCCAGAAGTTGCGCTACTGGCACCTCCTTGCCAGGTTGATAATTCAGGCTACCTTTTACAGGTAGCACTGCTGCTGACATGCTCACGAATATGGGTGCGTTATCGTTCACATCATTCACGATAACTGTCACTAATTTTTCTGCTGACAGCCGTGCACTTGGAGGCTGCGCCCTGTCAGTAGCCACTACGACAAGCTTGAAAGTGTCAACTTCCTCGCGATCAATAGGTAGCAACGTATAGATCACACCCGTCGATGGATTGATCCCAAAGTAGCGTTTCTGATCATCAGGATCCTGACTGGCTATCGCATAGGTTACCATCCCGTTCTCTCCTGAATCTGGATCTTCTGCAGTGACAGGAACTACTGGATTGTGAACAGCAATTCCTTCGACTATCATCCGCACTATGGCGGTATTAGGAAATGCTGGCGGATTGTCATTGGTGTCAATGACGTTGACGCGGAGCGTAGTCACTGAACTCAGTCTTGGGTGACCTCCATCGCTACAGGATACGTTTAGAGTGTAATTTTCTAGTTCTTCGTAGTCCAAGGGTTTTCTTAGGTAAAGAGCTCCTGTCAATGGATCTATGTGAAATGTGTCGTGTCTGTTTCCTGCTGATATGGCAAAGGTCAGTTCACTGTTCGCACCCAGGTCAGCATCCGTTGCTTTAAATCTGAGTAATTCAGTATTTATAGCTGTGGTCTCTAGGACTGAGATGCTTGGAAGGATGTCCACGAAGACTGGGGTATTGTCATTCTCATCGAGCACCTCTACGTGAATTGTTGCACTGGACGATAGGTGAACTTCCAGACCAGCATCGTGAGCGACAACTGTTAATGCGTATTCATCCATAGTCTCACGATCCAATTCCCTAGCTAGGGATATTTGGCCAGTAGCTTCGTCTATGGTGAAGTGTCCATGCTGATTACCTGCTTCCAAGGAGTAAAAAACATCCCCATTTAAACCCTCGTCGGCATCGGTAGTGTATACCCTTAATAATTGGGTACCAATGGCGGCACCCTCGCTAACGGGGAACCTATAAGGTTGTCGTTGGAATTGTGGAGTATTATCGTTGACATCGGTAACGTATACAGTGACCTTAACCTTATCCCGAAGCCGGTTAAGGCCATTGTCAGTGACGGTAGCTTCGAGCGTGATATAGCTCACTCCTGTGTTCGCCATTAGATGTTCTCTATCGAATACACGTAAGGATTTAATGAATCCATTTCGTGGATCCACTATGAAGTCTTGTTGGGTAGATGTTAATGAAAATGTTAACTCGGCATTACGACCTACATCGCGATCAGTCGCCAATAATTTTCCCACAAAGGTATCAGGTGGTTCATTTTCACGAATGTGGAATGTGAAGCTAGAATTTGTGAACTGAGGCGCATTGTCGTTCTCGTCTATGATGTGCACTACGACAGGGACGACTGAGCTCCGACTAGGTTCACCCTGATCACTGGCAGTAACCTCCAGGGCGTAGTAATCCTGTTCCTCACGATCCAGTGCACTCTTTACGTAGAGCTGACCGTCAGGAAAAATTCCAAAGCGACCCTCAGAGTTACCTTCGGTTACGCTGTACAGGACACGACCATTTACTCCAAGGTCAGCATCAGACGCAACCAGAGCGAAGAAACGCTCGTTTACTGGTGTGGATTCAGGTAAGGATGTTTCATAACCAGTTAACTCGAAAACTGGCGTGTGATCGTTGACATCTTCAATGGTCACCCGTACTTGGTGCTGTGCTGATAATGGTTGATTTCCTGAATCGGTAGCAGTGACTTCTAGATGAAGAACAGTTCCCGGGGGAGCCCTTATTGGTTTGTCGAGGTATATAATACCAGAATTGGCAGCAACTCTGAACTGTCCTCCAGGATTATGAGTCAAGGCGTAGGTTATTCTGGAATTTGCTCCTGCGTCTCGATCTCTTGCTCTCGCTAGACACACCTCCTGTCCCACTGCTGCGTTTTCCTTTAGAAGGACCTCGTCTCCCCTCTCGCCCTTTGGAAATTTCGGTGGGTTATCGTTCACGTCCAGAACGGTGATGTTTACGAACGTCTGACCGTGAGCGAGACCGGCCCGAGCTGCCACCTGTAGACTATAGTAAGCCACCTGTTCCCGATCGAGACAACCCGCTGTACTGATCATACCAGTATTTTCGTCTATCTTGAAATTGCCTCTGCTATCCCCAAAGACGATAGAATAGGTCACCTTGCCGTTGGCGTATCTAGACACCTGGACAGAACCAACATTACGACCAAAACCCAAAGGCATCTCTCCACATTCACCACGATCTTCAGAAATCTTGAAGTCGTATCCGCTGTAGGTATCAAACTCCAAATGTTCCAGGTCCTCTTCACGGAGTATCTCGACGATGGCGTCATGGGTGGCACGTTTATCCCCGGTATCACGTGCCGATATCGTTAATTCGTACAGGGTCTTGTGAGCGGCGCGTAGGAAACCCTGAAGAGAGATCTCACCGGTTATCTCATCTACTACGAAAAGTCCTTCACCGCCAGATTCCAAGGAGTAGCGGATCTGAGCATTCTCTCGGGCGTCAGCATCAGTTGCCATCACCTTTCCCACCGAAGTACCAGGAGACGCGTCTTCGGGTACTGGCAGCAAATATCTCTGAGGATAAAAAACTGGAGGATTGTCATTGACATCTTCAAGGCTCAGGAGGACCGTTGCCGTTGATGATTGCGGCGGTGTACCCTGATCTTTAGCCACAACCAGAATTCGATATTCGCCTATAGTTTCACGATCCAAACTTGTCTTTGTGGTGAGCTGACCCGTTAGAGCATCCAGTGCGAAGGTCTTTGGATAATCTCTAGCCACACTGGGATGAAGACTGTACGCTACACTACCATTGGTACCCTGATCATTATCCACTGCCGTAAGGGTTGCTACCAGGCTTTGCGGTGGGGTGTTTTCCGACAAGGTAACCTCGACGACACTCTGAGCAAATCTGGGTACCTCATCGTTCTCATCCAAAACAGTAACACGAAGATGAGTAGATGCATATTTTGGATTAGGACCGCCATCCCTAGCAGAAACACGAAGCTCCACGCTACCCTGTATCTCACGGTCTAACCTGGCTTTGGTAGTGACCAATCCCGTGTCCTGATCAATGGCGAACCATCCTTGCTCATTTCCAGAATCAAAATCATAATATATCCTGGCATTTAAACCAGAATCCGCATCAGTAGCTGAAATACTAGCTACAAAGCTACCCGCAGGAGAGAGTTCAGATAGCACAGATGAATATTCACTCTGCTGGAAGACAGGCTCGTGATCATTCACGTCATTCACATGGATGACGAGGTATGCCATGGCGGACCTGGGTGGCGTGCCCTTGTCTGTTGCCACTACAGTCAGATTATACTTGGGTATCTCCTCACGATCAAGCCTTCCGTTTACCCTGACTATGTGAAAGCTCTGAGTGTTGTCAAGCCGAAAGTGACCAAGCTCATTTCCTGCTCGTATCTCAGCGCTGGTTTCACCATTGAGACCCTCGTCGTTGTCCATCACAGCTACCGCAGCGACTATCCAATCCTTAGCGGCGTTCTCGTCGACTGTGGCGAAACCAGCTGTTTGCGGGAAGTAACTGAACTTTATTTCAGGATCGTGATCATTCGCGTCCAGTAGGTTTACCGTAACATAGGTTCTACCATCCTGCCTCGGTGAACCGTGGTCCCTTGCAAAGACGGTTATTACGCAACTCTTGGGGCAACCACCACCGGGCCTAGTGATCGTGCAACTTTGTTGTGGACAGTCTAAAGGTTCAGTGGTGGTTATGGCACCAGTTTCTGGATCTATGGTAAATTGTCTTTCGGTATCCGGTAAGTAATACGTTAACTTCGAGTTGTCCTCTAGGTCCTTGTCCGTCGCGTGGACTGTGAGGACAGCACTACCAGCAGGAGCACTTTCGTTCAGGGCGACCACATAGTCGCTCTGTTGGAACACTGGGGGATTATCGTTCACGTCCAGGACCGTGACGTTCACTCGAAGATATCCTAGTCGGGGTGGTCGACCACGGTCTCTCGCGCACACGTTCAACGAGTAGAATTCTACTTGCTCCCTGTCAAGTTTCCCTGTGGTCTCAAGATGAAGGTAAGACGTCTCTCCGGTGGGATTCCCGGTGACGACCAGACGGAACTTGCCATCCGTGTTACCGTCGACGATGAAGTAATCGTCGTGGACGCCGTTCTCTGGAGTATCTTTGTCCGTCGCGGCATCCAGAAGTAACCTAGTACCTGCTGCTGCTGACTCGGAAAAACTTACGGCTATACTGGCTTCCGGAAATTCCGGATCATTATCGTTTACGTCCAGAACGAGTATCCTTACTTCGATTGGATAGGTTGGTTGACTCGAGAGGACGACCAAGTCGTACCTGTCGCTGCTCAATGCTTCACGATCTAGTACTCTGGCTGTTCTTATTTCACCGGTTTCGGAATCCAGAATGAACTCCTGTGGAGGTTCATTGAATCTGTAAGTAAAACCTGGTTTCACTGGAATCTCACCGACCAGGGTACCTCGCGGTTCGCCCTCGCGAACCTCCAACTGAACTCTTGTATCCACTGCTCTACTTTGCATTGCCAGACCCATACCAGCACCATCCTGAGGTAGCATAGGTGATCTTCGAGGCACGAGCCTGGCAACCTTTTGGGTAGGATATCTGTCAACCTCGACAGCTTTGCTGGCATTTTGGCCCGTCAGTAGGAGGCCCAGGACCAGGGCCAGGATAATCAGCCTATTTGGCAGCATTTCTCCAGCCCTGAACCACCACCTCCTCTCTCGTTCTCCTTATTCTTCCTTTGGTACTTGTTTTCTCTCGTATACTCTTTCGCCGTGCCTTCTCTTCCTATTCTCGTTTGCTCTCCAGCTTCTTTCCCACGCTACGGCCTCTAGTTCCACAGCCACTACCTCTTGCACTTCTGCGGCATGATCGGCCGATCTTTCATTGTTCGCACCCTTCGTTTTGGTCAGGTCGTCGTCATTACCCGAACACGACCTCCTCCACGATTTACTGAATTCACCTGTCACATGGATGTCCTGACATACACGCGTCTCTCTCCATTTTACCGATTTTTCGTCACTCACGCACTTCGGACACTCACCAATTACAGAAGAGGAAACTTCCTCTAAAAAAATGGGATGTGTCACAGGATCGCACTAGGTTCCTCAGAGCGGCTCCGAAGATTGAAGTAAACACGAGAGATGAATTCCCCAGGGAGAGGGATCACTGACCGGCGAGCCGCGCCTCGCGGGACGCGTCTTCGATCGCTTCGCGGGATATTTACGAGAATTTCCAAAGCCCGATCTGCAACCGGATATCAGACTTTGAGAAAGAGCCAGAAAACCCGGAAGTTCCGTGGTCCTGGTTCTCTTTCCTGTTTACAACATCCCCCTCCCCCGACCGGACGATGATACCAGATTGGCCGAGCTGCCCGATATCGTCCGCCTAGTAATGGGCCCTAAGTCGACCGTCGACTCTTGCCTGGTGAGGTGTTGATGTAGTGATGGCATTGGTACACTCGGGACCTATGCTCTCCTCGTTCTTCCTCCTGGATGAACGAGAATCCTAGTGACAGAAACAATGGTAACCTTCGCGAAAGGTCGACATCCCGTATGAGAAAGATACCGTAGTCGAATACTTTGCAGGACCAGAAGGTCTCTGATGCCAGTCTGAGAGTGATAATTTCCTGCACAGGGCTCGGAAACGACGCGCACAGATCTAAATTTTAATATCACTTAAAACCACCGACACTTCCTCTTCACTGAACTGTACCGAAGTCACTCACGATATTGATTCTTTCAACACTACCGATCGGATACCGCGTAGGATTACGTCAATAGTGCATAAAGAGCGCGCAAAGGATCATCCAAAAGTATAGCATTAACTGAGGTCCTGAGACAAATCGAATTTCAAAAAGTAACGTAACGATAACGCGACAATGGATCCTCAGTATCGCGGGGCCCGTGGAGACATTTTTTTTCGGCACGTGAACAACGTGATCTCAACGCGGTGAGCCTCGGCGAAAATCACCTTTCCTGTGGACTGACCCGACTCGACTGACTGCTAGTCCCAGAGCCGCCGCCACCGCTGAGCATTCTTGGGGCCTGATGGGCCTTCCTTCTCCAATCTATTGAACACGTTGGGAGCGCGAGTCGAGTCTCTCGCTCTCCTGCCAAGTCGTTTCCTTGCCCCTGTCGAGGCTTATACTTACTTTTCTTCCTTGCTTCTGAGCTCCCCCCTCTTTCTCTCTCTCTTTCTGTGTCCCCTCCACCCCTTCGCCGTGCCCTCCTCACCGTTGTACGGTCCCACCAGCACCCCACTTCACCTGGCCCATCCCGCCGCCGTCTTGCCGAGATATTCTACCTTTTGCCCTCGAGGAACGAGCAATGCGGAGGCTCAGGTATGCAAGATGGCCGCCGCTGAGTTCTGGGCCCAACAGAGAGCGAGAGAAGGAAGGATGAAGAAAGGAAGAAGGGGTGAGAGAGAAAGGTGAGAGAGGGAAGCGAGGAGGGCGAACGAGAGATGAATAATGCGTGGAGGGAGAGGCTGAGGGACCCCATCAGGGTAGACTCTCCTAGCAGGCTGAACCACGGGGCCTCACCATAGGAGTGGGTCCTATCCTCGTAAGTCCTGGCTCCAGCTCCGACGCTTGCATCCGCAGACTTAGCCGCTCCCGTAACTAACCCGTTACCGCGATCGAACGCGCTCTCACTCGCATCCTTTCTACTCCTATACGTATTTTCAATTTGTATATATATATATACACATAAACATAAGTACCTATATACATTACATCTAGCGATGTATATATATATATATATATGCGTTTATCTCATTCTGATTGCGATCTCAACGCTGCTCGTCATTGAGCCACTAAGCTTCAACGTGACTCCATCACGCAGAAGCGTGTTTTGATCTAGTTTGCTGAGTACGAGTATACGTGGGCACCAGCCTTACGTTTTCGCCTGCCAACATCCTTTTTATCCTCCTAGTAGGCGTGCTACGCTGGACCCACTCTTCACATCCATACGGGTTTTTCGAGATTTGGGTAATTCAGTCATGTGGGATGGGATTTATCTATCTTGGGTGACTCTCCGGATCTCAAGGGTTAATTTGATGGAATTGTAATTCAGGAAATACCTAAGAGAATTCCTGCGATTAAAAATGCGATTAAAAAATAATCCATTTTTTTACTATAAGACTTTCGTCTGGGCTGTGATATTCATAGACGGTGTTTCTTTGAGTCTGATTCCATATGTCTTGTTTATTTTTTTTTTCTTGATTTGTACGAGAGGGTAGCCAGGCCCCAGACGATGGGGTCCTTTGGAATTCTTGATCTATCGATCATAGTCGAAATGACCTTCCTATCCTGGATCTTACTACTCACATGAGAATCGCACTCATACATAGTAGCCACACGAGAAAGGGACACCCTGTATAAAAGCCGATTGGAATAGATCAGGATCGCGTAAAGTCAATGGATTAATTAATCGATTTGTGTTTACAAATCGGTGAAAGTTCGACCTCCCCCCTCCCCTCTCCAGTCTAACCGAGGACCAGATCTTCTGATCTAGCCGATCACTCTAGGTTGTACCATCACAGTGAAGAATTATTCATGAAAAGATTATATTATCAGGTCCATCAAGAACTCTCAATTTTTTTTCAATTTTAATAAATTTCATGTACTCGACGCTGCGTGGTGGCTGATACCGATTTGACCCGTGAGAACGTCGCTAATTTCGGGTGGCTCTCATGGTGCGACCGATCGACCGAGCGTGACAGCGTCAGCCTAACGAATAAAACGAGAAGCCTTCAATTCCCTTTTTATCGTGGCGTGGTTGCTAGCCGTGTAATTCAGTCACTCCCTTGCGAGCCAACGTCGATACAATTCCCGGATTTCTTAAGCGCACAAAGCGCGGGCATTAATATCTATCGCGGTGGCGCGAGCCGCCATTCATCGTTATGCGTTATTAGAAAGAGTGTCTTGACCTATTGGCGAGGTTCGACATTTATCTGCTCTGCAGTCAGCCGAATGTACAGGCAGCTATAAATAGTGATGGCGATAATAATAATCACGGGCAAGCGGCGAATATACATAGATAGAGGAACAGCCAAGAAAATGAATCGAAGTTTTGTCCAAACGAAGGAGATTACCTCAGTGGAACGTGTTCAGAATTACTCCAGGGGTGGCAGAGATTAAGGATGAAGTATATACAGGCTAAAGTGAAAAAGAAAAAAAACCGAAGAAAAAGAGGAAGAAGAAGAAGAAGAAGAAGAAGAAGAAGAAGAAGAAAAGTAAGAAGAAGGGAACGACGCGGCAGCGCGCCGATTAGTGAAACCGTGCACCCAATCAGCGGCCTTTTGTGTTTCCAAGAATCGGCCTGGCTATTCTACATCTGTTCCACGTCGGTCCATCCTACATCCTATTTCGTCCCTAGGCCAGCCTCGCCACGGCTATTCTCTCCGATTGGATATGCCGTATAGATATGAGGCGAGTCCGAAATGGAGAAACCAGTCCCAAATGATCTATTGACGGAGAAGGACGACGTTCCTTCATGGGACCTCAGCACTCACATTAGGATTGACTTTGAAATCTCGCTCGATCGAATCGGTACCAACGAAATCGCTACCAGGAGACTAGATACCTAGATGCATCCCACGATCACAAGATTCCCAATGGACCCTACTCAAAAATTTCCAATAGAGATTCCGCTCTCATCTGAAAAGGGCTGAATGTACCATAGCACAATCAGGTACCCATACAGTTCCACCAAGCATTCGCCATCCAATGGAGAACGGATATACGGAGATATCTTAGACGTGGCATGGACAGTGGTCCATTGTTGGACCACCATCCAGACTCACGCGGGCCCTCTCTCTTCGATAGCGGTACCGGACAGAATTCGTATGGTGGCATTCTTGTCGCAGGTAACGTAAGCCATGATCAGAGGTAGAATGGGTATCGGGCATGTTTTAACCGTCCGCTGTTGGAAGCGCGATGTCGCCCCAGGTCAGAAGATAATATGCTGGTTTCATGGGTCATGCCTATGGCTCGCCTATATAATCGTATGGGTTATAGCTGCAATAGCTACGGCCCATGGGGGTTATATAGTCTCTTCCAGGCCATCTATCTCCAGCCATTTGCCCTCGGTAAAGTCCGATGTCACCCATTGCATACTTATATGACTCTGCCAGTACCCGATCCTGCGAGATCAGTTTCATCCAATAGAGCCAATCTGGTGGACTACTTTATAGCAAGTGAGCAAATTACACGTACTAATAGACAGGATGTTTTGTCCGTCCTATAAAGGAATCCTTTAGAGACCCTATAGGGATTCCAGGATGTCCTCTACTGCGTTGGTTCACGTTGTCTTACTAAAGTGGATCCCTTAACGATCCTACTTGTCGTACTTTACCAAGACTTGGAAACATACCTGGTGATCGGTAGCTCACGGTCCTTTGGGTCACGGGGTAATGTCGTATATACCGCTCCTTGGATAATGTTCTCATGGGGCCCCACGTATAATCTAGTGAGCACGTTACACACGCTCGTTTCTCTACGCTTCCTTTTAGATCTTTTTTTTTCAACCACCATATACAGTAAACTTATATAACGCGAAACAACGGATCGATTTACTTTATATTTATTTTCAATCCGAAACCGGACTCATCCCTTGGGCTAGCCGCCACTTTTCTGCACGACTTCCTTCGCTTCGCATTACGAGACACGGAATGCGCCAGGATGACGAAGATTCTCCGACTTCTGCTAATATATTCGAATAGTTCATTCTTCTGCGAGATACCGCAGTATTTGTATATATGTACATATATTTGTACTGTGTACGTATATATGTCGTTCATTTAGTTCCCTACAGCCTCGCATAGTCTTATGGTTTTTCTAGTACGATCCTAACGATAATCTTGTACAGCCATCAATTTTGATTTCCATCTCTCTTCCTTTATTCTCTACGCGTAAATAATGTCCTTATGTAATACAAAAGGCCGTACGGTCGCCATTCATCTTACATCCGACAGCACACGAATACACGACAGCTATTAGATGTCCACGATCATGGAATGTCTCCATCCACGATGGATATTTACTGGTACTATTCGAAACTTCGTTAATGCTGCATCTTGTAGTTAGTTCAGCTTACGCCATAGTTATCCCGTACCTGTGTATACGAGTACATGAACGTGCTTATAAAAGTATAGATATGCATAGATGTATATGCGTGCTAAATGAATAATTTTGCTCTTTCTCTTTCTCTCTTAAGGAGAACGAGGAGTATGACGGCAAGTTGGTGCTTAAGCCATAACTGAATTTTCTCTATGAGGTTATGTTGTCTATACCGACTTTTTTCCTGGCGTAGTATCACGAACGAACTTTACCATTAATAATTCAATACTCTGCTGCATTTGTCCGATACTTGCTTCGTAATAATTCATAGCTCGCTACCTCCTGCCGATTCTTATAGTAGCCGATCGCGAATTGCCTCACGCTTTCCGGCACAACGATAGCTTTACGAGTTCGACTTATATTTGTCCTTTAGCAGGTTTTCGGTCCACGCCCATAATCGCGCTAGTCGCTTGTCTCCACTCATTAACTCACCTCATTATCGATTGACTTTAGTTACCGCTACGATTGCGCTTGTACTTTATGTGGAGGGCTCGTTACGTAATTCGAGTATACAGTTCTCCATTTTGTTAACCCGCGTGCATATGCTGTATGTACCTTGTTTCTTACCTTCACTTTTTTTTTCTTTCGTGTATTCATTTTATGGCGATGCCAAATAAACTCTCGCGCCACACTGTTTATTATTCCTAAGGTGTGGTATTACATGGGTTTTGTATTTTTGAATTGTTTAATGGAGCTTTTGATTTTAATGGTATTTATCAAAATGTTTTTCGTTGTAAAGTGTTGTGTAATTTTTATATGGCTTTTATGTTACACTGTATTGGTTTGTTGTTCAGGTAGTACCGTTGTTTAAAGAGAATTTGTAAAATAATGAATTTTTTTATTTGAATCGCTAAACTATACCGAATTGCTTTTGAATGGTCAGTACAAGTTTTTTGAATATAATTTTCCATAATGTAGGAAGAACTACGTATGGCATACTACGATTATTGCTTTATATGATCTTTCTTAGTTTCGTATTTTCTGTTACGTTAAAAATTTCCAAGCAAAAGTTTTCAAGCTATTAATTCTAACATAAGGTACCGCTTGGCGCTATCTCCACGTTTTTTCCTGCAACTCCTTTGATCCTTTTATATCGGGTTACTTTGCATTTCGAACACGTTCTTGGAGGAAAAGAATTGGATCCATAAATCACTATTATTATGTTAAACCAGAGATTAAACTATAAATACGACTGGCTGCATAGTGATGGCAGTTACAGCGAGATAACAAATTGAACACTGCCAAGTCGAAGTTTCTGTAGCGCGGGAATTGCAAGCATGTACTTTGAAGTACAGCGTTATAATATATGGATAGGGTTTTTAAAAGAATGGCGTTCTTAACAAGGTATATTTTATTATTCAATAATGATACATTAAGTAATTGCGCTGCGTTTGGTTCGCCGTTATATCTTTGGCGCTCCATACGCATCCGGCATCCGCTCGATCGTGTAACGATGCTGAGAAACATACATTATAGGTACACCTGGTATTTTGCGTATTCTTCTTTTCAAGTCTTTGTCATTGGTTGCTACTATGTAACATTTGTGCTAGAAAAAAGAAATATAATATTCAGATTTTATATATTTTTATTCGTCAAATAATAAAACTCACCTGAGTTACCCTATTAACGATACAGTCATCTGCATAGGTTCCTTTATGCATACAAGGTAGTCTTTCAAATCTTGAATCTTTTATGATCTTTAAAGCAATTTTATATTTTGGTCCAAGTTTCTCTAATTCTCCCATGACACAATCAGTTATATATGGGATGCATTTAGCATATAAGCAATCCATCATATTTTGAATAATGTCCAACTTATTTTTGACAGAAAAGTTAATAAAATTTGTATCAATCAGAATGTGATAGGGTGGCCCCAACTGAGTGTTATATTGAAAGAATAGTGCTGATGATTGTTGTGGTCTGGAAGAGAACGCAGTTTTGTAAAAAATTATATAAATTGAAATTGATTTTAAATCAACTTACACTTCCTTAACTTTCATTTCTGTGAGATCTTCTGGTTTCTTTTTACGTGGTGCCGCACGTAGATTTGCTTTACTGTTAAAATTATCATAACAAATTCAAAATAAACGTACAGTGTAACATAGTATGAATCAAAGATCAAAATTATTCAAATATAACTTTTACATTCTGGAATCGCTGGGACTGATCATCTTCTTCATCTGAGCAAATCGCTGCATGACAACCTTACGAGTCTTCTTATTTTTACCCTATGTAAAATAAAATTCACTGCATAACCTCAACTTTACATACATAACCTATGATCACACTTATATCATTGTAATAATCCATGACGCTAAATTACAGGGATTCAAAAATTCGATTCATTTTTATTGTAAATTATTAAACTTACCATTGTATTAATGCTTCAATTTTTCACGTAATTAGTCGACTAAACTTTACAAATTTTACAACCACAAACCACGCTTTACGCTTCCTACACTTTTGACATTGGCACACCACCACACACCAGTTTGAAAGTGATCACGAAGAAACGCGAAGTGTCAATCGATAAAATTCGGATTTCTTCGGGTGTACAATAAAGATGGTCTAATACAGTGTGGCGAAAGTAGATAAGGATCAAAAGTTCCGCGTGTAGTTGGGCTTGGGGACTTGCCGAGCGATCGTTGAGCGCCAGCCGACACGTTGACTCTTATTATGGCAGTTTTTGTTGGAAAAAGTTAGTCGACCTAAAATCAGCATATTATTCGGTGTTGTGACCTATGCGAGAAAATTTGAGCTGTTGACAACGACATACAAATTTTGGAGTTCCTTATGCAAGGTGTGTACTGAGTAGAAGGAAACTAAATACTTACTAATAGAGAGAACATATTAAGAATTTTTGTAAAAATAGGTTAAATATACTGTTGGAACTGCCGTGACATATAGAAATGCCTGCTAGGGTTTGGCAAAAATATTTATGGCTATGCTGTGCAAATATATCATAAATAGCAAGAATTTGTGCTTTAATTTTTGAATTTTATAAATACTTTTGCTTTCTTAAAAGTTTATGAGAAAATATGTTTTATGAGTTTATTCACATGTTAGATAATAAGATTTTCATGATACATATGATAGTATTAAGTTTTTATATGTTTAATGTAAATAATTTGTTTTATAACTATTGATTTTGTTACAGGATCCTGATATTTAAGGAAAATGCGGATTGTACGAATAAAGAGAAATCGCCTAATGAACTTTTTGATTGGGGTTGCCTTGCTCTTATTGATTCTATATGCATTATATATTTTTACATCAGATAATCAAGCAAAAACGTTAAAAGGATACTGGATTGATGGCCTTAAAAGTAAACAGGTAATTTTTCATAACTTAATATCAAAATAGTTTCCAGTTCGTATAGAAATTAAACTTCATGTACTTCATTCTTATTTATCAAGCATCCAGTACTGGTAGAGGATTTGGGAAATTTTGAACCCAGAAATGTACCTGTTAAATCAGGACCTGGTGAGGGTGGAAAGCCTCACATTTTAAGGGATGATCAACAGAACGATGTGCAGCAATCAGAATCTGATTATGGAATGAATATGGTTTGCTCCGATGAAATATCCTTGGACAGATCGGTTCATGACACCAGGCCTGCAGAGTAAGTTTTTTTTATACATATATAAAATATAGTATTTTCCCTTCACGCATAACCACAAAATTTATTTAACTTGAATACTGCAACATTACAATTATGCGAATGTTGATGTATAAATATCCTTACTATTTTGATTTGGTTTTATTACATCCATTGAATAATCCCCAGTGAAATTCTTTATCAACCCTGAGTATAATATCTTTGGTTAATAATGTTAGCACAGTATTTGGTACTTAATCTTAAGTTATAAAGTGGCTGTATTGAAAATTCTGTAGCAAAAGCCTCATGTGATATTTGCAGCGAGTTGATCAATCAGCAATTTCTGTTTTAATAACAATACGAAACGACACTGCCATAAAGAGAAAAAATGAATAGTCATGCTAGTACCACTTCAACGGTAGTTTTGCTTAATTCTAATTAGGAGACAAAATAAGTTGCGTGCATACATGTTATTCTTTTATGCCCAGGAAATTAAAATTATTCGTCAAAATATTGTTCATCGCCTCTTATTCCATCATAGCTTTCCAAGAGACAGAAACAGACATGTCTACTTTAATCTCAAGCTACTGCGATTCACTCATTAAAATAAATCTACCGATATGGTTGGGAGACTACGCGCACGGATAATATTAAAATGATTATCATTTTCAAATGCTTCATTTGGATAAAAATTAATAATATTAATATTCTCACCTGACTCGTAACTGAGCATATATTAATTTCTTCCTGAGTTCACTTTTCTGTTTCTCTATCTGTTCGAACGTGAGATCAACATTAAGCTGTGCTTTAAATATTTTTTGTTTCATTTGTATTATGCCTAATCTTCAAGCTTAAAAATTTTCTTACGTTCGGTAACTTTTCATAAATGTGTGATATTCTTAAAAATTCTTATATTCGCAAAATTACGGCCTGAAAGATTATAGGACGTCATATTTCTCGTTTCATAAGTTACTAGAAAATTACCGAGTTTAATGAAATGTGAAATTTGCAATGATGAAATACTACACATTATAGAATAATATATTAAGATTGACTCTGTGAAAGAAAATCACCCGGATATATTTTGGTAAAAGCGAAACTGTAATGTTTTCAGAGCCGAATTTAAGCTCTAGAAATCAGTTATTATTTCTTTTCATATTGTATGTATGTACCAGCGTCATCACAATCGTCAATGGCCTAAGTCTCTTACAGCATACCATATGTGTAATTAACGTAATATTAAAGAATCTTAAGATATTAGTGACAATGTTTACTTTGCTCTTGACATAGAACATTCAATTAGTTATTATTTCTTCACATCTATGTTAGTTTTATTAAGAGAATCATATAAGGAACAAGTTATGATTCATCATATACTATTTGTCATGATGATACTACAAGTAGAGAAAACTCCTCTTTCAATATTGGATCTAACAGTGTTTTTTTTTCATAATCTAGATGTAAACATTGGAATTACCCTGATGAACTTCCAAAAACTAGTGTTATCATAGTGTTCCACAATGAAGGGTGGTCAGTCCTAATGCGAACAGTACATAGTGTTGTCAATCGCACACCTCCTCAATTCCTGGAGGAGGTTTTGTTAGTCGATGACTATTCAGATAAAGGTGAATATTTTACATTTAGAGCAAAGGTAACTTTACTTATATAAATAATTTTTTTTAGATAATTTAAAGGATGACTTGGAAACTTATATTGAGAGATGGAATGGAAAGGTTCGATTAATTAGAAATCATGAGCGGCAAGGATTGATAAGAACCAGGTCTCGTGGAGCTCGAGAAGCTAGAGGTGAAGTTATTGTTTTCCTGGATGCTCATTGCGAGGTCAATATTAATTGGTTGCCTCCGCTCTTGGCTCCTATTGCTGCTAATAGGTAATTAATACATCCACTCAAACATGATCTTGCTTCTTTATAACTATGTGCAACTGGCCATGGTAAATTTTTCATCATGCTGTTCTGTATAAGTATTTCTTCAAGATTTAACTTTTGTTTATATGAATTTTTAGCAATATTATGACAGTACCCATAATAGACGGAATTGACCATAAGACTTTTGAATATCGACCAGTTTATCAAGAAGGCCATCTCTATAGAGGAATCTTTGAGTGGGGAATGTTATACAAGGAAAATGAATTGCCTAGACGTGAATCTAAAATGCGTCCGTATAACAGTATGCCTTACAAGTAAGATTATTATTTAACATAAAAATTAAGAATTTTTTTGCTAAGCAACAATAATGATTCTTTAATCTCTTTCCCAGATCACCTACTCATGCGGGTGGTTTGTTCGCCATTAATCGCAAATATTTCTTATCGCTTGGTGGATACGATGAGGGTCTGCTTGTTTGGGGTGGAGAGAATTTTGAATTATCCTTCAAAATTTGGCAATGTGGTGGTAGTATAGAGTGGGTACCGTGTTCTCACGTAGGTCACGTGTACCGTGGGTTTATGCCTTATACGTTTGGTAAGTTGGCACGAAAAAAGAAGGGTCCTCTTATTACCATTGTAAGTAAAAGTATAAGCTTATTATTTTCCATGTCTTCTATTATCAAGGAACTATCAATAATTGTATAATCATTTTTGTAGAATTATAAGAGGGTCATTGAAACATGGTTCGATGAGAAACACAAAGAGTTTTTCTATACTAGAGAACCACTGGCTCGATTACTCGATCATGGAGATATTACGGAGCAATTAGCGTTTAAGGAACGGATGAAGTGTAAAAATTTTCAATGGTACATGGATAACGTTGCTTACGACGTCCTTGATAAGTTCCCGGAATTACCTCCCAATATTCATTGGGGAGAGGTAAGCCAATATACTTCGAAATTTTTTAAATAGAAATGTACGAATTACAGAATTTTGTATAATTTATTTATAGCTACGAAGTGTAGCCACTTCTGCATGCCTCGACACAATGAGTCACGCTCCGCCAAGTCTTATGGCCACTTCGCATTGTCATGGTTTCGGTAATAATCAGGTAAACACTTAAATACCATACTTTAATAAATTAAAAATAATAATTGATTATTTGCTAATGTAATATGTCATCCATGTTGTAGCTCATGAGACTAAATGCTAAAGGTCAATTGGGTGTCGGTGAACGATGCGTCGAAGCAGATAGTCAGGGCATAAAATTAGCTTTCTGTAGATTGGGTACTGTGGATGGTCCATGGCAATATGACGAAGTAAGATTAAGACAAATTTATTCCGTTTCCGCGGTATCGTATGATACCAACAAGGACAAATATTAGAACACCGTATACATTTTTTTGGCGTAAAACAAAACAAAAGATTACGTCAATGATATGTTTGTACAATGATCTATTATGTCTTCTAGAAAACAAGGACACTCTTGCACAAGGTCTACAAGAAGTGTATGGCTCTTCATCCACAAACACAACAATTGTCTTTGATGCCATGTGACATAAATAACACCTATCACCAGTGGAACTTCCATCAAATTAATCCACGTTGGTGAAGGATTGACTATGATCCGATGGCATCATTTGTATTCTAAATCTGCGAGAGAAGTCAAGGTACTCTTTACTTGTATACGCGTGCCGCCGATGGTGAGTACAATTTCGTTCTTGGAAAAAAATTGGTTTCGTAAATCGGCGATGGGCTAATTAAATATTTTTGGAAAGTGTCATGATTTCTACTAGATATTTGAGGTATGAATTTTGAAACGCCCACTCTTTGCAAACGCGCACAACAGAACTTATAGACTGTTAAATTATGTATTTTTTAAAGCGTGATTCCATCCATCATTTTTTTTTTATTAACTTGCGTTATACATTCCACATAGAGATTTCAAGATTTTAAATAGTTTCAATCAGGAACGGGTATTTCGTGACTTTGAGGTGGAACAAAGAACGTATATCGAATCGATATCAGGTCTCAGTTCGAAAAGCATTCATAGCGATGAAAGAGATGAATTCATAGGGGCAATGAAAAAAAATCTTACAACCAAGTCGTGGATTACGATAGCATGTAATGAATCGCGAGCTGCCCATTCTTTTTTCTGTATGTATATGTATAATCTGGATCCAATTCATTTGAAATAACATGGTAGTAGCACTTTGTACCTTTCAAAGCATAGCTCTAAGAAGACATTATCATACTTAAACCTATGTCTAGACCGTGGCAGGAAGATTTCATCCATTTAGAACAGGTTGGACAGCTCGAATACAACCTCACAGGAAATGATCAAAGGAGAAAAAGAATTGAAGAGTATATTTCAAAATCTCGTCAAGTTCTTTATCGCGTATATATAAACAATAGTGTTCTAACTGCAAAAGTTATGGGCACTAAATGTCAGTGGAAACTGTAATCTCTTTTTCATATTACCTTATATTGAAACAGCGAGTTTTAATGCATGTTTAGTCAGTCGAAACGAGCAAATTTCAGATCGATGCGATTTAGCGGGCAGAAAATGTCTACTTTCTGCCGGCTAAATAAGTTTCTGACTTTATTTCGTCCCTGTTAGAATCGAATTTGTTTATTGTAAGCCTCTAAATGTTGATGTTATTCTAACCATCAACCAATCTGACAATTGTTGTGTTTGTTATTTGTTGCTTGCTTAATCGTTCTGAAATGTCTCGTTTGACTGGTTCCAGACATTAAAGCTCCCAGTTTCAATGCGGGTAATGTGAAAAATCTAGTGTGTGACACGGGATGAAACACGATTTCAGACTTCGGGTGGTGTCAGCCCTCGCCTACAGCTCGGGCAGCCAACTTCACCCTAATCTGAAATCGTCTTGTTTCATCCCTTGTCACATAATATAGTATTGTTTACATTGGTAGTGATGTTATTGATGACACAATGCTAAGTTTATTGTCTTATTATGTTGTACTAGCTTCTAGAGGCCCCTCGCGAGGCCTTCGGTACTGATTCGTATTCATGTTTGTGAAAAGTACTTTTGCCGGAGGCAATGATCAGAAATATTTGAAAAAATCTATATCGATGATTAAGGCCACCTGAACATTGAGAATTATGATCCGGAATTTAGGATGTTGTAAACTAACATGTTTAGTCGTAAGAAAAAATGATTCAAGATACCGCTATCAAAAACAATAGCCGGAACTAAACATCAATATTGGAATATTCAGGAATACCTTAACATATACCTAGGTATGTGTATATTCGTTAAGAGATTTTGCAGATGTTAATTTAAAAAAAAAATATTGCCGAGCACGTGCGAGCGACTCAAGAACGTCCGAAATTTCGTCAAACAGATTAAAATTCAGTAAAAATTATTTAAAAAATGGACTCTCGGGGGGATATGCGAACGGTGTCACAATAATTTTCGTTTAATGACAATAATATTTATGAACAAAGGGGTTAAAGGGTATTATACATATTTTATATTACTGTCACGATCATTTGAACTGGTTTCAAAAGTGATTGACTTATTACTTGACATTATTATTTATATGAGATGCAAAAATTGTAATACTGGACAATCGTTCTCTAAATACATGGTACAAGTGAACAAGGCATGATTATTGAGAATTGCACTTAAACAATTTTGTTGATATAATTAAGTTTTTTTTATTTGAAGCCAAGAAGTCCTGTCTACTTGTATCATAATCAAATGTTCTTTCCACTTTGACCTTTATAAGAAGCATTGCTCTTCGTTAAATGCCAAGTGTCAACCTTGCTGCAAAAAAAAATGAAAAGGGGCACGTTGAAATTGCAGAGCTCGTGACATTCGCGAGATCATGACAGTGTATTGTAAGAAAATGAATATTTTATTAAAATAAAATCGGTTTTTTAATAATTTGGTTATTAAATTTTGAAGAAGTCCATTATTATCAGTGTAATTAACAGTATATTTAAATTAATATTTCTTTTATTATCCAATTTTACGAATCCGTATTAATACAGAAAGTGCGCTTTAACCATGAAATTCAAACACATTCCACAACATGTCCACAATTCTTCTTATCGCTAAATTGTGTAAAAAGCACATTTGCCGAAGCCACTGGTGATGCAATTATTCGAATATGAAATTTCAAAGTATAGAGTAATATTAGTAACTCGGCATAAACATGAAGCATCGTTTGTGTATGAACTTGTCGAAAAGACAGAGTAGAAAAACCTAAAAGAAATAATTCCATTTTACATGTCGATTCATTTGTAACATTTGAAAAATTATGTTTTATATAATGTGTTTCTTTACCGTATCAATGAGGTATGTAGTAACGTTAGAATCAATCATTATGAAAACGTTTTATTGGTTGGTGTTTACGATATCATCGATCTTCAATATACTGCGAACGGTCTCAGAAGCCAGAGTTATCAGACTGATGGAAACCAAAAGTGGCTGCACGACGTTTTCGTCCAAGATATTAGTAACTGTACCCTTACGTACATTTATCCCAGCAGTTTTCTCACCCTGAGCATGTTTATTTCGAAGCTCAGTTACTGTAGCTATTGGATTGAGTCCAGCGTTCTCCGCCAGGGTCGATGGGATCACCTGTAATTTTGAAGGAACGTAAAGATAATAAATGAGGAATTCTTCACTTCTTTTTGTATAATAATGTACAGTGTAAGCTACCTCGAGAGCATTGGCAAACGCTCGAACGCAGTAAGCATCTACACCGCCTAGAGTCTGGGCGTAGGAAGCTAACTTGAGTGCCAGTTCTGTTTCCGGTGCACCACCTCCAGCAATGAGTGCTTTCTGCTTGACCAGGCAGCGAATAACGCATAAGGCATCATGGAGTGAACGATCTGCTTCTTCTAGAACAAGCTTGTTACTGCCACGGACAAGGATAGTTACAGTACGTCCTTGGTTTTGAACGCCGGTGATCTAAAATAGTCAAATAAAATTAAGCTGAGTCCCCATATATTAAGAATACGAAGAGAATGAATAGAATATGTTGGGAAAATTTACCTTGACAAATTTGGAGTTACCGGTTTGGACTTCTTCGCAAAGCTCGGCGTTCACCAAATTCTCGGGCAAGAAATGATCCAGGGAAGCGATTGGACGGCATCCCAAAGTCTTGCAAACATAAGGAATATCCTCGCGTTCGATGTCCTTGATTACCATGACTTTGATTTTATCCAGGAAGTGAATAGCCAAGTCGCTGACGGCGTCACGGAGAATAGATTTTTGTACGAGCAGAACGTTACATCCGCTCTTTTTTATTTGTTTGACGATGTTCAGTATATAAGCTCTTTCTTCCTTGAGCACCCGGTCCATTGCTGCATAATCTGATACGATGACGTTATGGTCCATCTGTAAGTATTTGGTTTATCCTACTGCATAGGTCAAGGTTCAGGTTAATGTTTACTAGTACTTACATCAGTTTTAGGTGGTGATATACAAAATTGAATAAGACCAATTTTTGCTTTTTCAATACGTCGCGGTCCATTAACATTGCACGATTTCTGAGTGAAGACCAGACCTTCAATCAGTTCAGTATCTTCAACGGTACCTCCTAATTTCTTGATAACTTTGATATCCTAAAATATCCAAAATATTATGGTATTCTTTGTACATTTTAAATCAACAAAATGAAAATATTTTCATGCCTTACTTTTAAATCGACAGCATTCTCTTTTCCCGGTTCAGTTACTTTCAGCACTGCATTCACAGCTAGAGGTGCCAGAATGCTCGATTGTTGGAAGACTACCTGGAAATAGTAGAAAGTAATTAGTATTTTTTATTATAAAACAAAATGTTATTGCATAGTATATAATTACTTTGGAGTTAAGCGACGTGGCAGCAGTCTTGACAAGAGATTCTTTATCTGCCAAATCAACTGGTATGGACATGTCTTTCAAAATCTCTACTGCTTTTAATGCAGCCTTTTGGAAGGCATCACTGATCAAAGTGGGATGAATTCCTTTTTGCAATAAACGTTCAGCAGCTTCTAGAAGTGCACCAGCTACGACAACCACACTGGTAGTTCCATCACCAGCTTCAACATCCTGAGCCTTTGACAATTCTACCAACTGTAAGAAACAATAGAAGTTAATAGATGCCTTGTCAGTTTTTGAAAAATTAAAAATAACCATCTATGCTTTACCATTTTTGCTGCTGGATGAATGACATTCATTTCTTTGAGAATGGTGGCCCCATCATTAGTAATAGTGACCTCTCCATTGCCAGCTTGGATCTGACACAATACAATTAATTTGGCATAATTTATTTAGTACTACGTACATTGATCGAATGTCGTTAATATTTACCATTTTATCCATTCCACGGGGTCCCAAACTTGTACGAATGGCATCGCTCACAGCTGAAATAAAAAAAATCATCAAATGTTAAATTCATATGATTCAGTGCACGTGGGTTTAGTTATGGCAGCGCCCGTAGCTATGCCCATAAATGGAGTCATTTCGGCTCATATTCCAAAAAATTGCAGTAACACATTTCATTCTTAATTTTAGAGAATACAGTTACAAAATAATATATGAATAGAAAAATGGACCCACCCTTCGCAGCATTGATGTTACTCGTTCGAATATCGGTAGGTTTGCTTTTATCTTTGTACGCTTGTCCGTGGGCGCGTCTTCCATCGCCGGCCGCCGAAAGTGCCGTCATTTTACCTTTTTTATACGTTTCTCGTCGATTAGATGCCTTTGATATTACCGGTGCAAGCTTCTGAGAAGCTTTGCGACTGAATTTACGACTTCTGGCTTCGCGTGGCACTTTTTTACACCTAGTATTCGCTTGTTAAAAACGCACTGGTAACGGAGGCTTTCACTTGAAATACACGAAACACGAGGTTTTGCACTCGATCATTGATGTCGAGAAGGTTGGAGAAGGTTCGTTGTGCCATGGAATAAAGTGTCTACTATGTTGGGCAACATAGTTGGGAGTGTGATAACGCTCGTGTTTCACACTTTTGACAACAGATGGCCGAAGACAGCAGAAAATTTAACTCTGTGAACTGAGCATTATTGGATTCTTGTACGAGACACTGAACATAGCCTAGTTATCGCAGCTGATTTTTTATTTTTACGTAAATTTTTTGAATTTGCCAAAGTCTTACCATTTTCTAAATTTTCAAAATTTGTACGTTTACATTATTCTTCACAAATGATACGATTTAGCTGTATCCTTAACTTTGTTATTTCATTGTACGAAAGTGTCTTATATAAATATATTTTTATCAATTTACCTATGCTACAAACTATTACGGAGTTTCGATATGAGAGGTAATAAAATTTCTATATAGATTATTTTGTACTTTTCAATTTTACTAAAAACTTATGTATTGTTCGTTTGCAGCGTCTGAATTACACAAAACCACTACATCCAACCATGAAATATAAATTGGAACTGTCTAAGGAACAATCCTAAAAATCCCAAAGATTAGTAAAATCAAGGAATTCTGAAGATAAAATGAAAATGTAATTCTCGATTATACAAATTTTAAACTATAATAATATTTATAGAATTCATTAAATAAAACCCATAAAATGCCAAACGAATATCTTCAATAATCCATCTATGTACATAATACACTTGTAAAAGTAATTCATTTCCTAAACTTTGTTAAAAGATAAATAATTAAAAAACCGTCTAATTTCCCACGCACTATACGAACACGCCTTTTCTTAAGTAGCATCATCACCTCGAGCACCGTCACCATGATCAAAGCGTCTTTTATACTTTTTATGGTGAAACTCAAGAGGCCATGTGTCTCATCGACGTCGGAAACTTAAAACTTCAAGGTGCATTCCAATCGTAACGGTTTTCCAGATTACAGCCCTCAAGTAAAAAGTACTCCCAAAAGAATTCACCCAACTGGCCCAACCCAGGTTTCATGGGAGTTAAGAAATTTTAATTTCTCCCATGGAATACTCTCCTACAGATATACAATACATAAACTGGTTCGTCCCTAGATATACTCGAAAATAATGTAAAACTAATGTTCATTTCCAAGTGGCTATAAAATATCATAAGTCTCATGTTTTCAGATTAGCAAAATCCACTCATTTCTCTACACGTTAACGACAGCGACATGCTTGATCGTTACTGTCGCACGATACCATCCGCGATAATTCAGAATACGTGTTCAGCCTAGCAATATTCTTAATGCTACCACCAGGCACGCTTGCTAAAGAGTAAAGACATCGAAGCAGTACGTTATCGCATACGATTTACGAGTGCAAACTGCTTTTGTAGGACTTTGGAACATTCGAGTAATGAGAACTGGCAGTTCACCTGTGCGTTTCTATGTTATCGCTAATACTCCACGTGTACATATATATGCTCTAGTATACACTTATTTGCCACTATATGCACTCCGTGCAACATGGGTTATCATAACGGGTAATCCAGAAGTCTGGATTGTTCTTAGAAGCAGAAGAAACAATCGCTGTTTTATGCGACATAAACATATGGAATTTCTTACACACTCTGTGTCCTGTATATCCCAATGTTATGTTCTTCAGTCTTTACACGTGCAGTTGCGTAATCGATAAGAATCGTGCAAAGATATCATAGGGTGTGTTATACGGTGGAATAATTTCAAAGAATTTTATTTCTCTAAATAACTCTATATGCATGGCTACTCAACTGCTATGCATGTATACTGTTACGATCCTATATACTGGGTGGACATAAATAATTGCTCTTACAACACACATCATAAGAAACAACAATGTACTAAAAGTAATAAGAAGCATTTTTAATACTTTTGCGAATAAGTTTTTCGCGAAATTGTCATCAAGGATAGAATTGAAAATACTTTTGCTTTCAGTCTCATCCGGCTTGTTCGTGACTCAACGTCTTTACAACCTCTTCAAGGATTTACGTAAATGCCTCCGACGAATTCTTTTGATTCAGTCCGCATACAAATAGTTCAAGCATCGATTAAAAATACATTTCACGAAATGTCGCTCAAATACGTTTCGTCTCTTTTCTTTTGAATATGCAGCCTGCGTTGTTCTTTACGTAATCCAAATACTTGCCATTTCTGGTATTAATCGCTGAACCACGTCGCAGCCAGCAACCTTTCCATTTTCCATGTAGCATGTAATACTGGCTGAACTATTAGCAAGGCGACAATCTTACCTTTAGCCATGACACACACTTTTACTTTTGTCTCTCGGCGGTATCAGCGTGTGGACCGGAAGAAAAGGTTTCCCGACATATAATTATGTGTAAATAACTAAATCTTATTTATCTATCCACAATTCATGTAGCTGTTCGCTCTAGTCACATGTTATGTGACTATTATAAGTACGCATATGCATATACATAGGTAGATACATCCTGGAAGGAAATAGTAATCCGTTGTCGCCGGAACGCTTAGCACGTACATTTTTACTTCCCTTGTAGATGCTGTGTGGAATTACTATAACGTTAGCATCATTGGATACCCTGCTTACAGATGTAACAAGACTTTAACACTGACAATGAAAATTTTTTTCAAAATTTTATACTGCTTCTATATTATGGATATTAAAAAATCTGGTAGTACCTTATATATGCGCAAAGAAAGAATAATTGTCGTGTAAAATTCAGAAATTCACAAGTGACGAACTTTTCTATATTTCTTTCTCTTCGTCTTGTACTTTGAAAGGGAAGAAAGGATTGCTTGCATCTACCAGGTTCCCGTGTACGAGGTGAACTGAATGGCCTTCTTGCAGGACGCTTTTCAACATAGTACAATGCTAAATATCGAAAAAGGAAGTGCCTTCATAAGTATTGTGGTATTTCATTGTTAGTTCCTCCACAGGAGCAGCACCTTTGTCTAAAAGGTAAAAGCAAACTTCTCTAGATGCGAGCGTATAGAATTAAATTTTTAAAAAGCATTAATTCTCCTGTACGTACCAATCGCAAGATTTGTATTCATAATAAACGCAGTCAACGCGCCAGTGGCAACTGGAGGTACCAGAATCAGGACAGTAGGACTTCAGAGGCCGAGCCCACGTGGTTCCTTCTACGAGGATGCCCTAGTATTCTGTATCAACGGCATCCTAACGTAGAAACCGAGTTCCCTACCTTCTACCCCAAGGCTACCCTTTGCACAGTACAGAGCAAGAGGAGCAGCAGACCCGTTGGTTAGTTCCCTTCTACCTGCAGGCAGCCGCTGACATTCTGTGTTGACGTCACGAAGATAATACCTGGCTGGCGCAGTGTAGCCACACTGCTAAAGGTTCTGCCACACCGACCAGGACAAACGCTCGTCGGTGTTTCTCAGAGACTGACTTACATGTGTATTCACTCACAGGTGTACTGGCCGGTACACACAGCCATTATACCTACTACACTGAGCGCACTTTAGGCTGAACGCACAACGGCTGACACTCACCCACAAACTGTCGGCGGTCACGAACGACCGAAAGCCGCTCGGTCGTTATTTGCTCTGTTCGTATTTTTATCGCAAGTTTTATTGACAATCGCACGCACTGTGAAGAGTGAATATTTAATAATGACAATAGTGATTTTTTAAAATGAACCTGTGGTGTTACCGATTCTAAATTATAACGAAATTTTTGTGTACTTCGATTCTGGTCAGTGAGTGCATCGTGTTTATTGAGGTTTGAGCGTCAGATGCAACTTATTGTATCAGCATTGTTTTTGCTGGATATTTATTTTTAAAGCATTCGACCAGCAGTGAAGGGTAATTTTTTTGTTGATTAGGGATTAATGGAGCGTTACAATTTTTAATGAGTTTTATTGTTCGACTCTAATGAGTTAATTAATTATCGTAGCTGGTAATTAATTGTTGATTATCGATATGCGCTTCGACTAGACGCATAGAGAAAGTGTCCACTGTTGCAGATTATCTTTAACGGTGATTCTTGTAGCCACGAAGTCATTAAACTCGATTTTAAACGACATTAGAAAGATTGTTTTAATCTGGAACGATTTGTGGCTTTATATATTATCTTATTGGAAATTGATACGAGTTCGAGACGCTTGCCGTTTGTGATTTCAAAACAATCCGTTCGACAGTTGAAAGTGAAATACTAGCTGATGGCTAATAAAACGATATGTGCAGTGCAGGAATTGTAAATTAAAGAAAAAATCTTAAATCAATCTACACGAATCGATCGGTGACAATTAATTGAAAGTTTTAATATAATGAAGAAAAAATGAATGTCCCCATAGTATCGGGAGACATTATCGATGGCGATGGATATAAGCCGCGATTCGTCAGGGTGAGTACACAAATATTTTATATAAAAATCTTATAAAATTTTCAGTTCTTTTATCTATTGGACTTTTTTTATCATCTTGAAGTTAATCATTATATTCAAAATATTCACTTTATATCGCAATGGAAACGATGGAACTGATCTTTTGAGCTGTTTATCGACATCGATAAAAAAATTGATGAATCGATGACGTCAATACCAATATCATTTATATGCAAGGCATGATCCATTCAGGTATAAAACTTGTTTAATTCACGAAGAATACTTTAATGGATATATCATAGCTATGGTATTTCTACAAGTTGGGCACGCAGAATTCGTCATCGTGATTCCATAGCGATGATGGTACAACAAAGCTTCGCGTACATGATGTTTCAGAATTTTTAGAACTGATCATTAATAATCCTAACTGATAATCTTATCGCTTCAAAGAAACTGATTAATTCAGTGTTACTCTTAAATTTGATTTAAACTTTTCTATATTATGTTTCCGTGCAAAGAAGTTTAATCTCACACTGAATTTACTATAAAACAGTGTATCCATAAAATAATACTTTTTTTTTTAATTACATGAAATTTATTCCTCATGGAACAGCAGACATTTTGGAAAACTCACAATATCTATGACCAACTGTGGATATCACTTTGCTGTGAGAGTATCTTGAGAAACGTGTCCCGTGCCGTGGAAACTGTACCACGTACTTTATTGTTTAGACTTAGACACGCTCGCTCGACAAGAGTGCATATATGTAACATACTCGTCGTAGTTTATTGCGACTAGCAGGATAAAAACAGCCGCCATTGTTATCGCCGGATTTCACGTACGAGAATCGCACGCTCGAAATTCTTACGAAAGCGACCGGTAACAGGTCCTCTGATGAACTTGGTCATTTTCAAATGTTGCTTTATAATATTCTCTTACCCATTAGTCACGCACTTTGTAGCAGTTTAGTATGCAAACAATTATACTACAGTCTGCGCCAGGATTGTACGCGAGTTGCGTAAATTGTGGAACATTTGAATAAATGACAGACGCGTATCTGCACAATTGTTTTAATGTTGCTCGAGATGTACTTTTATGTGTATTGGACATAGTGATAATTTCGTGAACTACAGTATACTGTGTACGTCCGAACATCTGCATAGAGAGCGACAGTTTCTGCGAACTGAGTATAGGTATTGATACAAGTGATTGCGTAAGTGATTACATAAACCTCAGTTGGCTTTAATGAAACTGGGTGATCCTCAATTATATTCAATTGGTACGCGATAATTTTCATTCGATATGGGTACACATGTATACATATACAGCATACAGGATACTCTTTAGGAAATAACATGTCAAATTGTACCCAAAGTTGGTTAGACCAATTGTCAATTGGATTATTGATTTTGTGTAGAAAATTTTATTTTCAAATGATGATACAGACAATTTTTATTATTCATGGTAATTTGTATTTCAATTTCTTTTTTGATGATCTTATTTTTTCATATCTCGAATAGTAAAAATTTGTAATGCTAGGTATATTTTCGTTTGGTTTTCTGTTTTATATGAGGAAACTCAAAAATACTATATTAACATGTAACGCGAAATTACTTGGCTTACCAGGCACCTTGAACGGTGATATTCTTTTCATTGAAACTCATAACGAAGTCACGGCCTATACCTCAAGGAATATCTTTTTAAAGAATTCGTCCAAGCGAAAAAGACACCAACGAAAATCCTTAAAGCGTAACGAAAGCACCACTTTGTGGTTTATATGTTTTTCTTTGCTTTGCTGATTTGTATTTCCTATGTTTCACCGTGAAGATGTTATAGTCGATCTTGAAGCTATAGACTGTGTGACACGTGCCTACTTCGACGTTACGTGATCAGCTTACGCTTCCTCGTTCTCCGATTGGAGTTAGGGAACTTGTTTCTGGTATCATTTCCAAAAATGGTCGGATAGATGAAAATCTTAGATTATTAGGCATTTTTAGCGTGCAATCGTGATATATCGTTTACTAGATATATTTCTTGGTTAATATTTTTATTTGTGATGTCGAAAATATTCAAATTTTATTTATTACTGAAACGAGATTAATTCGACTGCATATGCATTTTGAATTATAACTCGTATTAGGAATGCATTTTCTTATCGAATACCTTTGTCAACCGTATCGCCAATTGCAATTTGGAGTTTCAGGTATTTTTACGTGAAATGTATCTTAGATCTTTTTTGACACTTTATCTTGTGTCTGAAATATTTTTGATTCCTATGTTTATAAAAATGTTCAGTTTCACTCTTTTTTTTAATTTTACCAAAATCCGGAAATTTCCTGTTTATTCGAATTTTTGGGGAAAGTGTTATTACAAGCAGAAATTCAAGTGCCACGATGAGTAACGTACTACTACTCGTATTGAACGGTTGAGGGGATGTGACGTCATAGGAACAGGTGCTACCCAGACAAGTGACTTCCGGTGGTTATGCTTGGATTACAGTTCACCATTGAACGTTCCGTAATCTTGACATTGAACTCGGGTTCACGGATAACGATTTTTTGGCAGTGAAAACCAGCCTGCAAGTCTTATTGTATTCTACGTTTCTATAAAAATGGCCGCTTTTTTTTAAATCCCCCTTATTCACTTGCATTCACTTTCACGTCTAGATTCCGTAGTAGTATATATATCCCGATAAGGCAGTACTCTTTTTCCTTCATCCAAGATCAGTACTTCCGGTTTCAGATAAATCCTTACGAAGTCTTTATTTCCGATCGTATCCTGTCCCATGAGGATATTATGTTTATTCTCGGATCAATTTACCATAAATTTGATATCCCCATATTCACTTTTACCCGTCATTCCGTCGACTATACAATAACGCGATAGTATATAGTGCATTAAAAAACAACCGGAATTCCTCAGGGTAAAATAATAAAAAATGGTACAACTACATGTGCCAGTTGCGGTATTTGTAGAAGCTTAGAAGTAACTTGAATGAAAGTTAACTTTCTTTCACTATACGGTTAACCAAACCCATATATTGCATATGAATATATTCATGGTAAATATGCACGTCTCGAAGCTCAAGGTAAATATACATGTTTCAAGTCTCAAATGTGAATTCTCAGTATCCATAAAGGAAGTTCGACATATTCCCCAAGCCCTTTTCTCCTCAATCGTCCTGTCGCAATACTCAATTCCATTCGTGCAGAATTCTCAATATCTTGCCTTTGTTACTTTCTTCCCGGAGGTCAGATCCTCCGTTACGCCGTTATTGAGCGTCTCGTACGAAACGAGATATACATATATATATATATATACATATAGTATAGAAAAATACATAATGCTTCAACTCAAATATATATATATATCCATACATATATCTCCAGAAAGCATTATGTGAACCGTGCGGTTTAAACGTAGGCATTATCTTTACAACTGGCAATGCCCTATTGTGTACGCGGCTTTACGTCCTATGTTATTGCGATTTCGTACTACCAATCGTAAAAACATCGTGCACGTGAGGTTCCAGCCGTAATTGGGTACTTCTTCAAAGGTATATTGGACATGCGTGATGCTCGACGGTCCTTCTTGGTTGGACGCCTCTGTCCATGGGTATCGTATACCTTCATGTACATATGTAGAGCACAGACTCTCATGTGCGTAAGAACCAACTTTAAATTCAATACGTGCGTACATCGATAGCGTCGTTAAAGGAAACGCTTCGTTTCCGGTTCGGATCGGGTAGCACATCAGTGGACGGACAGTCTTAATCGCAACCGGAAAAACGAGAGTCATGTATAGGATGTCAAAATTCATTTGAAGTTTCATGTACTTGGTTCACCTTTCCTAGATATAATTACTGCTGAATTTTTTTTTATATTGATCTATAGATCTTTTTGTAGTGGGAAGTCACCTTCATCTTGTACAGAAGAATTTCGTTGGAGTAACAATGGATACCTTGAACCTCGGATTTCCTGTATGATTTCACAGTGTTCGAACCCGGAGAAAAAAAGAAGACGTTGATTATTCGTGAACGAGGAATAGATCATTGATCATCATCGATCACTGATCGTTACCGCGGGCACGGGCTGTCCTGTGTAATCGGATTGGAACACGGATATGTTTTAACTAAGGATGAGATTGAGATGCTGGCTTGTGGTATTTTGTGCGAAGGCAGGACCTTGAAGCATTGTCTGATTCTATTAGCATTAATTTTTTTCATATCGATCGATATTATTTATTCGTACTTATTATTATTGTTCATGTACGTAATTATTTAATGGACGAATGCCTAGGTTGTATTTTTTTTTAACGTTGGGTGGACTGATTCTGCTAAAATTCACTTTGATTAGGGTTCAACTATATTCGATAGATTTGGTGTTTTTTATTTTTTTCAATTCGTATCTCAATTACATAGCTATGAATCACAATGTACATATACAACCGGTAACCAGACGATGCGTAATACCGTGACGTCGCGAAAGGGGATTCCTGTCTAAAAAGTAACGACGCAGACACGAATCGACGATATCGTTAAATTACTCGTATGAATTCACGCTATCTCGTTCAACTTCCTGTACAGCGTTAATTACGCTGGCTATTAGATGGGATGCATGTTTTTTTATTACACTGTTATTTACTATTTTACACTATGCTGGATATACACGTCTGGGTATGCGCTGTTACTCAACTTACTCGGGCGTTGTTAAGTATACAGAACTTTGCTCTTGGTTGAATTATCTAAATCATTTATAGAATCATTTTATTATTTTATCTTTAATGTAATTTTGAAAAGCATGGCAGAGGAAATGTGTTGGGATATTGTATAATTTTGGGCGAAATTTTTTATTTGAGTAGAACGACTTAAAAGACCTTGATCTTTTTTTTTTGGTAATTACTTTATCAGCTACGCTGAGTCACGTATAAAACGAAATTGCTGTCGCTGCTAGGTTTTTCGAAGTCAAGTCGACTGTTTGTTCCTGTTGATAACAGGGTGCGTTGACAACTATCAGAGAATGTAACAGCTTTATCAGACGTACAGGTGATATGGATAGGGTTGTTCAGAACGTAGTTTGTCGAAGCACTCGAACTTTTGTTTTGAGGTTACACAGAATAGCGCGCTAGCATGTCGTCTATTTGGCCATTGGCAATATGGCCGTTTTTACATAAGTACTCGGCAGTGATATTTGTTCCGGTAAAACACCATCTGGATGCAGTTCCGTTTGATCGATATCGTGAAAGTTAGCCAGCCAGGGTCGTCGATCCGATATAGATAGTCGAGACATCGAGGACGTTGGAAAGCCGCAAGAATCAGGTTTTCGTTCAACAGCGTGGCCAGGCGTCACGTGACATTCTGGCGGGAATAAAATTCGAATCGAGAAAAAAAATACGTCAAATCCCTATTCTATCTCTCCTTTCGATTTCTCAGATGGTATACGGAAAAAATAATAGCTTCTCCCCACGCTCTAATGCTTACAATGAAAAACGGGCAGCCAACAAGGCGTTACTAAAGACATTTGAAATTGTTACTCGCGACCATCCATTAACTTTTTGCCTGTTTGATTACCCGAGTCATCGAGACGCCATTTTCCTTGTTCCTTCTTTACCGACATTTCTCGAACCCTCTTCAACGCCATATTCACACGTACAGCACCGAACTGTTATAAAACCGGAAGTGTTAATCATTATCGCAGACCGTCAGTCTTTAATGCTTGGCTTAACACCAGGTTCAAGGTACTTCCTTTGGGGCGCTGGTGTTTCTTCTGAAAAGTCATTCCAGTACGGTGCAGAATTTTCCAGTAGATTCTAGATGTGACAGGATAGTTTACCTTACTCTTGTTAACAACTACGTACCCTTATTCAGGTAGATTCTAGACCTCGACCGTCAACGCTTTCTTCCTCCCTTCTGACTCACCCACGTGCACCGTTGTTGGTCGTCGTCAATATCGTTGGCCGTTGACTGCATAGGATGTCACTCACCCGAATGGTGCATTACGATGACTTGCTCACGTATTTTATGTGGTAACTGCCACTGGCTCGAGAATACCAATGGGCTAGGGAGTAATTTAGAACGTGACAAAAGACTGTGAGCTTTCTTAGCTGATAGTCAGTAATAGTCACTGTATCTATGTATATCTTGATTTATGCTTTGCGTAAAAGCAGTGACTAACCATGGTATCATATATACTGGTAGGCAATACGATAAAATCTGTATTTTAGGAGCATAGAAGGATTTAATTATACCGTAAACAGAATGATCGAATTTTTCTTGAAATTTATATTTCTAAGCGTAACATTGCTTAATCTATTCTAAAAAATTGTCCAGTGACTGTGAGTGGTATTTTAAAGAATTATGCAACTGTCATTCAATAATTTTCGTACGTGAATCTATGACAAACGAGAGTAGCAGCGTGCAACTGTTATTGTACAGGGAGTTGGTGAAAGGCATAAGTGTAGACTATATAGTTAGTGCTGGAGTGTTTATGCTTTATGGCAAGCATCCGCCCCTTCATGGTATATCTACGGGAGGAAGAGGTGGAGGATTCTGCCAGTCGTCCGACCCAATAGGAATCCCCACTTCCTTACAGCGACTCTTTCTTCTTCTTCTTTCTCGAAGCCAACCGGGGCTGCCCTGGCGTAGCTCCGTATACGACTCACAGAAGTCAGCTGAACACCGCTGTAAATCGTAAACCGTAAACTCGCAGGCTACCGTGCAGGCAGTCGAACGAACGAACGATCGCGCGAGGTAATTTCAAAAGTGCAGTGTACGTGGACGTTTCCGTGCTGGGGCGGGCGGGGGGGGGCGCAGTCTACGATTCTCTATTATTACAATGTG
>JASANN010000262.1:2712212-2804878 GCA_031762395.1 Calameuta pygmaea | reverse complement strand
GCTCCCCCCCCCCCCCCCCCCGAAGCCCTTTGGAGATACCAAGCAGACTGTGTAGTATAATCGTGCGTCGCGTGAGAGTAGATTCGTGTTGTAGGAAGAAGAAGAAAAAAAAGTAAAGAAAATATCGCTTACAGAATTTCAAAAAAGTACGTTAGAAATTTCCCATGCGCCAGTCAAGGAGTCGTGAATACCGCACGGCGAGGCAGACACGCGAAATCCTATGGAATGTCAGTTGAAGGACGTAAACAGTGATAAGGATATGTAAAAGAACAAAACATAGATTCTCTTATATTCCTGCTGATATACAATACACTGGACAGGTTTCTTGGTATCACGAATTTCCGGTGGCTCAGTGCGTGAACGAAGGGTGCCTCAAGTGTGAAGCGGCAGGGTGCGTCTAGGTCAAGAAGCGATAGGAAATACACAGCAGGGAACCGACCGTGAGCCCCGTATCTATTGGCGATCTTCTTGACAGTCATGTTGATCCTTCCCGATATTAAACTCCAGGTAATTAATCCTTACACTGTACAGACGGTATAAATACGCTGTTGGGGTGCTACCATTAACCGTATACGGCCAGTCTTACGGAAAAAATTCCTTATGGCTTCTTAGGTACACTCTCGTGGCGCAAAGGCTCATGGGTAGTTCATTATGTAGTAAGGCAAACTGTGCGGACGTAAGAATATTTTTTGTTTTTTCCTTAATATCTAGAGTTTCTTTTGCCGGATTTGAAATTATTACACGCCTATCAGGCATTGTGCCTGCGATAACGTGCATTCACTACGATCGATCTGCCTAGAGTAAATACACGTATGCATGAATATATTATATAATATTATATAAACTACTCAGCTACGATCGGTCCCTTGCATCGTAACGGGCAGAGGCATGTGCCTATAATTTACATCATTTCCTAAGAGCATACCATATACTCGCATACTACGGCTGTGCGTTAATTAATGGTCATTCGTACGTGACATTTCTCAATATGTTCTTACATAATATTATTATATGGCCACGAGCGATATTCGTCGTTTGCGAAATCGTCAAACGTGATATTACCGTATGGTTTGCATTGGACGACTCGTAATTGCCACAATATTTGTCTTATCAATTTAAGAAATGATCCTTGATTGGTACAGAACGTTTCTTGGTGTCTTTATGATAATAAATTTTTTTTTTCGTAAATATTAATGTCCAGTTCAAGGCACATCATGGTGTGTAGTATCATGTTGAGTCTGTACCAGGATCGTTCGGCAATTAATCACCTGAGTTTAACGATTTCATTTGGACGTATTGCAAATGGACGTTTCTTGGTAGGAAAGGCCAGCCGCTGATGAAAGTTTCGGTAAAAGTTATTACGTGAAACGATACGGAGTCATCGATGACTCTGATACCAGATGCTAGGAGAATCTTGATCTTTAGCGGTTGATTAAAGAAAAGTCGAATTAGTGTGACGTAGATGTTTTTTTTTTCTGAAATAAAAACATTCAATTCACGTATCTTGAAATACGTTAAGAAAGTAGTGGGCATTTTCACCTAGAAAGTACCTGTCTATTTTTCTGGTAGGAAAGTCACGTTACAATAATGTATGCCAATCGATCGTTTGAGTTTTCTTTATATTTGCAATGACTCTTGCTTCCCACAATAATCTTTTTGCCCGGGATAACATCTACTTTTTCTTTGCTTTTTTGCGTAACGGCCATAGGAGACAAGGAAACATCTATAGTACCTAAAAATGGGGATTCTCACAGGGTGCTGTATGAATATGCTTATCTGACCAGAAAATAATTATATACCTGTTGCGTACACGCACGTGAGCTATTATCCACGTGCATGTGAATTATTAGAGCTCAGAAGTAATACCTGCGATACATTCGTATATACATATACGCAAGTACACGAGGCAATTTTTTTTATTGTTGTCGTGAATCAACATTAATTATAAACGCTCGAGATAGTAATGTGAATTGTATCGTTCTGGTATCAGGCCAATGTACCTGTGTGTCCGTTATAGCTGAATTTTAAGCAGCTAAATTTCTCATTAACCGGAACCTACTTAATTTACGATTAAGTCGTTTCCGGTAAGACCTGTTATTATTCGACGCGTTTGTGACGTTAATTTTTTTTTGTAAAAAAATCAGTTTATGCGTGAATAAAAAATTTTTTTTCTACGGGAGAAAAGGATTTTTGAGATTTTCATGCTTTTGTCGCTCGCGTACTTGTCTACGCAATTATTGTGATTGCACTTCCGGTAATGGGTCGCAGGAAGTCTCGTCTAGTTGGATGAAATACGATGCTATGAAACGAGTCATTCCTGAGCCTTGGCTCTAATTAAACTCCAGTGAAAGACGTAGGTACCGGTATTTTGATTTTAATATCGTCCCACGGCTGATTCGTCTGTTAGATAGTCTCTTCCTCATATGTGAATTTCTTGAAAAATATAATATTCCCACACTTGATATTCGCGAAGGACGAATTAAATGATCGGATGTTATGCTTCACTGCATTCGTGACCTTACGTCTTTATCGATAAGATTTCTGTACTTGACAGATATAAATGAATCCTTATAAATTCCTTATGAGTCTCCAGTCGAGTATTATACACTGTATATTATATATATAGTGTGCGTGTGTGTGTGTATATATATATATATATATATATATATATATATATATATATATATATATCGTGCAGTTCACGAACCTGTTACTAGATTAAAGCAGACTGTAGAATATTTTCTCTGTATAAATACATAAATACAAATTGCTTTGTTTCTATAAGAAATTCGAAACGCACATGGCACAGATGGATTCGCATGTCAACGACGAAATCCAGGATTCGTTATCACGGCTGGACATTGACTCGAACGATCGGTCGTAACAGGAATCTCTATGGCGCTTGTGGTGAAATCGGAAATTGGTCGTCGCAAATTGCCGAAGAGAATGTTCGCCTCGATGGTAATTGCGGAAGCCACCGCAGATTGCAGTTTGCCTCATATAAATTGCAGCTGCAAGCCAAGACGTCAGGATCGCCCCCTGCCATAGGTTTTTCCTTTGCTTCGGTCGCGATCCTCATTAGACGCTGATGCAGTAGCCACTGCCTGCTTAACTCCTTTTATTTCACTTCTTTTTACTCCTCTCGTTCCTTTTTCTTGTAATTATTTTCCATTGGACTTTCCTGTTGGGTAATTTTGTCATTTTCTTTAGCTTTCCTGTTATTGTTCGCCATATTATATTTTGCATCTTTCGCATTTCTGGGGAGAAATTTCACTTTATTCTTAATCCTGGAAGTGAATGGCCGTGTAGTGAGATTTTTTATAATCATGGTATTTTTTATGGGGATGATCGTACGAAATTTTTATTCTATCAATTAGGTTCTTTTTTTGTATTACATGAAGCTTATGTTTCTTGTACGATCGTCGTACATACAAGTATAATGCACTTTGTATCTTGCAAGCTGATGCTTCCAGTTAGCTTCGTGCGAAACTTGCTCCTCTTCCCAGGATTCATGATATCGCGGGGAATTAAAAATACTATTTTGTCTTGCTCCTAAGATAATTTGTAATTAATATAAAGCCGCACGTTAAGCGTAGCTGCATTTCTCAGGCGCGTCGACCAATTTGTTAGTATAATGCGCATCTCCCGTAGGTAACTATCTGTTGCAGAGTTTCTCAACTTTCGCGAAATTGTCCCCCCCCCTCCCTCCTCCTCGTGAAACGTCCAGTGCGAATTAAGCTACGACACTTGAGTGACGTTCGAGGTTCCGTTGATTTCCGGGTAATTTATTAAGTAAAAAAAAAATTGTCTCGCATAAAAATAGCCATTAAGGATAGGATCGGTAAGTGGCGAATCAGTCGAACTTTATTTTTATACGTGCAAAAAATATTTACCAAGTCGAACTTTCGTTTTTGGACTCGGATGCCAATTCAAATGACTTATATATATGCGAACTGACGAGACTCGACTTGTTGAAAATCGTGTTTCGATTTGCGGTCGATTTCACTTTCGATTTACCTTTCCTCGGCCCCCTTGTGCCCCATTGAACTTTTGCCAAGTGGAACTCAGACTGATTTTTTTTCTTCTATTAAAAATGTTACACGCACGAAATTGGCTACGTAAAATCCTAATAGGCGTTTCTTCCGCGAAATCTTTAACCGAGTAAAAATCTTCTTGTGTTAGAGTCTAATGGAGTTTTCTAAAAGGCAAAAAGTTCTTAAGGCAAAAGTGTCATCGCGACCTCCTGACCCTCACTTAGTTAATGCTATATACGTCTATTTGTTCAGCAGGCAGACACGAGAGACAAATACTAATGATTTGAAATCCAAGAGGACACTGATCCTTCTTTTGGATTTCATATACACTGGGATATAAAGTGCAAGGCGAAACAATACCGATTGTCTATCCCGAGCGTCGGGACTTTTAATCGTAATTACACCATTGTAACGGAGCGCAGTGTCTCTTCCGTAAAAAAATATTTTTCACACCATTTGTATCTGCCGCCCGTAATTCCGTCGACGAGGATCGGTTCACAGGGTACCGTAATCCCAAGTAACGATCAAAGTGTCCAAATATTTTTTTTAACTTGCGAAACTTGTCGATCGGGATCAACGATTCACCATATACCATTAAAGTCCTTTCACGTGGTCCATGATCAAAATTCAAAACGAATTTATTTGTGACGTAAAAACGATTTTCCAAAACTTTTTTTTTCCCCATACTCATAGTGCAAAATTTAAATACGAATGACTTCGCTCTCGATACTATCGTCAGTACAAGTTGTTTAAAAATAGGCGAATGATCGCCGAATTTCGCCAAAATTGTTCGTAAAAGTTGATCGGCCGATCGATGACCTAGTGAGGTACCAAAGAGTGGCACGAGTCTTCCAGACTCGCAAGACCTCGATATCTTCGCTTTTTCTTCTACGTGGCCGCATTCCGGCAGACATGGCCGCCGGGCCCCATGGGAAAAGTCGATGGGTACCGGTCAGCTTTAATATATAATTTCAAAAAAAAAGTCTGCATCGTGTCGAGTGATGCTACACTTTGACGTCCATGACAACCGGGGTATCGCGGATCGATATGAATAGTTGATAACAAAAATCATGCCTGGGATCGGTTCCAGTTTTTCTCGCGAGCAAAAACCAACATGGCTGATGTTCGGTAAGGTAAACGCGATATCGCCTCTGCTTACTGTTCAGTATATTCATTATACAATTATACAAGTTAACACTTCACCAAACGACTATTCATATTTCAGTATTAGTAACACCGGTTTCATTATATAATATTTTAAATCATTTTTTAAATTGTTAAAAAATTCAAATCGTCTAAAAATATCAATGAGGCATACCTCAGTCTACGTATGCATACGCGATCTGAAATTGTCTGCGAATTATACTTATTATATCTTGGGATGAGCTCTTCGCGGTCACTTAATTCTTTTTCTTATTTTTTTCGGCTCTTCGTCCGACATTGTTGATCGGCCAACCGTTAAAGCAAAATAGGTATGTGATACGTCGTATCTGTAACATTCCTGGTAACTGCGAGCTAACCTTGCACCGCTTTCCAATCTTAATTAACTTCAACCTTCACACACCGTAGCTTGCATCGTCGCAGACACGGGAGACACATTTCAAATTTTTAAGGCCGTCTTTCGAGCGGCTATTACCGTGAGATTGAAAAGAGTGCAAAAATATATCATCGTTCCCACTTCGTCGAACAATAATATATAAATATCAATAAAAAGAGCAGCATGTAATCTCGTAAGCGTTATCAAATAATTTTGCAAATTATTTCTAAAAAATTATAACAAGCGTCAAGATTATTAAATAAATTAGTTTGTTTATTAATAATATAGAATTACCTATATATATATATATATATATATATATATATATATATACACATAATATATAATTTTTTATTGTAGAATATTTTTTGGTTATTTTTCTCTACGGCTTCTTACAAAGGGAGGGAGTCAGGATTATTGTCCCGTTAGTAGCCCCACTTCTCGAGCACCTTCAAGAGAACACCTCACGTATACATCTTGGTCAGGACTTAAACAGCTGGACCACAAGGTCAGTGCCGTACAGTCTGCAGTTCCTTAAAGTCGACTGACGTCGTGATACGAATGAAACTGATGAAAAGTGTAATCGTTCGAAACTTTATGGTCAAGAGGTATTATTAAAATGAAAAATATCTAAATGGGAAAAAGGATGACCCACTGCAAGGACGTCCATGGTATACCGAGACATCATAGAACCTCGCTCGGATTACCCATATATTTTTATATTCCTCTATCAATAATTTGCATTGCAAATGCAATGGGCCGTGAATATTACCCGAAGGACACTACGCGTCTTGTATGCTTTGCTATATATGGTGTTATGTTAATACGTATCATTGCTCAGGAGGTGAGCGTAAAATAGCGCTACATTCTAGCGGTATCCATTTTTTTTGTTTATTTGTCCCTTATACGTATGCAAATCTATATAAATATATATACACACATACAATGAAATCGATTAAACATCCATGTGCGATGATACATAGCGGCCATATTTGGGATGTTTAGAATTTTATCATGATTGCGATAGTCATTGCCATTTCTTTTTCTTTTTCTTCATTCTTGAAATAGTAATTTCTCTTATTATCATTAGAACCGTTATACTAAACGAATCAGCTACCATTAAAAATATCAAAGTCAACGCGTTTATAGTACATGATGATTATACTGATAAAATTAGCATATTGTTTTTAGACGATTCTCGTTACGCAATCGACAAAGCCCTTTGTTCCTGATAGCGGCGTGGGTGATCCATACTTAAAATATAGATTTGATTGACTGATCGATCATCGAAGAATCTGTTGCAATTTAGCGTGGGTCGATAATTCGTGTTCGACATTAAATCGTATTCTAAAGAGAGATCCTTCGCTACTTCAACCATCAGAAGTTAGTTAGTGTGTTGATGGGCACTTAACGAATGAATAACCGTTATTAATGATGAGGGTTTGGCTTATAGAGCAGACTTCTTCGATTTGTTCGGCACTAGCCCGCGGTGACATCCAGGACGTTTGATTAGCATATAAAATCGACCTGATTTGCCTGTCGATGTATCAATAATCGTATATTTAAATACTATGTATGTAAGCCGTGTGAACAGAGTTTCTCAGAGTATTCCATGACTTCGGCCAACTTCAAGTTGTACATTATTCGTACTGAATTAACATTTTTGAAAGCACGTTAAGAATTTCTAGTATTACGCAGCATGATTGCACAAGAAAAAATGACTAGGAAGTACGTACGGAAAAGAATGTATATATATATATAATATATCTGATTAGAAGTGAAGGCAAAAATAGCTGTAAAATAGTTGAATAAGATTGAACAGTTATCTAACGATGCACATGTTCTTATTTTATTGAAATATCTCATCAGTGTATACACTCTGTTAATAATTCCTCGCTGCCATTCGTCAAGAGCGCCAATGGCACGGGTCTTAGAGTCCCATCGTGTGCTTCGAAAGGGGCCCCAATATTTATAAGTCCCAGGAGCTTCCAGCGAATCAGCGAGAGTCCTACGAGTGTCTGCTAACCTGAAGGAAAGAGTCTTATCTGGGACTGCAATCCCCACCAGCCGGACGATAGCTCTCCTGTGGGGTTCTGGGGGCCCCCGGGGACTCACGGGGCCTCACTGACCGGTGCCTACCAACAGTCAGTTCCTGCCGCGGTCCAGCAGTCGACGGGCCACGTTAAAAGGATCCGGAATGAAGTGAGCACGCGTGCCACTTTCTACTGACAGTTGGTCAACACGTGTCTCTACTGTTACGATCGTTAATCAATAAATCTATCGGTACACAGTGTATCATAAAAGTGATTGTATTTGTGTGCTCAGTCTACGATACGATGGTATAGACTTGTATGCGAATACTAATGTCACTCGGAGATTAATTTATTATTATTTTACTTAACCAAATGACAATTTAACACGGTACCGATTAATGTAATATTATTATTATTGTGAAAAAAAAGTGAAAAATAATGATCAGTAGGATGGTAGAATTCTTTTTCGTCAATCTTATATCTAACAATCGGGAAACAAGGGAAGGAGAACCGGCCTTAGGCGAACTGGAGTTATACTTGATTGGCACAGAGTATTGTGATTCATGAGGATTGCACGTCAATCCGTCACCGAGACGGGTTGAGCAATTCCCTGCATTCCGTGGAATGTAAGCCCTGGAATTCCAAGGGAATCGGCCTTTGACTCTCTCCATAACCGGAAGTCACTAGTCGCAGCCTGTCAAACGTGCCGACTTGCCTTTCGCGAAACAGTTACGCGCTCGACGTTCTCGTACTCGAGTCAGCGTAAAACGGTTCACCGTATACAGTGACTTCACCATATATACCAATAGCAGTATTCGCGATAAGTCCCAGGCACCATAGGTACCAGTGTGGGATAGGTCATGGTCGGGGCCATATCGAACGAACAAGACACGATAAAATGCATCCGAGAACTAGATCTACCATACAGAAGTACACAGAGTACGTGGGCGCTTGCCAGAGACTTATGGGAAAATCCTATTTGAGGATAGCATAACCACATAAGTCACAAGTTAAACCGGCCTTGCCTCGGGGCCAGTTGACTGTGCGACAGAACCTATTACCTTGTTCATCCCCATGGTGTGTCTTATGGGATTCCATTTTGCCATGGCTTTAAGGGCTGGTATTAATTGATTGATTATCGATTCGTCCTGTTCGCTGAATACACCATGAAAACTCCATTCGTAACGTTTAATCGTATGAAAATGAAAAAAAGAAAAATTCAGTTCAGTGCTCATGGGAATTTTTGTTGTTGCTTTCTATGATAATTCAAGGATTTATGGGAAACTCCGTGAAAAGCTTTTTGTACGCTATCCCTATGCTATCTCTGTTTTACACTTGCTCTCCCACATGGTCTTTGTCGTTCATTCTCGTTCGTTCACGGTTGAGGTGATCCCACTTTGTTAATTCATCCTCATCCTTCCCTCCCTCCCCTCTTGCTCACAATACCCCTTCTGCCATTCATTGATCCTCGATCGTGATCCAGGTGGACGTGGACACGAAATCGGTTCGTGGTTGCAGGATCCGCTCTTCGACATTGTTGTTCAGATTTAAATGTGAACAATGAAGGCTTGGTTTCCTGTGTGCAGAAAGCGTGGCAACAGCGGAGGCCATCCGCTAAAATGGCAACAAACGCGCGCCTCTTCCCTAATTCTTTTACGCCGTGAAGATCTTCTTTTTACGTAATGCTCGATATTTCTCAATAACGAAGACTCAACGGAACGAGCATGGGGACTTTCGTACATATTATTAAACAGGGAATTATAAATAATCTTAACTGTGAATCTTATTGAGGATATTTATTAGAAATTTAAAAAAAAATTATATATATTAAAGAAATACGAATTAAAATAAACTCGCGGAATTCTAGTAAATTCGGACACGATCTTACGTTCCCTGAGGCTTTGGGTCGGTTAACAGATAACAGTAAGCTTACGACGGTCATACTCCTGTTATGCGTCTTCATGCTTGGTCAGTGATTGTAAATAGTCCGTTATGTAATCATTGAGACAGATATGAGGCGATCCATGTAACTTCAGCCAGTAAACAAAAATTCCGCAAATAATTTTGAAAAATCGAATTACCTTATTGAAATATATACACCGAATGTCGAAATTAAAACGAGAAAAAACGTCAGAAATTTTTTTTTTAATTTCGACACGGTGTATATTTTTCAATAAGGTAACTCAATTTTTCAAAATTATTTGTGGAATTTTTTTACTGGCTGAAGTTAAATGGATCGCCTCATATATGAGACGTATTACTATCGTAACATGTATATGTATATCGTAACATGCTTCGTTTAAACGCTTTACGATGTTAACGCGTTGCGGTTAACAAAGCCCTTCGAGGGGACGAGGACTTAAGCCGCGATTAATTAACATGGTAAATAATCGTGCAATTATAATCATCGTCGATTGATTAAACGAACGAAAAATTTGTGTAGTGTAAAAAAAAATTTTTTTCAATACCATTTTTCCGGTTCAAGGAAAATAGTTCATCGTGGACGAAAATATGGTATAGTCGGTTAGAATCGATGAGATATCGATTTTTAGCGTTACCTGCTACGCCTCGAGCTTCTATTACCAACGGTATTACAGTGCGATCCGGTTATTTCAAAATAAAGATTGCGCCAGCATTGTGTAACGATACGTTTAATCGCGGTATAACGGATCATATGGCATTGTAATAGAATTCGATCGAAACGAGCCGCGTCGGATCGTTGGCCTCGGCCAATTGATTTTTTTCCTATCACCAATTATTTCATACGTATCACGCATTCGGCCGGACGAGTATTCAGAAGTATTCAGAAGAGACTCTACACGATAGGCGTAATAAACAGCAATGGCGACTGTCTCAGCAATATATTTTTGTTGGTTAAAAAAATTTTACGAATTATTAAAAGAATAATTTTACAGCTTTGCGTAGACCGCATTCGAGCTTCGCTATTTCAAAACGGTGATTTTCAAGCCGATTGAATCCATCGTCTGATCGATCGTCTCGCACGGCTGGGACTCGTTGATTTTTAATTTTTTCTTTTTAATTTCTTTTCTTTCCCCTCGATGGGTTCTTCTGCCATCCGAACAAAAATACGTTCGCTTCTGTCTCGAGCTTCTGGGTCGGGTATGAACGAGTGACGCCATTTTTATTATAGTGAGCGTCATTCTCGTTTACGTCCATCGGAGACTTCTTAGATGATTTCTTTGGCGTTTCGTGTCTGTCGTCTTGGTCAATCGCTTCGGGGAATCCCACGTGATCGCTGCGCCATTTTGAAAATTCTACTGTGAATTCTAGTCGGATGACTGTACCCATACCAAGTTCGGGCACGTTCAGTCTGCACGAACCTGCTTAAGCAATGCAAGTGGCAATGCACCAAAATGTCCTCGAAAGCTACGTCCTTGATTTAAAAATATCCTCCGACTAAGGTTATGGCCGACTTTTTTTTTTGGACGAAAAAGACGCGCGGGCATAGCAGTTACATTGTCGATACACCTAGTGACGTCCTAACAGAGAAAAAAAGGAATTCCTTCGACGCGTCGATTTCCTTGCAAATTCGTAATGTCTGCACTCGGAACTGTGCTGGTGTGGAAATAAATGAATTGTTGAAACCACCACATATGATCGTGGCTCCGTATTAGTACTTTGCGGATGGAAAGTAAATGCATCTACGTTATTTTTAAACTGTAGTCGAATCTTCGAACGACTCGAAATTGCGATGCAGCTGACTTTCGAAGCGAGTCGATGATTCACGGGTGGTTTACCGTCTGCTTGGTTGTATCATTATTTTTAATTCGATTTTTTCGACATTAGCCACTTAATCGACTAACAACGCTTAATGATAATCACTGAGATTCTATTACGCTCGTGTATATATATATATATATATATATATATATATATGTAGAATTAAACGTAGAGGCCGTTGGACCGGTTACGCAGAGCTCGCTCTGTTTCTCGCACCATTTCCGCCGCCCTCGCGGCCGACTTCCGTTTTTTATTCCTATGATTATCGCAGTAATGATGATCGCGATGATGACGTTTACGAATTTCCATGATACGTATATCAGATTCAGATTTATTAAATTACAAAAATGTCTGTGGATCGCGTTGCCTTTTTGTTGGACTTTTTACTAAATATTCTATCACAAAAGTTTTCTGGCATCCTGATAAATATGACTGGTGACAATTATTGACCGAGTATCTTTTTCTATTTATCTTTAAAGTTTCATGCGACAAATAGACACCCAAGTCATTTCTTAAGCACATCTGTTTTCAGTATACACATCCTAATGTAAACTGTGATCCTCGAAAATAAATATAGGCGGCCTTGCCAAGGTCTAGTTATCGTATATGGTATCGATTTATCAGTCAACGATAATTTCACAACTGGTTCGATACGAGTTTTTTTTTTCACATACGTGGAATCAGGCTATGCATATTTGGGTTAAGCCGGGCAGCATTTCAGATAACAGTTATCCGGATCTGCTAAAAATAAAGGAAAAAGAAAAATACACGTAACAGGATATATCTTATACAAATTGACACTCAACTGTGAGACTCGTCCAGTTAATAATTGGTTTTGTTACTTTTGCATTAAAACGATTAAAATCAGCTACTGGTTGGATTTGCGGTTAGATGATTATTATGCTGCATTGGACAGAAGATGAATCATCGCTCTGTGTTATTTAGCAAATAATGTTATCTACGTAAACATTTTTTTAAATAATATACAAAAATTTTTTGAAAACATCCACCAGACTCTGTTGTCTGGGATATATATATATATATATATATATATATATATATATATATATATATATATACACACATATAGCGTTGCAATCGAATAAATACTTTCCTAGATATTTCAAGGATTCTCGGAGTCCTTAGCATGGAATTTGAGATCGTATGCTTTGAATCTAGCTTTCAGATCTTTCTGCTCACTCGGAATTCGTAGAATTCGCATGATACCGAGATTTTATTTGGAACGATGATCGTCGAGATATGAGATACCATATTACTTACGGTTCTTCTAACGTACTGTTACATGTACCTTGCGAGTCTAAATATAGTTATAAATTGAATAATGAAATATTTTTAATATTTCAATATTACATATAATCATTCGATTACAAATATAATACGCAATCGCGAAATTCACAGGTATTAAAAGTAAAGGCAAGTTCATTTTTAAAAAGCATTAGATTACCACGCCTCCACTTCCCTCATTACTAATCGATAAATCGCACCAGAAAATTATTGGTTATTAAATCGGTTCCTGTAATTATAATTGAGTCACAAGCCGTTCAAGTTTCCGGATCTAAATTCCCGCTATGATAAATCACACGATAAATAAATAGCGGTGTCATTTAAAATTTCTTATCGGTTGTACGGAAATAAAGAAGATAATAACAATAATAAAGTGTCTTTTCAGATTTTTATCGATAACCCGACAGACTAAACAAACGGGAATGATAATGCTACGTTTAAAAGTGTCTCGACGTTCTGCGCATGCGTAGACAATTTCAGTTACGAAAATACGAAGACGCTTCGATGAGTCAGGAATATCAAATTTTTCACTTGTGACAGAGTTGAGAATATCGCGAGGACCCCACGATTAATTATGTGGTCATAAAACGGCCATGTTGAAGTGGGTGCATCACTCGCCGCTTCCGAAGAACCACGTAGCCGTGGTGACGTCCACGCAAGAGTCTGATAAGGAGGAGGATAAGGATCGTCAGGTGAAAATCACGGACACGTCACATGAGCAGAAGGAAAACGGAAACCTGGATGCGTGTGCAAGAAGGCGTTTCGGGGTAAGATTTTCCAAAAGGAGGAAACGTGATGGGGAATATAATTTTAAGGAAATTGGTAATTGTTAAATGGCGGGCATTTTATTATTATTATCGTAACTCTTTTTTTGTATATATATATATATATTCCCTTCCTTAGCTAAACTGATAATTGCTGAACAACTAACGTAAGCCACGAGATACCTGACGGGAAGGAAAAGAGAGTCGAGCCAATTGATTATAAAGAACTGCGAAGAACCAGTTTTTCGAATGCGCAACAAATGACGTATTTTCCCTTCACTTCTTGTATTGCTTCGTGATTTCGTATTAGCAATCTGTGGGTTGCTGATTTTTATGGGCATCGGGATAATTCAGCGGCTGGATACTTTACATGGGTAAACATATAATTTATACGTAGCTCTTTACACTATTGTATTTGTTAGACATTGTTCATAATATACGGCGGAGTATCTATTTAGTATAAAATTATTAAGTACCTGTTACCAAATCTGTAAGGAATCTCCGTATCAGATTGATATGCACCACGAAATCGAAAGCGTTTACTTTATCATGCGGATCCGTAGAACAAATATTATCGATAATTCGCAGCTTTGCGTTAAGCTTCGTGCCTGGTTCAACGAACCCATATTGGTTTACACGACGACTGTGAAGACTGCAGCCAATAAACTTTCACTAATAAAATGAATCGAACCAATCGTTAACTATGTATTTTTAATGACCGTTTCTATTGCATTGTTTACTTGTCTCGTAAACTATAGAGAAAGAAAATACTTGTCCGCATACCAGGATAAACACGATTAACATGCCTTTCCGTGGTACGTTTGATATGAAAAAAAAGAATCTCACCATTTTTCAACCCCATTATAAAGATCGCCTTATCAACCTAGATTTTCCTCGATCCAATCACAAGCCCCATGGAATGTGAAAGACTGGCAAAAACTAAAGAAATAAGCATCTATGTTCACTGTAGCTATTTGTAAAGATAAAAAATTTTCTTCACATCTCTCATAAGTACGCCATAAATTCATAAAGGTCATTTACCCTGTAAATTATGCTGATGGTGAAAAAAAATTCGTAGAGCTAGGATTTCGAACGTACAGGCTGCATGAGTTACATATATATACGTTACATGTACCGGTTTATAAAAACTCATGGCTATGTTATATACACATGGCTGATTACGTGATAAAGTTTTAAAAGTAAACAGTTAATAAGTTGGCTGCTACATTAATTGAATGTTTAAATTTGTTTTAAGTGAATTTCAAAGGGCAGTAGTAACGGCAAGGGCATTCAGCATTATGATAGTCTGTACGTAACGAATCGAACAGAGAGGTTATATATCTGTTGGGGTATAACGAATTACTTAAGCAGCCGTTAACAGTCCGTTATATCTAGCCTCCCTTGGCGCCTAAAGAAAATCGAGCAATTAAAGCGAAATCGCTAGTCGAACCGGTCTCGACGACCATTCCTCACCTCTCCTTATTCTCAATCCAACCGTAAGATCAGCCATTCGCTGATACTTTCACTCTTCCGAGAAAGAAAAGAAACTATAGGGGGGTGGAAGGGGGGGGGGGGAATGCTGAACAATTCATCAAATCCACAAGTCACCCCACTGAAACTGTATCGCTCAGCGATCAGGTTGCATCTCATTCTATATCGATTACAATAGGGAACGATGCCGAATAAGAAAAATAAAAACAAACACCCTATATACAAGTAACATAAATTCTACAAATTAATGATAAATAATACGTGGTGAATTTATGAAAAGTTTCATAATGAAAAAATTCTCATTAATTCTTATCAGCGTGTCGCGTCGTCGATGATGACTCTCCTGGACAGGTCCGAATTGATCATGTAACTGAAAGCTGAATCATTGACTGGATTGGATTAGATATTGTGTCTGTGTTGTTTTTTAGCGTCGTCAGGATGTCTTCAATGAGAGCGTTGACGTCCCTTACGCAACCGAGCGATTAGATCTCTTATCCAGTACGTAGTGAGCTTTCGAGTCTTGAACAATCCTGACGGTCGTTATGTAAAAGTAGATCCGGATATGGCGGGACGCGCTTTAATTTAATACTCACGATTAATGACGTAGATATATATATATATATATATATATATATATATATATATAGCTGTAGACGTCGTTGACCCACGTGTCTTATCCATCCTCGCTGAAGGGTTCGATTTTCAGTTTGACTTGGTGCCTCGCATCGCGTCGCCTTGTACAAATAAATGGAGCAACGACGGACAAGTTTTTACTGACACAAGCGTCGAAGCTGGTCCCCCTGTACAAAAATGAACCGCGCCCAGACGGTCTGGTCATTTTTACTTGCTCCCCATAAGACCAGTTTGACCATAAATCGCAAACGGTCGACGTGGCCACTTGGTACGAAGTGTCCTGTACTCACGTGTCCGTATACGAGACACGTATGGTATCTATGGGTTTTACTTGGCTGGCAATTGATATTGATGCAACTTTCCAATTCCCCATGGGTATTGCTTTCTACAACTTTCCGCGATGCCTTGATCATCCATAGTACCTTGCTACTTAGTGGATGCCATTGGGGATAATTTGAATGGAAAAAAAAATGCACTTGATATTCGTTTTTTGCGTGACGTACAGTGCTGCGTGGCTTGTACTACATTTTAAATATAATTATTTAATCGTAGTTTTTTTATATGAAGTTATAATAACGAACCTTGTAACACGAGTAATTATCGCTTTCAGGGCTCGGACCCGAGAGTGGCAACATGCCGAGGAAAATTGCAGAACAAACGGAGCAAGCTCAACCAGGAAATCAACAAGGAACTCAGATTGCGTGCGGGAGCCGAGAATCTCTTCAAGTAAGCCTTGAAGAATAGTTATTAGCATCATCATTACTTATGATTAGATCATCCATGAATCACTGCACGAATAGTTCTCTTATAAGAGGTCGATAATTCGAGCAGCATTAATGGTAGTGACGTAGTACGTTGTACACGTACGCATAATCCTAAATAATTTCATTGACATACACTTGTGAAATAACAGTAGAATAATTTCCTGGTCTATTTCTATAATCCTTGAAAAGTCACTAGCGAACTAGATGCCCAAGTGCATGCATACCAGAGGGTATAACAGTAATCGCCTTATTTGGCCGACGAAGATCGCTGCAGGGCATAACGAGTTTGTAGGATTAAGAAAGGGGATGAGAAATAATTTTTTTTTTCTTCAAATTATACGCAGCATAATCGTTACTTGCATAGAGAAAGTTTCAGAGAGACATTTTATTGGTGTATAAATGCTGGTATAGATAAACGAAAAGTCAGTGACCTTTGCAGTTACTTCAAGGTCACTATCCCGAGGGATACATTAAATAAATTATAGTCGCACCTTCATCTAATATCACTCTGATACCACCCTGCTACAAATTGCACACTCTATGGGCTGAGTCGACCGATCACGTGACTCAGTGTTCACATTTCATATGAATAGGTATAGATATATATCATCTTCGTCATAAAACACTAGATTAAAGTCACGAAAAATTATTTCAAAGTACCATTGCTCGAGGCAACACGATGTCCGTTACCACTGGCACCAGATGATATCTTCTCGAAGAGAAAACATAGTAAACATTTTTAAAGCCATCAGGAACATGGTGCGAGTTAAATAAAAAATTCATCTATCGTATATGAGAAAACTTTCGGGTGCGTCCAATTAACGATTTCCTGTTTCTTTTTCTGTTTTTCGCTCTCTCTCTCTCTCTCTCGTCTTGGTGGACCTCCTTCAGAGCCACCACCAACCGGAAGCTGAAGGAAACCGTTGCTCTGGAGCTGAGCTTCGTCAACTCGAATTTGCAGCTGCTCAAGGAACAGCTGGCTGAGCTCAACAGTTCCGTGGAGTTGTACCAAAATGCCGACAAGTGAGTGTTTCATATATTTACCTCGTAATTCGAGTCTGCTTCGTATCTTTCTGTTTCGAAGGACGAATAAGCTGTGTGAAGTTTTTCATTTGATATGAAATTATATCAGGGAAAAATAATTACAAACTACCAGTTATGAAAAAATATATTGCACTTACGATACTCTGAAAGTAGATACGTACTCCGTAAGGTGTATTGTATCATTTACAGCAATGCTGTCTTCTGTGATTAACTGGCTAAGTACCGTGGAATATTCACATACCTGAATCCGTAGATGGTTACTGTATATTACGAGCTGTATTAGCTCTATCGTTACTGAGTGTGCGAACTCGTATACAATATCAAGCCTAATGGTAGATAGCATTAGTATAACTATATACGCTCAAGCGGCCATAGATATTCCAAGTCGATAATAAACTATGGCACGAATCGTATCTTGGGTTTGTACTGCCTCAGAGTACCTGGTAGCGATTTACCATGAGTAACTATACACTGTGTATGCATTCTACAGTATATACCTTATATAGCGTAGACAATATCATAAATCATATTCGAAATCGTTCCAACCACCTGAACTTGCAGTTGTTCGTGTACCTGCGCAAAGCTTATGCGCGTTAAACTTATATCGAATTGTATCATGCTTAGCACTGTAATACGGAAGCGACGCGATACAAAATTAACTAGTAACTTCGTAAGACATCGGTAGAACGTGATTGGAGTTCTAGTGAGAATCTTAATTATTTCTATACTCGTAATCAGACGAGTCACGGTATCTAAGAGCTTGGACGGTAATATAGTTTGTAATTGTCAATTAAGTGAGAGAGTTAGGCTAGGTTAGATAGCCAGAAGTTATAGGGATGGCAGAGCACTTCTAGTTTTATTTGAAACACCGTTACCGACCGATGGTACAACGTACGAATAATTGGCGTCACTTACAGTCTCCAGTGGTAAAAATAAAAATTTTTTTAAATCCATTTTCTTACGTCGTACATCTCTTTGTTCGTAAGGGACGAGACAGATCGGTTCCAAGCTGTCGATTTATCCATTCAGCCTTCGCGAATATCTTATATAACACCGTATCCACGTGTATACCTATGGCAGCCATGATCCGCGTACTAAAAGCTTTACGAATAAAGGCAGGAACTCTCGTGTTAACTCGTTGTGTTATGCCTTTCCTTCGTATACCTGACTCCGTCGTTCTTCACGTCCGTACGTCTGTCTGTCCGTCGGTCCATCCGCCATGCTTCGGTTCCTGGGTCACTGCCCGCCCACTCCGTAGACACTACACTCTTCTTTAAGTAGATATGGTCGCATTAAAGGCCGTTCCGAAGCCGTTTCTAAGGACGCCTTAACGATGCTTCGCCTCGGTAAGGAGGATCATGGTTTAACGCTTCGACCTGGGTCTTACGATTGAAATGAAGACGCGCTATTTTCTACTCGTATAAATGCTAGTGACTGTCAACCATCGTTATCGCAGTTATACAGGATGAGGGATTGGCACACAGATATATTGAACTCGACGTTAGATACAGTCTGAAAAATTTGCTGTGACCATAGGAAAGGTAATTGTCATTTGTTATTATTGGCTTGTATACATATGTTTTATATGAAACGTAGTGTATCGGGTATCAGACAATAGAGTCATATATAACTATGTATGGATACGAAGCCTCTTGGTACGAAAGCGTACCTAGTTTTCTACGGCTTCTTGGGCTCACGTATTCACAACCGCACGTGGCTTTAGAGGATTTTCTATTTGCTGAAAATACCACGTTCAGAACGCTATTGACCTAGATTCTTAAGGCGGTGTGAAAATTCATTGGGCGATTCTTCTAGGGAGCTTCGTGGTACTTATTGTTTTTGTTGTGATTAGCTTCGATATGCTTACGGTAGCTACTGGGATAGTTTCAGTAGGAAGGGCAATATTGAGGATGATGCTGATGAGGCACGAAACGCCAAGGAGAAAAACTGGATGAAAGCTGAAGGAGCGTATAACGTCGATCATAAGGAAACAGTGAGTGCGCCGTAGGATAGGGTAACAACCAGTAGTTATGCTCAAACGGTTTTAACCACTTTTTGTGGTACCATTGCATATGCGTATATAACCCATAGTAGCTATATCTGCCTATGTAGGGATACCCACTCATTTAATAACGGGAAGTCGGACGTATAGCTACGAGAAGAAGCACTCGTGATTTATCGGTCGTATAACGTGACGGTGAAATCTGTGTCGCCAGACCGAGATTGCGACATCCACGACGTTAACGAGTGGAATCCTTTAGGTTTACCTCTCGAAAATGCGAATTCCTTTGACTAACGGAATGCAAGTCGTGCGCATGGTAATTAGAAGAATATTAGTATACGAGCCAGTATGTCATTCGGGTGAAATAATTTTAGGGTATAGTTAGTATTATATGATTATTATTAAAAGCTTTTTTTTTATTTTGAAAAAGTTTACCGAAAGCTTCTGATCCTCTATGAATTTTTCAATGGATTTTTTGGATATCTTTGTTTATGGTCGAGTGGGATGTTTTTTGTTATGCAAATTCTCGCGGTCTGGTAATTCTTGGCTATGGTGTTGTAACGTTATTCCCGTTAACCGATCGCCACTAATTAACACTGTGGAAGAGACATGGATACCGGGTGTGTGAAATTACAGGATAAGTTCCTTAATCGGCGAAGAGAAAAAGTGAATGGACCGTGGATGAGACAGATTTTCTATTTCTATGATTTTGTTCATTGACGTAATTTTTTATTATTAGCGTATCTGGATGAGATCGATAGTCGCTGCACGATCATCTTCAAAATTTATAAATTATGATAAATCCCAGCGCAATTACAATTAATGAGGACTGATCGTCCCTTTTAAACTCACCTTCGACGATTATCATTAGTCGAATGTTGTTTTGGTCCGTTTATGAAAAAGAAACTTGTCATTCCAAATGATATTATTTTTTGTAATTTTATCATTTGTCCAAACGCTTCCGTGTAATTTATCTTGACATTAAATAAATAATTTATAGCTGTATTAAAAGAAAATAGTTTTATTAATTTTGCAAACGAAAGACTCTTAACTTTGCCGGTGATCGGTTTGAACATTTAGCTATTTCCTACACCGTCTATTACCATAAACCGTTAAGCCATGAAATTCTGAATAGATTTGGAAAGTCGCAACTAGTCTCGATGACCGATCGTAAATATAGAATAGTAATAATAATAATAATAATAATATATTCTAAGCCTATACATAACTGGGCACTCTTTAATATATCATCAGTGAGAAATAAGCAACCGTGTATTTAATATTTATTTAATCTCCAATTATACTGCAATTTGCAGAACTTCTTCATTGTAACCTTTACTCGAGTGGCTCCAAGTGAAATTAAAATGTCAACGAGTCCCGACGATATTGTGGGTTTCACGGTAATCTTCAAGTCCAGGACTTTAACCTCAGACGGAAGAGGACCCAATGGGATTTTAACGTTATTTTATATTTACCAGTCGCCTCGGGATAACGATATTTTACATAGATCGTTTTACTTTTATTGCAGCGAGGAGCCTGTTATGCCAATGATCCCGTTGGGCCTAAAGGAGACCAAAGACATCGACTTTCGGGAACCGTTCAAAGTGAGTAATTGCTTGTAAATAATAAAAAAAAAATGTTCAACAAATAATTTATTAACGTTTCGCTGATGGCACTGTAAAACATTTCTTGTAGTAGAAAAGATATTCGTTAAAAAATTCATATGACCACAATTAGCATCTCTTCATTATTCCAACGGAAGATTCAAGGTCCGTCAAATTCCGTTATCCGACGGTCGAATAATGATTGGTAGTTTGTGCTTGTAGTAATTAAATATTATTTCCTCCGCGAACAGCCTTGGTAACACTCTTATATATAGGATAACTATGTCAAGATTTTGGCAAATGATTTCGTACGGATGAGAGAATACGAGAAAAGAGTGTCAAACTTCCGGAAAGAATTGCATAATTATTTCAGGGACTTTCTCGTTGATCGTTCTACGCAGCTCTAACGACTCGAATAAAATTTTATTTTCGTTTTTCAAAAAATCAAATTAGTGCGACATCTTCTCTTCGTTATCGTTAGACCTACTTTCTCTGGAGGCAATTATTCCCAGCCGTCCAGTTACAATCAAGTTAATCGACTTCGACCAATTAAAGCTTCATTCAAGCGGCGGCACTTCCGGATTATCCACGAAGTTTTCAGGGGTTGCCATTTCTTGAGATTTTTGTTTCGATAGTTGCTGAGCATCTTTCCGAACGATTTTTGAAAAATCCATGTCCTCTCTCGGTGGACCGATTTCTAAGAGTTCGCGTCTCGAAATCGGTCCGGTTGCGTTTACCGTTACTTTTGGAAGTACTTTTTTGTCGATCCTGCATGATTTCCTGATGGTTTCGAGCTGGTTCATTCGAGGCATAGTTATCACCAGGTGTCCCGTTACGACATTCCGTTTGACGGAACTCTTCTGGGTCAAGACCTCACAAGGGAGGGTCAGTTGTAGCACTTTTCCCTTTATGGTCACCCGTACGTATCGAGGCTGCACGTCTACCTCGAGATAAGATGTGTCCAAGTGTCTGGAAAATTGACGCGCTTATTCCAAGGTCTGTTAGGTAGAATGGCGGATTTCTAAAAAAAAATGGGTCTGGTATCGGATCGTCAAGCGATCGAATGATAAAGCAGTCAGATTAACGAAAGGATATTTTTCGAAAAGAGTCATTGTCTTGAAGAAAAAAAAAATGAATAAAACGGAATTTTTTAATGACATTGAATTTGAATATTAATGACATTTTAAGACTGTCGACTCAATGCTCATGAGACGTTCGCGTGTATCCATTGTTCACAATTGAAATAATGAAAAGTTGACTCATGTTTTTTACGTTACGTCATGCAGAAATATCAAAAATATTTTTTCACTGTGTATCTCCACACGATTGTTGTATCTGCCTTGTTCCCGAGATGCGTCAGTGTTTTGAAATATTTGAAATATTACTTTGGGATGTACTTACTTGTAGATTGTCACGTCGAGAATGACGTTATCACAGCAGTCCTCGTCATTTAACCTGAACGTCACTTTAGCTTGATTGACGTTGTAGGCTCGTCCATCGGGACCGAAAAGCTTCAAGCTCTTTTTGGGTTCCTCATTTTTTTGGATTTGAGATCCTTTACGTTTCTCTTCAATTTTCAATGTTCGTTCGGCTATGGCGAGTCTGTCTTCGGGTGTGTGGTAACTTGTACTATTCCAAAATTTCTCATTTTCAATTTCCTCATCTTCCTGCAACGTCGTTAGGTCATTTTATTTTATCATTAATTATCGGAAATTAGATTACCCACCTTTTCAAGACCATCCTCCTTAATTTCTGTTATTCGTAATTTTTCTCGCTCCTCGTGTCGAAGTATTTGCTTTTCTCTTATCTTGACGTACCTTCTGTAACCTCTGATAACGTCACCTTCCACCTCTGCATATTTCTGCAGACTCTTAATACGTTCCGATCTGTCGATCGGCGTCATATCCAATTCCCTCAATTGCGGAAGCGACGCCACTACGTAGTCCCTGTAGCCTTCATAATCCGTACATGGATTTCCAGTGAGTATGAGTTGCTCCAAATTTTCATTGTATCTAAAAGAGGGTGTAAAACCGTAGAGAATATTCGATAAAAATACATTCTATCGTACCGTAATTTCTTTACACCCTGTAGATCTCCAATAAAATTCACGGTAATATCCAATTTCTTGAGGCTCTCCAGCCCTTCGAGATTTTCAATAACCTCAATATTATTCAGTGCCAAATTCAGATACTCTAGTCTCTTAAGCATCTTTAAATTTTCAATCTTCGATATCAAATTGTATTGCAACAGTAAGATCCTTAAGTTTCGACATGCTTTGTCCACTAATTCGATCTTCTCGATGTTCTCTTGATGCAAAGATATTTCCTCCAGAGTGCCGATCTCACCCTCGTTGTGTTCTGACCGTTTTCGTATCAATTCTACCGTAATTCTGACCATTCTTCACAGTTGCTTTAAGTGTTTTAACGGTAACGTCTTCACGGGTCGTGTGCATTTGCGCGAATGCGGTTAAAGGCAGCACCGTGATATTGGGTATGAAGTATCGATTTAATATCCCATCGCAACCAGTGCTGTAAACATATTAGGGAGTAGAAATATATTTCAATGCAATAAGAATAGCGATTGATAAGAATCCCTTACTGTATACTTAATCACTCATAATCATTTAATGTTTTTCTTCGTCATTCATTCCTTTCTAAAAACCACTTATTTCCTGCAGGACTTTATCTTGGAGCATTACAGCGAAGATGGCGGTAATTACGAGGAAGCAATAGCCGATCTTATGGATACTAGACAGGTAAGAGATGGATACACATTTTTTTTTCAAATTAATTTTAAATTTCAAAAAGAATTCTCTCGCATATAACGTGCATCAGCATAATTGTTGCACTCGAGCGAAAACATTTGCTTCGTACCCAAGCAGGAAGACCAAACCTTTCGTTTAAACGTCACAAATGAGCATAGCACGTACTATACCTATACTATGGTATTTACTGTACCGTACGAAAAATCAGAAATTTTATTGGTTTCGATCCTTTCGCTCGAATGTTTCATGTCGTCGACAATAAGGAACTTTCGAACGACTTAAACACTTTTCCGTTCCGTCCAGTCGAAGCATTTCCTGTGTTATTAGTTGTCATTATGAAATTCTTTTTCTTCTTAATGCAGGCCATGAGGACACCGACCAGGGATTCTGCAGGAATAGCGTTGCTGCTCCGTTATTACAATCAGCTATACTTCATCGAGAGACGCTTCTTTCCGCCTGACAGAAGCCTAGGCATTTACTTCGAATGGTTCGATTCGCTGACGGGTGTACCCAGTTGTCAACGGACGGTTGCTTTTGAAAAGGCATCCGTTCTATTCAATGCTGGGGCATTATACACTCAATTGGGAGCGCGACAGGATAGACGCACTGCGAGAGGACTGGATCAGGCTGTAGATGCATTTTTAAGGGCTGCTGGAACCTTTAGGTACATCCATGAGAACTTTACGAACGCACCGAGCATGGATTTGGGTCCTGATATGCTGGAAATGTTGGTCCAGTTGATGCTGGTAAATTCTTCTTTTTTTTTTGTATTTTTTAATGGTAATAGTCTAAGTGGAGATGATTTTATGATAGACGTGTTCGATTATATTAGATATTTGTAGACGATGATATAAGTGTACTTTGTACGTGTTGTATACTAGTTTGTAATATTTGTATGTATATGGCATGCTGTGCGGCTATTTTATTTTATTCAAAATTATTATTGTGTCTGTCATAGAGACACAGTCACATTATCATAGATGTTTGATTACAATGGAATGACTAATGAGAAAGAGGATTGTCTACGGTTTTGAATAGTCTGGCGTAGAAAGTTACTCCAAAAATTAGCATAGATCGTGACGTTTGAGCACAGGGAGGCGCGGCACGCAGTGTGACTGTGCTTAAAAAAAAAGAATTTTGACTATGATATTTACATTTTGTGCCGTTAATTTTGATCCCTTGCGTAATCCATCCTGTGTAAAAATGTCACTCTGTTGTAAGGAGTACCCAGAAAAAAATTAGGAAATTATAATTAAACGTATCCGTTAACATCTAAGTCGAATACACCTCGGTCTTCTCGAGGTATGGCATAGTTGAGATAAGATACCTAAATTTTATCTTCATTTACTTTTGATTTTAGGCACAGGCGAGAGAGTGTCTTTTTGAGAAATTGGAACTGCAGTCACGAGAGACTCGAAACGTAGACGTTTCTTTGGACCTAGCTCAGGAAGCTGCACAGGTAATTTTTTATAATTAAAAGAATGACTATACGTAGGTCTTAATGGGAATGCAGATATAATAAACAATCAATTTATTATTTTACAGGTAGCAGCCGTATATAATGATGTTCATGGTTTGATATCACGGGAACCGGTACGTGATTACGTACCAGAATCGTGGATATCACTTGTGCTGGTAAAACGTGAACATCATCTCGCTCTTGCGCATAAGCACTGCGCAGCCGGTCTTCTTGACCGACCAATCGCTGAATTTCGTACCGAAACGCGACTCATATTGGAGCATATCCAAGAGAGCGATGGAAAGACACAGATGGATGTGACAGTCCCAAAGGACGACAATGAACGTAAATTATTGGGTGAGATGGACATAAATTTTTTTATCCCAAAAAGTGTGTTGAATAATATTCTCTATAGCTAATAATGATTTCTCTACACAGGACGAGCACATCTAAGGGAGGCTCTGGTACTTCACGAGGAGAGTCAAAGACTACAGAGGATGTGTAGAGAACTTAAAGGGAAGCAAGCTCTAGCTAGGTTACTGAAGAGAGCTCAGGACGCCACTCTTGAGGATTACAATAGGTCTGGCGAAGAAGACGATTTTCGAGAACTTCTTGATCCTCCTCACATACTTGGTACGCAACATTACCCCTGATTACAGTTAATTTATTAAAATAGTCATATATTTAATGGTTTAATTGATCGTCATATGTTCTGTTGCTTCTAGCCTCCACCAAGTTTCAACTCAGTCTGACGCATCCGGACTTTGGTCAGCACGGGGTGGATGATCTATTTAGATCATTGGGACCGGTGGCCATTTTCTCTGCTAAAAGGCATTGGACTGCTCCTAGATTGGTTCAGTTGCAAAGAGGTCCTGGTGGTGAAGGATTTGGATTTAGCGTCCGTGGGGACGCACCTGTTATCGTTGCAGCTGTGGATCACAATTCATTGGCGGATGTTAGTTGATAATATTACACTCTTAGGTACTTTGTAGAGAGAAGAAAGTAACTAAGAAATTAATTTTTGTAACAGCTTGGTGGAATGAAAGAAGGCGACTTCATAGTCAGCATTGGGGATAAGGACGTGAAGTGGGCTTCACACGATCAGGTCGTACGACTGATTAAACAATGTGGCGATTCTATCAGTTTGAAATTAGTTACACCGATGGATAGAAATTACTTAAAGGTGAATTTCACGATCTAAAATTAGCATGGGTTCTGAAGAATCAACAAAGGTAGAATAAATTCTTTGTCTACATTTAGAAACCAGTGAAAGCCAGTCACCACGACAAAGGAAGCGTATCCGCAAGCAGTTCTTCAGGAGTCTCTTCGGGTCAGCCAAGTCCTGCAGGATCAGTAACGACAGCTCACGTCGCCAGAAGACTTCCTTGGAATCCTTTCAAAAAATCAGGTGGTCAACGTGACAGCAGAGATCTTACATTTGACAACGTGATCCTCAGATGATCCAGATTACGTTGTCGACATCTGCGGCGACTGGCAAAGTTAATGCATTGCATTTGAGTCAGAATTCATATTTTTTATATCAATGATAAAGACAACGGTGTATAAATGTTTATCCGCTACACTTGTACTTATACATATTTACATGATTTCTTAACGAAACATTTTCATCAGATTTCGTTTTAAAAATTTATTCATAAACTTGTAAATACGATTGGCGATAACACAGACGAGTTATTATCATCGACATACGTGGAAATGTATAATGGCATGATTTTTTATATAATAACAATCTGAAACTTTTATGAATTTCGTTATTTCACTTAATGTTTCGAGACTTTATATAATGGAAAAGTTTCGCTCGAAAGTCGTTGCCAAATTATAAGCTGAATTACCTTAAGTACGACTAACTGGTTAAATTTAGCCTAGGTTTCATTTAGAACAAAACTCGTTTGAGAGAATAAATAGTGTTTCATATAAACGCATGTACATAGTCATACTTGAGTAGACGTATAATTCATACAAATAGCTACATGCATCTATAAGGTACATTAATACGTTTAATATTAATAATCATATTATTGAAAATAGTATGGTACATACTAAATACTGTATATATATAAATACATAGAACATTAGTATGTTCTATCCACAATTTGCCATATGAATGTTAACGGGGATTTTGAAAAAAAAATCGTATTAAAAATTTATAATTTGTGTAAGCTTCACCACCAAGATAAATCGAGCCACGCCTTTCTCGAAAGATCGAGATAAAAGAAATCTAAAAGGCAGTTGGACCTAGAATGTCGTGAAAAAATAAAGTAAATCCGCAAAGAGTGGATTCTGCATATCCATTCTTTTGGTAGATCTACTTTTTTCGTATCGTTACCTAGCAAACACATTTTGTAACAGCTACATCTCAACGACATAAATTCTACGTCGTTACACAGCAGCTTTGTAAAAGTTACATAAATATGAGAAACGTGTTTGCCGAGTTAGAAATCTTCTAACCATAAAAATGAAAATCATTTGTAGGGATTGCAATTAACCCGCTACTAAATACAATGAAATTCTCGCGACTTAAGAGATTTTCTCAAACATTTCCCTACCCGTTAGTGTTTATATAATTGTCTTATACTGTATATGAAATACTGTTAAGAATGATGTATTGAAAAGAAAAATTCTGAAAAATCTGCGACTTTTCATTTCCAGTGTGCAATATACCATGTGCTATTTTAAGAAATATTTTCAGAAACCTTTATGTTACATAAGGCAACGTTGATATAGAACTTTTTGTGAAAAAGGTATGTATGACTTTTAAATATCCATGTTTAATTCTCTTGCATTATGAAGCTCTGATCGAAGGTTCATCATATCTCTTTATCTCTTTTGAAAGATTAAGTAAGATGACCAAAAAAACGACCTTGAAGTGCCTATACAAAAAATCTCCTTAAATGCTGAAGTTGCTGCAAATATTCACAATTTATTAAATTCAAGTCAAACAATCATCTCAGGGATTAACATCACGAGTAGAAAATATTTACCAATTTATAAATATTACATAGATGTGTTCAATAGCACGACATATTTTACATGCCAAAAAATGCTAATTAAGACAAATCTCATGATCTTCGATTGATTTAATTACACGGTAGAAACGACAAAGTTTATTTACTTTGAAGGTCTAGACCATGGCCAAATAAATTGAAAACGTGGTTAATAGCACGTATGGAGATCATAAAATGAAATGCACAATGCGCACTACAATTGGGGGACTTTGGTACAGGCAGGAAATCATTACTATTTTTGTCATGTTCCTATCAATCGAGGATAACAAGTTACATCAATGTCGCAACTATTAACCTTTCCTATTTCGCAAGCAAACTAATAAAACTGCCGAATACATAAAGTAAGAGGCGACTATGAAGTTCGAATAGCTGCCAATTGTACTGGTAATTGTAATCCTTAATCGTTTCGGGTACGAGTTACAGGTTCCCAATTATTGTCATTTAAATTCATTATAAAAGACTAATCATTTAGCGTGATGTCACAATCATGGCAGACGCTGGATAATAGGAAGAGTGTAACGCGGTAATTTTATTTAGCAGTTAACTGGAAGTCACTAGCCTAGAGTGCAGGGCGATGCACTTTCTTTTCAGTCGATTGTCGTTCCGGTTTTTAAGGTCAGCAGAGAAAGTGCAGTCAATCCTCATTCGCGCGCGTGTGTGTATATATTTATATATATACACACACACACACACACATATATATATATGTATATATAAAGTTATTCTTGAGATATAAGATATACATACAGGTTCGGTGCAATTTAGGCGACAGAAGATCCGCACTCATGCATCTTTTGCTGATACGCACGCGTACGTCATAAAATACATAAAATAGCATTTAAATGCGTGGAAAAGTCTGAAGTACTAATTGGTAACGTAGTCATGACTAATACAACATCATGGCTCCATAAGATTCACGTAACGCACTTCACGCCAATCAAAATTCATCATTACAAAATCAATACGTGGTCGTGCATATATTGGGCTGACTTCACTTCGTTCTGTTCACGATTTCGCTTTCCCCTTCGATACCTTACAATTTCCACAGTCTCCCTGGAGTATTTCGGCTTTCGAACTTTTCCCTGATTTCCGTAAACTTTCCACTTGTATACGACAGAAACGAAATCTTTTCTACCTTCTGGGTAAACGAAAAGACACAAGTTTTCTTGAAAACAAGAGCTTCAAGATTTTCCAAACAGGCACTAAGCAATTGGCATGTACAACTACTGCAGTCAGAATCGAACCTAATGCGCGTGCGCAAACCTGTGAAAAGTCTGAAAATATCTCTTTCATTTGTTCAAATCATATTTGTATCTATACTCTGTCGTTATATTAAAATTTATTTCTTAGTTGCATAAGAAGTCTGAAATTGAAAAGAAGGCTAGGAAATTCCTTAGAATCTTTCTTCTTTCTTTTACTATAACAGATCTTCTTTCTTTTCTTTTTATTTTTATTTACAGTGAAGCAGTGAAAGTTGCCTCGGCGGATCTACGAAGGTTCATGAAATGCAATGAAGCACCCGTGCATAACGCCTGATCTTAAATATATCACTGTCTCTCTTCGTTTCCCTAGAAAACCTTAAAAAAAAGTGTATTAACTCGTAGCTTCTTAATGCTCTAGACCGAATTCATGCGAAAGTCTAACGTGCCGATTATGTCTAAATGATAAAAAATGCACAAAAAATTCAAGAGTAATTCGTCAAATACGTTAGCGATGAGCAGATTAAGATCAGCATTTCACGATCTGTCTAATCTATAATATACTTAAGACCTTCATAACCTAAGAACACGTGACTTAGATTGATTGTGCAATCGTCAGCACGGAGCGAGGACTTCTTTGCTTGGTGAAAGTTGTGGTACTACCTACTCCTACTGGTCGACTTAGCACAGTCGCTCTGCATCCCAGTTTCAGTCAATTCTCTTTAAATGTTGGTCTATGCATGCTTAATAAACTCGTTTATAATTCACTGAGCAATCGGCGACCATTGTTTTTTTTACAAAAAATTTACATATCATAACATTACATCATAAAAGTACGTGACACCCTTAGATCAGTGAGTCAGATCTTAGATTGGACTGTAATGAAATTAACTATTTTATTGACAAGTCCGTATTTTGAAAAATCATAAAAAATATTGTTATTTGATAACAGAATTCTTCAATGTTTTATTATTCTTCTTCTTTGTCCTTTCACTTTCATACAGGACGATTTTTCATAACGTTTCCTATCTTAATGGAGAGTATTTCTTAGAGATACTCCATAGAGAAAGGGTATAGAGAACGTTGCCTATAAATGTTGCTTCTTGGTTGAGTCGCGCATGCGCACTTGCCACCCGCCGGAAATATGGAGACAACAATGCTCTCTTCTGATTGTTGGCTTGCTCCTTCTCACGCAACTCGCGCAGTGACGGTTTAGGCTACCAAGGGGAAACACGTGCGCTCTGAGCAGCCGTCTCACCTTCAGATATTTTGCTAAGGAATCATCACTCGGTGAGTAGGTTTTTTTTAATGTTTTAACATATTATTTAAATTAGTATGCTAATAACCTGCTAAATTAAGCGGAAAAAAGTGTATACAAAAAATTTTTGAAGATTTCCGTACTTTTGAAGATCTTTACTATGGCTTCCGAGACATTGAAAGCAAGACTAAATATTTTTTTAAACTAATAAGATCCATTTGTTAGAAATTACTTGCGAGAGAGTTAGTTTAAGGATACATCATATTATAATACTGCTAACTCGTTAACGTCGATATGCTCAGAACTCGTATTTTCATTTTTATAAAATTACTATACATGTGCATTACGTACGGATATGTTCACGTATAGTAACACGGTACGCACACGCTTTATCAGAAGTAGGACGTCAAGATTTAATCGCATAACGCGAGAACCGACTAAATAAAGGTTCTTTCACATAAAGTAGCCGACGGAAATGTGCAATTTGGCCATTGTTGTCATGCTGTTAAAGGGACTTATGGAAAATGTCTCATAATTCCTAGAAGAATTTATGGAAAAAAAAAAATGGAAGATGTTTCTCGTGAATGTTCCACTTGCAAAGTGTAAAACTCCACAATAAGTTGCAATCTTCATTCACTTCGTAGCTAACAAGGCCATTTTTATCTTTCGACTTGCTACCGTACACGTTTTAATCGCGACACTCGACTGCACGTTGAGAATGCATTATGAGATGTTTCCAAATGAAACTATCCTTGTGTCAGATATTAGAAAGGGCAACGCGCATGCGCATCGCTGTAGTAAAGTTCGTTAACTCTTATTGCCTTTCCGACATATAACCTTCATACTTCGTAATTCCGTACGAATAAAAAGCGTTGGGTTTCATGAAAATAAATTGACAAATTCCTTAAGCCATTTATATATGTAGATTTTGTTATAGGTAATTGGGTATAGTCTGTTCTGTACGATCTTCTAACATAAATAGGTGTTGCTTTAACGGTTCTAGGAAACAAGTTATCGAATGTTACAGCCAGCCATATTCCGAACGATAGATTCAAATTTCTACTACAGGCAGAGGACGAGTAGTAGATTTAAAAATTGTTATTTACGAATTTGAGATATTAAAGGTGATTATACTGGGTGAAGGTTTTGAGAAATAAAACGAAGGTCCATGAATGCGGTTATTGAGGTGGTATCGTCCAATAACATTTTTTTGATTTGTATTCTGTCGGCATTCGAAATGGCAGATGGCTCATTGCCATACGTAGACCATCCAATGGCTAATTTCTTAACATAAGTATTCTCGCCTCTTGCATAATGCATTGTTTCTTTTAAAACGTAATTTGATCCACGTGAAGATTCATTGTCTCAGGTCACGGTTTGACAAATAATTCGAAGGATGTTTATCTAGTATCGTAAGGAAGCACCTAATGGGAAAATTACATGACGTATTTTTCCTATTGTGAAATTGGATTGTTTACTGAACCTAATGGAAAATCTTAAGGATATCTTAACTGTATAATCGTAATGTACAGGCCCAAAAACATTAATTCACTTTAAAGTTATTAGACTTTGAAAAAATATTTTTTAATCTAGCCAGTTGCTTAGGTCACCTATAACTAGGCGCTGAGAAAAATAATTTAATGGCTTTAAAAATGTACAATTTTGGAAGTGAAACGGTCCGATTGAAATACAATGCTGCAAAACGGGGAAAGTCGTAAAGGCTACTTTACACGGCAATTAACGTGCTGAAATGACTCATCGAATCATTTCTTTTACTTCGTTTTACTTTTTTTTTCGTGATGGTACGAAGCGCCCAGTCACGATATCACTTAACTCTCGATAAAGCCATTTCGAAAAATACTTTCTCATCTATAAGATTATAATCTTCACGTTTTGTTGGTTGCGATCATCTAGCGAATCGAACGAGAGGATATCCAATGAGAAATTAGCGTGAGTTAAAAACACATGTGTATGCAATAAACGATATAAAATCAATGAACAATTATCACTCAGCCAAATAAGTCACGAACGGCGGTTTCAAATTGTCGCAATTTCAAGTGAGCGACAAAAAAAGATAGCTACACGTTACCTTGCTGGCAAATCATTGAAGATATTTATTATTAATGTACTTTCAGAGAAGAAAAAAAAAACTTGAATTCTAATATCATACAATTTTGAGAATGACCCATGAGAAAAAATTTACGAAAACAATTTATCCAGTAAGCCTGTTTCGATTGGGAAAAAATTGAAAAAAAAGTGTCCCTGTTACTCGTTCAAGCGGTCCAGAGCGACACGAGGAGAAAGCAAAATAGAAGGCTACGAGAAGAAAGTGAATCTTCGTCTGTACCGAAGATCTTACCAGTGTAGATTGAGCACGCTAGAACCAAAGTTAACTTGGATCTTGTTTCATAGTGTTTCAGTACGGTATTCATACTGGTTCGATTTTGATCGATGCAAATCAATATGTCCATTTTATTCCGAGAAAAGTGTACATACGTCCTACGTATGGTGAAAGCGTTAAAATATTTTGAAATGTAAATTCACAATATGCCAATTGTAATTCAGTAACACCACCTCCATGATTTTACGTGATCTTGAAAGTTGTTTAGTGCCTTGTGGTATTTTTCATGGAAATCAGGGAAACGATCGTAACGAGCGAAGCGTGATTGGTAAATTGTAAATGTGCGCTTGGGATCCTGAAAATTCGAACGTCCGCTCTCCTTAAATTGCTCGACGGTCTGTGCAGGTTGGTTACTTTGGTTTAAGTGATCGACTGGTGAACATCGTAGCAGCTGCGGCTGACACCTTACCTTCGCTTTACTACTGTACAAAAGAAGCATCGGTGTGTACCAAGTGCTCGTAACGATTAGTGGCGAAATTAAAAAATTTCAAATCCGTACGAAATTAATATGATTGAAAATTAATAATAAGTAATTAGTTTCGAAACACGTGAGTCATTGTCGATTCCCATTCACAAGAAGCAACTATAATAAATATTCTTAAGCCTGAGCGAAAGTATAATTACAATTTGCAATTGCACTGTCAATTAATTGGTTCGTTTAATTACCTCATGAAAAAAACGCTCTCGACCTTTCTTCGTTACAATTAATTTTCACATTTTAAGTAAAATTTATTTTTCTGGCCTAACTAACTGTGATACATTTTCAAAATAATCCAAATTTGTAAATAAACCTAATTTTCTCCTGAATTTAGTATTACTATATAATTTCACTATGTTTGGTGGAAATAGTAAATAGTTATTTTTTTTTAATATCTACTAATCGATTATAAAAATAAGGCAAATCTTATGAGTGATCTGACTAATCTAATTCGCTGCTTGTATCTTTACGTTCACGGCTCAATATCTGCAACTTCAAATAGAAAGCTGCATGCTGGATATACGTGCATTCGTATATACATGCGTAAACACACGTTTCATTATACTCGTGCAGCTTGGTTCACTTTCATTTTCGTACGCTCACTATCGATTGCCAAACATAACGAAAAGTGTCGATGAATTGTGTAACGCTAAATTAAAATCTCTTTTCACTCTGTCATAACGCAGGTGCCTCATACTTTGATTTCATTTTATCATATTCAGATGATAATTTAGAAATTAAAAAAAAATTTTAAGTCTTCACCATATTATAATGTATAAACAAAGGCAAATACTCATTATACAATAATGAAGGTATTGTATCATTATCACTTGTATTATGTCAGAATTTTCACAGGTTGTAACAAAAATAGCCACGTTGCTGTACCTATACTGAGTTATGCTAATAAGAATAATTCTGCATTCACAAATAACTTAAGCGATGACTAAGCTCTATCTTTACACTGACTATCAACCAGCTGATTGGGACTTGTTAAATAATTAAGAGTAAAGTACTGATGTTTGTATAAATATTACAACATATTGAAGTATGCTTAGAGTATGCAGGTATCCCTATTGCGACGAATTTTGTTCAATCGCATAAATTAGAATGTGCAAATAATAAATAGTAGAAGTGTATATGCTAATTGTCTTGTCATTAATTGTGTATAGTGCTTATTATATTTGATGTCACTTTTTTTATTTCAGACAATGGGAATGGGTGGACATGAAGAATTTAACTATGAATGTGGCCTGAGTAACGAGGCTCAAGTTGCAGCTAGGACTGAACTCAGGGAAGATGAAAAGACGCGAGAACAGGCCCTGGAACAGTTCAGGCATTGGATTCAAAAGCATCCAACTATAAGAAAATGTAGAACCGATGCTGTCTTCCTTTTAAGATTTCTCAGAACTAAGAAATTCAGTGTACCAATGGCCCAGGACATGCTCGAACGTTACCTCACCATCAGACAATTGTATCCCAATTGGTTTCAAAATTTGGACATTGAAGATCCTGACATCGAGGCCATCATCGATAGTGGATACTTGGTTCCTTTACTGGAAAGGGATGAGAATGGACGTCAAGTCATTCTTTCCTGTGCTGGTAAATATTTTCGATTACAAAATATATATATTTTTTTCAGTTATGGTAAATTTTCATTGAATTGAATTTTTGTTGACGTTAGGACGATTCGATCCATATAAATACACATCTGCCCAAATGGCCAGGGCTCACAGTCTGGTAGTAGAATCTCTTATGGATTATGAAGAAAATCAAGTCCGGGGTTATACTCATGTAAATGACGAATCAGGACTTACCATGGGACATGTGAGCGCCTGGTCTCTTACTGATATCAGAAACATGTTAAGGTGCATTCAGAATAGCACACCTATGCGCCACAAGGAGACCCACTTCATCAACATACCCAGTTGCGCCACTAAGATCATTGAGTTTGCCGTTTCTCTACTTAATGACAAGCTTAGGGCTCGTATCCATGTAAGCTGATTCTATGTTTATGATTTAAGTGTCAAGTGGTTAATAAAGCAGTGAACAATGTCTTAGCATAATTAAATTGGTACTGACATTGTACTTTGTGGTTGTAGATTCACAAAAGTCTGGATGAGCTCAAGCAAGCCATCAATCCTAAGATACTACCAAAGGAATATGGCGGCAAAATTCCACTTTCGGAAATGATTGGTAAGTTTTTTTTTTTTTTTAATGGAATGTTTTTCTGTGTTTTTGGAAATATTCTTGTATTGAAAATAATGAATTTTTTCAGCTTCTTTCAAAAAAACTCTACACGCAAAGAGAGACCAGCTGAAGGCACTTGATGATATGTATATTGAAATCTCACCGAAGGACAGCTGTGCTGCTTCGAGCGAAGGTTTGGGTGGGATTTCCGGCTCCTTCCGGAAGTTGGAGGTAGATTAACGTGACGGCTGGAGCGCAGATAGGAATTACAGTTATTTGCTAATGCATCGTTAATAAGCTTGGACTCTGTTTTACAATGATTAGTACAAGAACAACTGTGACGGATAATTATTTTAAAAATGTTGAATTCCTCTCTTCCACAATACCAAAACATAACGAATATCTAATGAGGTTTATTATCTTAATTGTAATTTCTATCATTTAATCGACACAATTGTTCTTGTATAAATGCCTTTGTTTCTTGTATATAATGTAACCGGGTATGAAAGTGATGATGTTCATTTTTGAAAATATCTTTTCAATGCTATATTTTTAGAATATATTTTACTTTAATATATAGACACGTATAATATATAAGAGAACCTATATAGTAGCCTAAATAGTATAGTCTTTTCTACAGACAATATGTACTGTCCTGTCGGTGGAAAAAGTTACCTACATGAAATCTGTGTCGATTCAAAAGACATAAGGGGTCAGATAATTATATTGTAACTATATAGTATATACATATATATATATATATAGTATTTGTTAAAGATACCTCTTAAGATTTGCTCTTTGGAAAAGTCAGTTGCTTCACTGTCGCTTAGAATTAAGTTGCATTTTTAGTGCAACTTTCACTCCTCGTAGTTAAAAGGAAAAGAATGCCACATTAAATGTCTACTTTTTGACTTTACTAATGACAATTGAGAAATCTAATATTATTTGCATCCACGTCAGAATTAATTTGCCGCAAATCGATAATACATATGTATAGCGAAAGTATCGAAAGCCATCGTTGTGGCTTTTCCGCGATGTCGATTCGTTCACGATGATGTTTGCGCGTGAATCTACTGCGCGCATTTGACAGAATGACGGAAGTTAAGGTTAAACTGAATTCGACGTTCTTGCCAATCAACGGATCTGACATTTGTAATATTTTATTGTGATGAAACGTAATGAATTACGCTACGTGTTCTATGGAAGAAGAGGAAGATCTTACGACGTCATAGATATATGCTAAGATGACAGGTAATGACGATTTTAATAACGTATAAAGTAAAACGTAATTTTATGATTTAGGTAAGTACGCATAAATTTTCTTTTAAACTTTATTTAACTGCAGATCAAAATTTATTACAATTAATTATCTCTCGTACCGGTTGTTCGTATACCAGTAGTATACGATATTCTCTAGTAGGCATATTATGAGGGACAGTATAGTTCCCAGCAATAGTAAAAAAATTGCTGCCTTTATTTCAAAGAATGTCACACTGTTCACAGTTTGCTGGGCATTTACACAGATTGGTTTTCTTGAAGACCAACGAATTACTTGTCGCTTTCTGAGTCCCATGTCATTGATTTTTGCTAATCTAAAATGCATTAAAAATATTTTTAGCTTAATAAAAAGAAAATATACTTAAAAAATATTCGTACCCGACTCTCGCGGTTTCGCGAAACGGACTGTGGTGACCGACCCATACTGCCAATCCTTGTGGGTGATACATATGCACCTCCGTCAGTCTACATATCATTTCCGAAGTAAATAATTTTTCTATAATAGGATATCCTAAAATGGGATCGCAATGATAAGCAAAACCACCACGAGTAATACGTTCAAGACCCTCTTCTAATGGTACATATTTTTCAGCATCCGACATCTTTGACCAACGTTTCTCCCTCAGCATTTGCACTTCCCAATCTGTGGATGTCTTTACCAAAAGCACAAATAACATAATAGGCCGTTTAGGGAAAGGAAATAAATAATTTACCTCCATTAGATAATCATAATAAACAGCACGCTCGGCTGCAATGTCCATGTTACTTTTGACAAGTTCATTAAGCGAATCGTTCATCTTATCCAAAGGTTGATTTAAGCGAACCGAAACAATACAAGCAGAGTAGTAATTGAAAATTAGTAGACTAAAGAACAAAAGTTGCAGGAACACTATACGACCAGTCAAGAAATTCGGAATCACCATGGATCCTAAATAAAAATATAAATAAAACTCATAAAGTATATTCGTATCTTATTTTATATTTTATATCTTTTCTTGGTACCTTGTTGAAAGAGTATACATATGGTAGAAAATAAGGCGCTTCCGTACTGCTGAATCCAATTATCAATTTTCTCGAAAGTCAACGATACGGCAAGAACCAAAGCGATCAGTATGGTTAGGGCTCCAATGGCATACCAAGAACCAGTGGTAAATGGTTGAAACAATTCATTTGTTGATTTCAATGGTGAAGATAAGAAGAAGAAGCATGTCCTAGAAGAAGACATGATTTTTAATCAGTTTCAGAGATTTATAGATTTTGACTTTACCGAAAACTCCAAATTGGTATGGTTACTTCGCCCAACGGTAATCTCCTAATATTAACGGCCCCAGGACTTGCCGTTATATCAGCAAATCCACGATCTAACATGCCCATCATTCCCGTATGAGATCCATTTTCTGCGACACCGTCCCAATGAGACTCTGCAGAGAGGTCCATTCTAAATTAATAATAAATATAATAAGTGTAGAATAATATTAATTTTTAAAAACCAATGCGTCTTACATACGAGAAATTAAGAATATCACATAAATGTTGTATGACGGGATAAAGAAATTTGGACATGACATCGTCTGACTTTATTGAATTATCTTCTAAATAATCCTCGAGTCGAGTGTTGTTCGTTTTAAAGAGAGCCTGCATGAATAACTATTTTTATTGATACGAATTATTATTTTTTATATATCTTTAATACTTACCACAGTAAGAACTCTCAGATTCATTCCATGATAGTTTGAACGTCTATCAAATTTACTGTGCGTCAGTGTAATATTCAAGCCTGAACTTCTATGCCAGTCGCCAAGCTCCGTGACGTTTAATGATCCACCGTGGTATTTTGAAGGATTATAAACGTCATGAAGTATGTAACCGTCTGGTATTGGAGTTGCTATCACGAGATCGGTTACCGCACTATAGGTGCTATCATTTAAACGAGGCAACACACTGTCAAGACTTTCTCCAAGAATCAGCCAATTGTATAAGCTTCCGTAGGTATAATGTCCTGCGGTCTAATTGTTATATCATTTATATGGTACAATAACGGTAGTGTTAATTAACAAAGGATTTTCTTACTTCTGATATGAAGCCAGCAACATTTTTATTTTGACATTGTAAATCTAAGATTATTCCTATTTTCCAGTAAATTGTTATTAATTTATCAGCGTTAAAATCCATATTTAATAAAGGCATCGCGACAGAAATTCCCAAATCATTGAATTTCTTAAATAATTTAAACAATCCTGTTGATAGAGAAATTATCTATATAAATCATATACTGATATTATAGGGCGTCACTTGAAATAATCATATATTATTACTAGATGTATTTCCGCAGAAAAATCCGGTTATCCTCGATATTTCTTTGTGCTTATAGTAGTCGACGATGAACTCATTTTCGTACGATAAGCAAACCATAATTAATTTTAATACGAGTAAACATTTTAGTAACATATTTTGACGTATACAAACTTGCCAGAGCTTCCTTCTGATTTTCTGATATTCGATCACATTGAACTTTAATACTGAGAGAATACGATTTATAAGCTAAGTTCCATATATAAAAAATTAATGATTTTCCTGTATAATCGTCGATTATGTCTTCCGACAGTTTTGATTTATTCAGATGCATTTCTGCATTGAAGTTGTCTGTGTCAATCATTCCTACGTATTCCTTTCATATCATAAATTTATGAAGTTCGAATAGTACATTCATGTTCATTATAGATTCTGTTACAACGAAACACGAAACTCCCCTTCTATGCCTACCTTTAAGAATTCGGACAGCCAAGATTTAAAAATATATTAACGATACCCAGTAATAGAATCTTTTTTTTCAATTATGTTATCGAAAATTGAAGATCAATAGAAATAATACTAGACACTTTTGAAATCAGCTAATAAGATTGTGATAGGCATAAATTCACTTTGATGAATTACATATGGCAACTGTCGAAACATAAATGATCCTTACGGCGTAAATTAATATCACTGATTATGTTCGAAAAGTGGATCTTGTTTTATGTTTTACTCACCGTGTATGTTAATGTTTCAACAATAGGCTGTTTCAATTGTTCTGGAGAAGTTCTATAGTTCCTGGTCTCGTTCTAAGGGTTGCTTTAGGAACCAGCGGAGAGGTGGCGGAGAACCTCTGCCCGCCAAACTACAGGTTCGTATTCACGTTTAGCTCGGCTACGACGGAATTTGCATTATCGACGGGGGCGATGATCACAAAATCCTACTTCCAGACTCGCCGCTACGATTTAGCGCCATGATTTTGGTATCGCCTAAAACCGTAGCATTGTGCATCTCGCTACTCATCTCTGCCTAAAGACGTAATGTTGCGCATCTCCCTACTCATTTCTGGCCTAAAACGGTAGCGTTGCACATCTCCCTACTCATCTCTGCCGTAGCCATGTGCATCTCCCTACTCAACTGTGATGTAACACAGTCAAACACAGTGTAGGCCATTTAACCATTTTTAAATATGTATGGTGTTGTTTTGCAATGGAGGCAGATGAAGAGTAGAGACGAGAGATGAGAGATGAGATTACTTGTTGTGGATTGAAGTTGTTTTGAGTTGTGTACACTTAAGAAAGAATGATTTGTTGATTTCATGAGAAGTATTATTTGTATAATATAAATTGTGTAGAGGTGGAACATTTAGTGATGATGTTCAACTGTGTCTGTGTAGAATACGAAATTTATTATGAGACGTAGGGAACGTTGATAAACAGTGATCAGTGAATTAGTTGCAAACAAACGGCGAGAGATTAATTTCTCTGGATCACAAGTCAAAATGCAACAAGAAGGAACAGCAAGATTCCTGAAATTTCATCAGGGAAGCGTCAGGGGTGTTGCTTTTAATCCACGGGTATTATGTCACTATAATGGGAAATATTTATTTTTAGCATTACCAATCTAATCACCATTTAGTTAGTATGAATTTTATTCATTACCCAATAAAGATTGTCATGCTTTAATAATTAGATTGTGCGACCAATATACAGTGGTTTATTTATACTATATTCTGATACTATATTCAGTGTGCATAATCCGATTTTTTATTTTCAGGATAGATATTTGTTTTGTTCAGGAGGATACGATGGCAAGGTGAATCTTTATTCTGCACTGCGAATGGAGTGGCTACTGGACTACCAGATTGAACTGATGCCGCAGATGAACAATGTCAATGCAGTTCGTTTTACTTCGGATGGCTCCAGGGTGTGCTTAGAGTCTCATTGTATCGATATACTAATCTAGAACATCAAGCTCAGAGTTAAAATCATAGCATCGAGACTATAAACATTAAGATTTTATAATTGTAAGTTCAATATACAAGGTGCTGTAAGTCTGGTTCTTTGGCTATTGAACACTAATTTATGAATTAATGCTATGATATTCCTGATCATTACTAGATATTATGTCTTAGTTACAATGATCCATAATGATGCTTCATTGTTATATTCCGTATGTACCATTTTTCTGAAGATACCTTAACTGATTCTCAATGCTTCAGATCGTGGCTGCTACAAATGCACGAAGGTTAGTAGTGATTGACGTCGAAACAGGAGATCGACTGTTGGCCTACGATAACTGCGCTTTCAGTGGTAGAGATAGAACAGGCCTAGCCACTGATCCTTCTGGCCCAAATTTGGCAATATCAGTTGCTGTTAATGGTAAAGGCCTCACTCTCGTGGACTTGCGGATGCCATTGCCTCTTGATTATGTAAATGATGTATGTCTCTAGATAAAAATTATTATTATACATACATTTTCTATGTCAACTAATGCGTTAGCGCATCAGTCATTGTGCTTGATACATACATTACAATCCTTTTATTAGAATATTATTCAAGAATATTTTATAGTTCTTGCAAAAAAACTAACGGTCGACTGTTTGCCATTTGTAGCTGCATGGTTCAATTATAAGAGACATATGTTTTGTACCTTCTTCATGGCCTTGGCAGAATTCGATTTTAACCGGAAGTTCTGATGGTACCTGTAAAGTGTCCTCTCCTGATGGACGTGTTCTACATGCATTCCAAACTGGACACGCAGTAAACACTGTATGCATTACTCCAGAACCCTTTACTCGTAACGCTGCAGATGGATTTTGCAGTAAGTGTCATGGCTTCAAAATATAATATTTCACATCACATGTTATTATTGGAATCATTTTGCAGTAATTTAAAGTCGCACGAGAGAGTTTAGTTTCCTCTGACAGATCTGACTATTCATTGAGGTCAACTTCTTGTAATACATAGCATGTGCTTGAAGAACAATTACATCCGTTTATAAGACCCAATGACACTTCCGGTATTTCACGTTAAGTGATTAACTTTTATTGCAAAAAATGTACAACTTTGTTCAACATTAGTATTCCTTTTAATAAATCCCTTTTTCTTATTCAATTTAAATATACTTTAATACTTGTATTATTATGATTTTACCGGCCGCCATAAAAATCTGCATTATATTTCATTAAAAGGCTTGATAATGAGTGGTGGAGATCTTGTCTCTTCGTATGTACCAGACTCTGGTGTACAAGAATTTCTTAAGGAACACAAAGATTCTCCAATTTGGAAACTGAGATATACTTCAAATGGCAGCACGTTGTATTCTGTGTGCGACGGAGGTATTTTAAGAAGGTACAGAAGGTATCCTGATCACCACGAATATCTTGGTGAAGTTTATCGACATAGGGGAGATATTCAGGACTTGGATGTATCACCGTATGACGAATGTATCCTTTTACATGGTACCTTCATTATTATGCATATAATAGATATAAGTACTATTAAAGTGACATAAACAATCCTTAAGTTAAGCACTAGACATTATTACCGCTTCTAAGGATCGCAGTGTTGGAGTGCTTCTTCTGGGTTCACCGAGTCACGGTTTTACTGAGTACATAGACTTGACATGATACTATAATTATCGGATTCCGTCCCAAAATTTGTTTTACAATGGGTAGTACGCATTAAGCGTATTAATACTGCATGTTATATAATTAATTAGATTAACTGATCGGTATGGAATGGCTGCACCGATGATAGCAATTCGTGTTGATTTTAAGAATTGAATAATTGTTAAAATCTCTTATAATGCCTTACACACGACTTCTTGAGTGTATGGCGTATTTATATTTTGTACAAAGTAAAAGAATTGTTACTATATAACATTACTTGATTGTTCTCGGGATTTGTGGATGTGTCAGGTAACATCATACTCCGACCTTACATGATAATGGTAATTAATCTCTATTAGATATAACTTTCTAAAATTCTAGCTTTACACGCACAAAATTTCAGAAAATCTGATAAAACAATTCTATTGATTTTGTTTGGGGATTATTTTTTAATTATTCTGAATATTATTTATATTTATTTTAAACTGTCAAGAATGTTTTTTTTTTACTTGCTCTCAATGATGAAAATATTTCATTATACAAATAATACAAGTGTACTGTTCAGTATTTAAGTTGATAAATAATTTGTTGCAGTTTCATCAGGTGTATTTAATGAAAAAATGTTGCACCATTTAAAACGTGCTTAGTAATTTGCAGTATCTAATTCAGTATCGAAAACAATGATGACAATCAAAGGAAGAATAAATTAAGTACTTTCTCTTGAAATGATTCCCCTATGCAAAGATAAGTAAAAACTAGAAAGTGCTTAAGATTTGATTTCGGGGCAAAAAGAAATGCGCTAAAACTGGTTCAGTTACTGTTTACTGCCAGAATTGTATTATTTACTATATTTTTGTTCTTAAACAATGTACAATCACGGTAATAAATTCATAAATCAAAACAATCCGAAAAATTGTATTTCACAGTATTTTATATATTTAAACCTGAGACATATGAAAGTCTATCGTACAATAATCCTCCATATATAAATGATGTGTGTGAGTAAAATTGATCAACGAAACGTACATAATCGTAATTGGAAAAATGTCGACAAAAATGTACTCAAATTTTGTCTTGCTCAAACGTTTATTCTCAGTTTATTATCAATAACTGTTTTAAAATCATGTTCTTAAATAATTTAATTTTTATTGCAGTTTATGTGGTATATACACTGTGTTCGGAAGAACTTTAATCTATGTGAGGAAGTAGTTGCGCGCCTATCACTGACTTATAATGACATGCTGTAGATAGGGGTACTATAGTCTGGTTTTTGTTGATCATGGAAAGGTAAATGAACTTGCCATGTTTGAAATATAATGACAATATTTATTGCGGTAATACGTTGCAAGCAGGATAATTTTAAAATTCTTAACAATCGGCAACACTGTCGTATGCGGTCTACATGTTTTTTCGGCATACACAAACGAAAGTATAGTAATTTTATACTTGCAATTCCAGTTTTTTTTGTGTTAAAAGTTTAGAATTAATTCATTAAGTCTGACGGCTATTTTATGAATTTGATAATGAACGTTTTATAAAGCATTTTATAACATTAAATAGAAAAGTGCTCATTTAATGTACTCTTCTGTTTCAACGTTTGAAAAGGTTTGTTTTAGACTGCCTTAAAATAATACTTAGAAAAGTTCTTAAATTTTACTAAATTCTATCCCCACTATCATTCAGTTACGCAGTAGGAAGTTATATTAGTGCGAGAGTTATAATATGTGTCATTATCGCCTTAACTTCCAGTTGCGTGCTGGATATTACTGCGGAACTATTAGTATCGTACGGGAGTGCAAGTGGTACGTAAAATGTACTGAATGAAAATTAATTTTAAAGAAATTGAAGTACGCCAATCAATTATTTGCAAGTATTATCCGAAAATTTAAAATCGATTATTCAATTGGCCGTGGATCGCTACTGAATTCGTGTAACATGTGCTACTGCTCCAATCTACGTAAAGCGTGTTTAAAGAACTGCTGAAAAATAATATTTAAAAATAATACAATAAAAATTTGAAAATTTCATCATATTAACAAAGAAGCAAAATTCTCAGAAATAAAGTATTTCAAGTTCTAGGTATTGCTCGTAGCAGAAGAACGCCGCTGGCGCTACTTTGTAAAAGAAAAACATCAGAAAGCTTCTTCTTACTTGTCTTAAGAAAAAAAGCACACGTCTCAAGTGTATTTTCAAGAGCATCGCTAGACATTGTGTAGACATGCAGTAATTACCTTCTGGTACTTTAAAAGAAATGTATGTCTACTAATATACATCAATAATCTAATACAAATCGTAGCATGTCAAACTTAGATCCATAAGTTATCGATTCGTTTATACTGATATGGCGAGCACGTAATTGACGGTCATTATAAATTTATGATAAACCTCATAGGCCAAGGTCGTGGGTGTAAATTTGCATGGAAGTTAATGAAAGAGTAATGAATCAAGGTAATCAACACCTCGGGACATGTTAAAGTCCCTCAATAGCTGAAAGCCTTTGCCCTTGTGGCAACGGTGGTGATGGTGATTGTGGTAGTGATTAAGTTCTTGATAATGAGGATGGTTTACTATAATTAGAAACTGAGGTAATGAACAAGACCAGTAAGGTCGCACTATCGTATTCTCTATAGTGCACCTAATGATTAGACTCGCTTAGGAATTATAATTACTATTATGCATGGTTAAATACAATATTAATATAATATATTTTTTATCCTACGTTTCAAGTCAAAAATTCTAATTTCAGTGATGTATTTGCAATTAGTTCCTGTTATTGATTCAAGTCAAGTTTGCTTTATTGAATCAGTGCTGAGAGGACCTTCTCATTAGAGTATATTGGTAATTGATGTCTTGTTATATTTTCTCATAAGCTTTCCCTATACTAGAATAATAAAATACTAGCAGTCTAAGGATTGAAAGAAGCCTAAAACAAAGCCTAGTGTATCTAACTTGAAATTCTTTTGTTCCAATTCTGATTAAATTCATACTTCTTAAGAATTTTTTTTCCTATTTACATATTGTACTATGTTAATAAACCTTGTAACGAAATTATTGTACTATTGTGCAATTGTATGTCGTCAACTGGTATTCAAGTATTGAAAGTTCAATCTGCACAAAGATATAATGGTCTCAAATCTAATAACCTTTAATTCCATTGTTTCTTAACCTTCAACAATAGTGAACTTTATGGAGCTTTGATTGCGGTAACCTGGAAGAGAAAGAAATTATGAAAAACAGTATTTTATTTCGCACGAAGAGAAAAAATATATCATTTTCGACTTATCTTAATATCTGTTACCATAAGAACAATGATAAAGTGATACCATGCTATTTTTTCGTAACACGCCATAATATGCAAAAAATATTTCGTAATGAATCCAAATAAAAATTCCCAAATATCATCCACGTCCGAATGGATTCAAAACTCAATGGTAAACTTTAATGTCACTCTTGTTCCTTGTAACGGCATAATGAATTTAAACGTAATTCCGACAAAGGGACATCCGGACTTGAGTTATCGCGTGAAGTGCGTAAACGTCGAGAGCGAACGTGTTCTTCGTGATATGTCAACCACGCAGCAATCATTAAACAAGACGCAAAATGTCGATGTCTGTGAGAATTTATTTCCAACAGCAGGCAAGAAGAGTATGCGTAATTTGATAAAACAGACATTCGACACTCCAGATTTTATGGAATTGAATAAGAAGCCTATACGTCGAGTGCATAAGAATGATCAAGTAAATGCCGATATTGTAATTGATAACGGATTTAAGTCAAGATACGAGAATCCTAATGTGCCTGTAGTGAATGCCAGTAGCAAATTGGTAGAGGATACGAGAATTTTGAGAGGTTATAAGGTAATAGAACAGCTTTTGAAAATTTATCTAAAAAAATTTTTTGTTTAATCTATCACTGTTTAATTTTTCACACACCCATGTATATATATATGTATATCGCTCTCAGCAGTATCCTCAACCATTGGTGAAGACTACGAAGAATAACGAAATGGTGATCATATCCCTAGTTGATCAGTTACTGATGGACATTTATGGTCTTCCTGGTAGCGAAAAGGGACGCTCGGGAAGTGAATCGACGGCCTCGTCCTTCAGAGCTAAACCTTGGCATCCTCACATGCAAAAAGCACGTCTCTTGTTGAAACGTAAGAAAATATAAATAAAACTATATTATTCTATGGTGTAAACCTTTAAAAATCGAACGTGACGAATTGTCATTTTTAATTTGAAAAAGTTGTGGGGTTGGATGGTAGAGGGGCAGGGTAGGCGGAGCAGACGGTTAAAATATTATGTGTTCCTTAAAAAAATTGTTTCTATGACAATAAATATTACGGTCTTGCTTGGAGTGTACTGAACTCTTAAATTTTGATGTATCACGGTCTTGTCACAAAGCGGAGAGCGCGTCGGTTCTTAAAGGGTTAATTATTGCCTCTCTTAAGAATTTTTTTCCCTGGGTCTGACAACGGCGTATAAATCTGCAATATTTATAATCGTTGTTGCTTCGTAACGCTGGAAAAAAATAGCTTTAAGAATTTTTCTACGGCCTCGGCCTGGAAGATTTTACTTTGCAGAGAACAAAAATTATATTCGGGTGTAATGCAAGAACACCTCTGAGCCACTTCTTGGTGGCTTCGTAATTTTTAGCTTTTCCAGCCATCAAGCTACTTTCTAACCATCCTTCGTTTCCTATTTCTCTTGTTTTTTATTTATTCGTCTGTCAAGGTTTTCTATTTGAGTGTATGTACACGACAGACGACTGGCTTTCAAAGAGAATGAAGTTGTACTCGATCCATTGTAAAAATATGTATGTACACGGTTAGATGCAATATGTGCTGTTCATATTACATAGCGTATACGTATATTTACAAATGTCAATAATAATGGCGCGCACAATGAAAGGTACGCGCTTGCGAGTCTTCAATACTGGAAACCTTTGGTATAGCAAAGCATCATATATATATGTATATACCCACATATATATATATATATATTTATGTATGGAATTATCCAGGCCAAACGCACTGACTGAAATTAGTATGTTCATTTGATTTTTATAGCAGAACCAACTGCAGTTGGTGCATTTTGTATTGAATCACTCTATATTGTGGTAATTTACATACATACAGATTACTCTTTTCAATTTATTTTATACTTTCTCGGCTCTGTATTGATATTGTATAGAATTCTGTTACCGTTCATTGTTGCGTCTAGGTAATTTTATTCCTGAATACCTTTTGAAGGTATTGGGTTATTTTCTGATTACGAAATTTAGACTTGATTTGACTGACAGTAACAATTTCAAGATACTTTTGTTCGTGTTGATTTTATACTTTTCGAATACGTAGTTAAAGTTGACGTATGCGAATTATTTGTAGCCGAATATAGAACAAAAATTATGTTGAATAAGAACGTGTATTAAAATGCCTGGAAGGAAAAGCCGAGAGAAGAAAAACAGTCATGGGGAAAAAAAAGCTGCGGGGAAAGCTGTGTGAGTGGGAGTCATTGGTAGACATTTTGGCTGAGCTGGTGACAAAGAGTCATTAAACCGGGTATAAGTGCGTCTGGCGTCTGAGACGCTCCAGCTTACAATTTGTGCTTTTCAAATGGAGAGTGAAATTGCGCAACCATTCTTGGTTTAAAGGTAGACATAGAAATGTAAGCGTACTAAAGTTCTTAGTTACGATACTGGAAGTATCTGGTTAACTTATGCATTGTTTTTTATCCTTATGCACTTATGAAACTCAACCGAATGTCTTTGAGTGAGCATAAAGTACTCTAATATACAGCAATATAATGTTATATAATTTTACTAAACATTTATATATCTATATAAGATGGAAAATCTCGCTTGAAAAAAATATCTACCAATGAGTGCAGACGAGACAGTCAGGTGACCTCATTGACTTCGAGGAGAAGGTTCTTGCAGAGACATCAAGTATCACCCTTTCTCACTAGACGAAGTACTTGTTTTATCTCCTCCTACGACAAACCCCTTCAATTTACCTACTTAGCAGCATATATACATACACCTGACTATATAATATTAAAGATGGCCTTACGCTACTACGAATGTGCTATCCCGTGCAGTGATACAGATTTTTCTTCGTGTAACGTATCTACAGGAAATCATCTGTTTGCCGTGAAAAAACTAATGTACATAACACAATAATAATTACAATGACGTATCATTAACGTGACAGTACGATATTTTTTGATCTGTTATTTTCGTCGACAGTTGAAACATCGTATGAAAAAAAAAATTTCATTTTCATGAATAAATTATTATTGATCCTCTGCCCAAACCCCCCATCCAGCACTACGCTTGATTAAGTATTAATAAACGTTCGTTGAAGAACAAAAGATAAAAGGTCTGTGGAATTTGTATCTTTATAAAATATTAGTATTCTTTGTATGTAAATACTGAAAACGCGTGGGTCTTATTCAGAATAGCACATTGTGGTTCTTGCTAATTGTACGAGAGACACAGTACGAAAGTATGACGTGTGGTATCGGAATTATTGAAGATATAAATCAAATACGTTTTTTTTGTTGCGATCTGCTTTATCTTCACATGTTATAGAAATATTCAACAACATTAGAATATTATTTACTCGCGTTAGAGCAAAACCTTTGATTAAACGACCTTTTTCAAGTTATTTTCTTATCACTCTATTTTATTTATGAAAACCCATGCTGCAGTTTTCCTAGTGCAGGGCAAATATGACGCAAAGCTTTACCTTGGATCGAAAGCTTGGATCGTACGTATTGGAGTGGTATATGTGTCCAAGCGTTTTATTTACTTTATAATTCGGGCAGAAGTAAACTTTTTAAAGAAATATATAAATAAGCTTCCAGTGTGGTATGGTAGAATTGTCCTTAAGTTCGGTTATACGTGTTTTATATGTGAACGAAGACTCCATGCAATTGTAAGAGCAACGCGGTCTTATTGAATTATTTATATAGAAAGGCTGCTCATAGAGTGCTGAAAATTTGTTTAAAATCTTCCTATTTAAAGATTTCCAAATAGGAGTGCACTATTTTTAAAAAATATTAAATAAATTTCGTGTTATTTATAACTTTCATTATTGGAGATTGAATGGTGACCATCGAAGCTTTGCAGTAACTTCAAAGAGGAGCTCGAGTGCAACGTAAATATAGAGGATGTTTGAGAAGTAGCGATACAGCTGAAAAGCAAATAGTATCTTTGTAAAAAATAATAAAATTTTAACAAATAATTTATTTCAATTGGAGCTTTTTTTTAAATAATTACAGCCAAAGTTCGTTCGGACAGACTATTTGAGTTAATGGGCTCAGTTACTGACGAGTGTATTTTCACCATAATTGGCTTCCCCCACCACTCGATAAACAGCCAATGGCGAGGTGGCGTAAAATGACAAGGTGGTCTCATTACTACCAATAGAAATAATATTTTGACTGACGGTATCATTTTTCATTAAAAATAACGTTGTTGAGTTTAACGAGGGTATCTGAGAGCGATTGATTCGCGATAAAGAAAATTTATTTAACAGCGCATCGATTATCGTTGCACCAGAAGGATTGAAGGATTCTGGGATGAAAAGAAAAAAAATGTATATCTCTCTTGGTACGGTAACTCTGTTGGGCCTTCGGGAACTCAAATATATTGCTAATAAACGCACGTTAATATATATAGTCGTGACACTTTGCTGCCTTCATATATTGTTATAAAATAAACATATCAATTTCTCTTTGACACGATACGCTAATGTTGATCCTATTTATCATTTTAATGTAGACGAAACGGAACTACGTATCTTGGTGAGAAGTTTGCAAGGACACGTCAACCATGCCGGAGGATTACTGATACGACAGCTGCGTCGACGAGATTATCTTCTTGCAAAGCGCGACAAGCTATACGACGTCATAACGGCTCATCTTCAGGCGCGCAGTGAAAAAAGAAGTAAGCACAGCAGACTTTTAACTTTGTATACTGCACTTTATCTTCCCTTTAGCCTGTTCCGATTAAGTGAAAACTCCACGTTACACGAACTGCGTCAATTGAAATTCTGCAGATAGTATATCATTGGGTATGCTAATAATTCAATATTTGTACTAGTACAGTCTAACGAATTCTATGATTATCAGTATAGAAGTATAAGATTTTTTATTCATAAATTCATACTAAATATTCGTACTGAAATACAAATTTTTTCGATGGGCTCAAACAATACTTAATGCGACGTCGTATATGATATTTTATAGAAATTATATCTTTAAAGAACTGGATATTTTAGTTTAGTCAAGGTGAATTTATGCTCGATTATATTTTGTAGTATATTCGTTGACGCGACCATGTGTATTTATCAATGGCAGTATGGTACATTACAATGCTAATATAATGGGTTGATCATGTACTAATATTTATATGGTACAGTACGTGCAAGAAATTATATTAACCCGTATGGAAAATATGATGCAAAGGCCAATGAAGAGCTTTTCTTACATGTGCAAATTGAATTTCGAAATTTTAACATACTTTTATGGGAGATCGTTATGATAGGGTAGTATTCAGTGTTGTAGCACTTTATTATTCGTATTAAATTATACAGGCCAGTTTTTCGTATCGTAAAAAAAATAATGAACTGTTAACGCTGACTTAAGAAAATTATTGTCATTTATTTCATGTAAAAAATAATCAATCTCAAAGACTAACACAGGTGGGTATGGAAATTAGACGAAATGGAATTTAAACGTTTGAATCCCCTTAAAATGGGATGTATTGTCTCATGAAAAAATAAATTACATATTATTTATGAAAACATAGAACAAAAAAGCGGCTACCTATTTCAAAAAATATTATTACGCAAGTGCATTAAATTTATGTGGTCTGTCAGGCATATTTATTATATATTAAATTTATGTTTTATTATCATCAGTGCTTTAGTATCGACATAAACTGAAAAGAGACCATGACGTCACTGTTGCTACAACAATTGATACTCCGACACGGATCGTTGTGCTTTCGTTTTATCTTGGTCTGTCTGGGATTTATATATGCAAACGTTATGTTTAGGAAATTACGCGTGGTTATATACAACGTCGCATTCACATCAATACGACGAATGAACATCGTCGGATGTTTGTTGAGAAAATACAGAATTTATATTGAAATAAAATAAAATAAAAATATCTTTAAATTTTATAAACTTGATTAATCGATAATGGCGTGTTTAGTCTGGTCAAGTATTTCGTGGTGATATGACATTGTACGGATATTATGTATATGCATCAATCATTGCTACTTCATTGATACGTTGACGATTACGTCACAGTGGAATAATTTTTTACGAGTTGGCGTTTATAATATTCGATTCTTTTTTTTTCTTTTTTTTTTTAATATGTTCATCGACTACAATAATTTTGATTATATAAAACGATGCATAAATTTTATTATGTATTAAATTGTTGGTATACATATGAAAGGCGCAGGGAAAATATTGCATGAATGAATAGTGAGAGAATATAATATATTAATATTGCAGCATGTTAATCAAAGGTGACAAGTAATGCTCATTGTTAAAGGGATATGAGTACCGTAGAATAAAATCGAAGCGCCACGAGCGATCGAGTGAACTATGGAGAATAAATTTTGAAGGGGCATTAAAATTTTACTTTATAATTCGTCCATAATTTACGAGGAAGTTTTCCTCCATCCTAATCACAGGTTGTTATCATCGATCTTATTAAACTTTTCATTCAAATTGTAATGCAAAAATTACATAATTCATAATTGCGATAGAGAACAACGTAAATACAAATATACATATAATATAGTAAGTTGTGAAACGAAGGACAGAATAGTCCAAAATCCTGACTTTAATGATGCGAAAATGAGAAGGAAATTTTTGCATAAAAATTTTTTTTTTTATACAAAAATATATCTCAGCTATACCCGTAATTTGAAAATTCATTTAACAACTTACTTTCAGTTTTTCCTGAAACAGGAAAAGGTCGCGATTTTGATAGTTACTCTTATTCCTTTCGAGAAAGTTCATGTTTTCGAGAAAGTCTTAGTCACATTTTCCTTAGCCCTTAACCAAGATCACCTGTCCACATTATAGAGTAGCAAGAAGAAATTCGCGATTCGTCTGACATTAAAGTTAACGAAGTGACGCATAGCTTGGACCCACGAGTACGGAAAACGTAATTGAGAGAGCGAAAGTTCAAAAAAGGAAATATCCTAAAGTGACGTAGTTACGTAATTAGAAAGATATTCAATGTTTAATAAAGTGAAATTCTTAAAGCGAATTTAATTGTCAGTGAGGTATTGATCGATATGGTATTGGATATTTGCGAGTACTAGAACTCACCAATATATATGTATATGTATATACTTGCAGGTAGCATGTGCACAGAGCCATACACGCATCACTTCAATCTGATTGTGAACGTATAGGAATGGTCGCTTCGTCAAAGGAAAGAGGCTTAAGGGCTTTTGTTCTCCTTTATATAGCAGATGATAAATATATAAAATCCACTTTCTGCTTCGGTTGACTTTCCGTTTTCGCTTCAAAAAGTTTCATACAGACGCTAAAGCCATTTCTTTTTTTGACTTTGCAATTGTCGCCCTACACGCTTTACTAAAAGCATTGCGTTTGATTTTTAAGAATTTCGATTTGACTCAATTCTTTTAGAATCATTATTCGAAATATTCCATGCTCGCCCTAAGTCCACGGGATATTTACGTCATTTCGATGGACCTTCATAATAAGCTTTAAACGCAGGAGGGTCACGTGTTTCAGATAATAGCGGCGGGAAATACAAATATCTTTAGGAAAGCGTGCACAGAGATCATTTGTAGTGCCAGCATTTATAGTTACGGAACTTTTCAGAAGCGAGATTTAATGGCGGTAACTCTATAATTGTGGGGTTAATGTTGATCTATGAGAAAATTAGTGGCTCCTGTGGAATGGAGGCAGACACGGACATTGTATAACCGCAATATTTTCTCATTATAGCGTCTTGCATTTTCATGGTAACGAGGACATTGTTATCGTATTATTTTCGCTTCTTGGAAATTTTTTTTTTCATTTTTTTTTCATCGTAATAAAAAAGCGAAAAAGGCTAACATTTTTCTTGGCTTCAGAATTGCCTTGGTGGCTCCTGTATTGTCTCATATAATTGCCTGGCTGGGTATATGACAGATTTCTTTCACATGTTATCCATAGACATCTTTGTAAATTAACCTTTAATTAGAAACTAGATATCTGGTAAACGTACTAAAGGTATAATGAAAACTAGATGTTTAATTGTTTCATTAAAAGAGTTTATTTTAATTGCCTTTAAATTGCATTAGATTCAATTTCTGTTCTATGTGAAATGCATGGATTTGTATCGACCATAATACAGACTGGCGATGAAGTTCATAGATGAACATTTGAAACGTGGTAAAATTGGGGCCCCCGCATTGCGGATTTAAATCCGCACTAGTTATGTTACTGCTACTGTCGTCGCACCCAAATTAGCTGATGTAGCTAGACTTGCCATGCCGCATCGCCATATTCCTTCTCATCGTAAATACCATATCCTGGTAAGGAATTTTAAATAAATTTTATCCGGCTATCAAGTGGATCGTACTACAGAGTTTTTCTTACGTGAGCTTGAACCATTTAAAGTTCTTCACTCGCTTGACACCGGCGTTACGTCATTGTACGGAGACTATGAAAAACATTCTGCGACAAAGTTACTCCGCTACATTCAGCTTGCACAACTTACTTCAGTCGGTCTTTCTAGCTCACGAGACTCTTGTATCTGAGGTCACCTTTATAAATTCTCAATAAATATTTTTGAATGTTACGACAGATGTCGCTGCTGACTTCAGAAAGCAATGGATGACTTTACTCTTCGTAAAGAGTGTGTACCTTCACTGATTTTTTAAGTTTTCTCAAACTTCTTTGTAGCCTGTTTATACTTTGGTCTGGCAGTCGGTTTTCCTTGGCAATAGGCACGTGGCGATAGGAGGATAAAGCGAGTGTCGTACGCGGCAGTGCAGTGATCAATAATTACGCTCTGCCACGTCTACGAGGGCCAATACGCATGCTCCATCTGTACTATTTGTAACCGATGCTTTGAGACGAAGCATCGCTCAAGTTTTTATTACTGTGGGCAGAAGCGAAATATGAAACTTTACTTTCACGTTTTTCAGTATTTACTATCATCCACGAGAATTCCTTTTTAATCGGATCGATGTGTGAACCTGAGAATTGAAGTTACCCCGCACTCTGTCGGCGAATTCGCTAAGTCGGCCATGTGCCTAAGTTGCTCCAGCAATGTCTTCTTTTATTTTGCACAAGGATAATACGATGTATCTGCATTTTATTTTTAGCATCTGTAAAATTTCGTGTTACGACCATTATCATATTTTTGATAAATGTACGAAAAATATAAAAGGTACGTTTGTCATAAGAGATACCTATACGTGATGTAAAGTATAGTAGACCTATTAGAAGAGCTTTTTAAAGCTCAGCAAAATGTTTTATTTGTCAAAGTACTTTTTCGTCTAGGTATCTTAGACTTTTTATTGAAATTTCAGACAGGTAATTCTGATTCTGTAAACTTATTCTCCAGTGAATTCGTTTTTATCTCTTTTTGTTTTCGACACTTAAAATATATCTTTTATAGAGTTCTTGAAATAAAGATATGTTATATTGTTCGTCTACGTGTAAAAGATATTTTAGAAGAACTCTCTTTCCATTAGATTGTATACACACTGTAAAAAGTTTTATGTCATAAATGGACACCATTACCACGCATGCTAGAGTAGTCAGCACCGTTTTCGGTGTTAATCGGACTTGCTAAAAATTGTGTAATGGAAAAAGTTTTGAAAAAATTTAACACCATTCCTACAACAATCGGTATGTATTAATTTAAGACGTCCAACTGCTCATTAAGATTGCACTAGTTGATGTACCAACAGTATATTACTTTTCGGCAATTTATGTATCAAATTAGTATTTTTAATCCAATTGGCGGTGAAATTGAACGTCATAGTGATTGTAGTAGTAAAGTAGTGGAACTTATAATGTAATTTTCTACATTTGGTATATGATAATATATATTGACCTATATTGCAATGACCAGTGTAATTGTTGACACTACATTTTTGGATTAAGCACGTTTTTGAATCAACCGCCGATTTCTTACACGGTCAACAATTCTCCAAGTCCCGTCACTTTGCCTGTGTACCGACAATAGCTGATAAAGAATCTGTGCGTATCCGATAATGAGTAATATTATTTTATTGTATTTAGAGCAATATGTTTTTATTCATTTATTTGCTGTTAACGTAGCCTTTGAAGTTTCGCAACCAGCAACGAGCCTGCAGAGAAGTTGCTGCTAAATTGTCTACTGATATCTGAAGTCTTTCATTAACTTGAGTTCATGCAATTGAATTTTTTGTTATGCTTACTTTTTACGCTGCTATTAAGCACTAGCTCAATCAAATTTCTCGCAATATCATGCCACGTGTAAGAGACTGAACAATTATTTGAAATTGGCTGAAAGTCATAGGTATTTAAAAAGGTCGAATAGAAGATATTTTCGTAACGTGATAATAACTTAACGTAAAGATTCTAAAATATTTATGTATTTAATAATTTTATACTTATGTACATTAGATGAATATTTGTTGTATTTAAAATTATAAAAGTCAAAGCAAGATGAAATATTTTAATTTTCACTTGATGATAAATACTGTAAATCAAATGTCAAAGCTCAATTTTGAATGTCGAAAATATTTGTGATGCAAGACATGGATGCATATAATACAATGAAATTCAGGTCGCAAGTTAAAAAATCGTAGGGACAGTACAGTATAATTAAGAGACTCGAAGAAGTCTCGCACCATTCAATTTAACTTTGCAATCGGTTTCACTTACGAGAAATTCATCAGTATCACACAACTAAAAAGTTTTTTCTTTTATGATACGCTTTTCAGCGAAACGTACAATTATTCAACTAGATAATAGTATCCGAAAAGTACCCAGCTTATCTGGAACGTAGGTGTAGGTACCATCTTGAAAGTAAAATATTTTAGAACTCTGATCCAAAACCCACCTGACAATCGCAAATACCTCAGAAATATCACCGAAAATTCCATCTTAATTCGTATTCTTACCTCTCAGACATTTCCCAAAGATCCCTTTTCAGCCAGCATCCAGGCCATGAGACGGATTAAGTCACGTTTCCATGCAACAAAAATTTCAAAGTAAAATGACCCGACTACAAAATCCACAATAACATAGGAGTGATCCTCAAGAGTTCAAATCTGAAGGAGCGCGTGCAAACAAGCAGAAGATGGCGCTGTAGCCGGTAATGACGAGGGACGATGATGATGATGATAATAATGAGGTTCTTCGACAGTCTCTTTCTAAATGACCTACAAAAGACGAGCCGATAAGTTCGACGATCCGTAAAAGAGAAGGCGATTTTCATTGTGTACGTGGATTAAAGACTCTCACTGCGATGCGTCGAGTCGATAAGATTTTCGTGTCGCATCCCCGTGCCTATACCGTCGCCATATGATCCGGCCTCGTTCACTCGATATCTTGTGAAACAAACTGTAGCTTAATATAGTCCAAGAGGGTGGAAAATGGCGCCGTTTGCGCATGCCCCAACGGCATTTCCCCCTCGTGACGCGAGAACGCCGATTTTCAGGGATGACTTCAGTGCCTGCGTTCAGGCTGTGCGAGAAGACGAGTTCTGTGGACGGATTCGGCATGAGGATCATGAGCGCGCGTACATGCGTTACCCTTGTCAGCTGATTGTGTCAAGATATTTATGATGCTTCGACGCATACGTATCGTTTGATCAGGAATGGTTTATCAGTTATGTGAACGGTAAATAGCTCATATGTGAAATAGTTCTTGTGCTCGGGTTCCATGTTAGCTTGTGTTACATTTGCGAAAATAACGGGTGAATCGAATTTAATGATTGTCTGACATTGTGCTATCCAGCTGCTTTCTCATTCTACCAGTTGATTACGATTTTTCTTCTGTGATGTGACTTAACACGATATAGAATCACCTTGAGTTATGTATGATAAGGGACATCACAGTTTTTAGACATATCGTGATTTTCACTGATCTAACCCTGGCAACGCCTCGATTACGATATGCTATGGATAGTAGAGGTATGATTGGTGAATTTATCGTTTTTCTTGGCTTATTTGTCTATAGAAGTTGGATTGTTCGTTAATTCGTTAATTGTTATACAACTGTATTTCAATTACTTCTACTTGTGTAGCATCGACGAGTATCGATTTCATGTGTTTACCGTCTTCAGTCATTGTGTTATACTCACTTGAGAATTTAGAAGCAGTTTTGGTAGTATGCGTCATTATTTACTGTACCTCATTCATCTGCAAATTTTTGCGCAACATAATAGTTATATTCGTAATTTGATTGCACGCTGTTCATGTACATACATACTTAACGTGTTTAGTTTGTGATACTTGTTTAGTTGTCCTAACACATAGATTCATTATTTTAAAATAAAAGTTTAATTTTTACTTAACACGTCAGCCTTATTTTTATCATCGCATCAAGACGCGCATTTTAATTTCATTTACGATGCGCTCAGAAGTATGAAAAAAAAATATATATATATCACTAAAATCACTTTTGCGATCTGGCTTAAAAACCCACCAGTAAATGAACACCTCAAGAAACCTCTTCAGTGAATGGATACCACTGTTAAAATCACTATATATAGACATAATTTACGTGACGCATCCATTTACTAAGGCATGTCACTGGCGTAGTTACCCTACTAGGCAAACTAACTGTGAAGAATAGTCTCATGGCAAATCCTTATTTCGTGTTAATTGAAATTAATAGCTTGCTCTTTAAGTTAGGTAAGAGAAACATATCATGTACGCAGGTTACCTTGTCCACCGGTCACCTTAAATCCGTTGGAATTCTGTTATTATTATAATTTCCCTCTAACTACATCATGCTCTTCTAATTAATAAATTCAAATTGTTTCTGCTGGCTGAATTGATATGGTTTAAGGATTTAATTGAATCATACAATAATAGATGGTGGAATAATTATTATGGTTTCACGTATCACCTTAATTCTGTTTACTATTGATATTTGCCTATAGAACGTTAACTAAACTCAGTCAGTGCCCTTAATTAATGTGCTATACGTTATCTAGTGAATATATGCAGGTATTCCTAATAAGTGTGTATTCAATATGCATCCATATTGTGATGTACGCAGATAGGAGAAAACGTTTAGCGTTGACGTTCGTTTATTTTATCATTTTTTCCCTATGATATACATTATTTCCTTTTGTTTTCTGCACAATGGTCTGATTCAGCTAAATTGATATTTTGTTATCTATATATTTGAAATGTGATACGAGAAGTCTAAGTATAGATCGTTATCAGTAATCAATATTTTGAAAGTTAATTAAACTGATATTTTCATAGGATTGTCGTTTTTATTTCCTTTTCGTGTGCAAGAGCGAGTCACCTAGATCCTGTGACACTTAAAGGTTACTATGTGCAATGGCGTAAGTGCGGAAGTAGTAGGATATTTTTATCGAGAACTGAAACGTTATCATAGAGGCTTCCATCGTATGAGACTGCACACCGCTATTGATATGTTGTGAAATAATATTTTTTAAACAGTTCTCGGCTGAATGTCTCTTTAAATTTTTATTCGAAATTTAATCAATAAATTAAGAAGCTATAATTTTAATAAAATTGAAATACAGAAGAGGTAACTTTGAAAATTGTTTAAACCGAAATTCTTATTAGTTATTGAGTTTGATCATTTAGTCCTAATTTTTCTTGGCACTTAACAAAAATTTTAATCTTCGTTATTTCAGGTTTGCAATACATCTCTGCATATCTATAGCTTCATTTATAAGGTTATTGGAACTTTGAAGAACTTTGGCCTTTCGATATTACAGTACGCTATTCAAACTCAATTTCGTAGTTAAATCTGAATTGCGTATGAGAACCTATCTACTTCCATTCAGAATATAGGACTTTCTATACGTACGCATGAATAAAATTCGTGACGTATACTGACATATAGTAAAGTAACTTTTGTATACTTTATACTCTCATGATGAAATTCCTAATTTGATTAAACCAGGAAAGGTCAAAGTTAACAGTTGTGGAGGCAGTAGTTACACACACGGATAAAAATAAGGTTAGAATTTCGTGCACAGAAGGCTTGAAATCTGAGTATTCAATCTCCGAATTTTACGACACGTGAAAACAAATGAAGATTATGGCAATCATTTATACATATATGAACGAAATAAGTAATCAAGTCATACTTAATCCATAAGTTAGTATACTTCTGAGTCGCTATCATACACTATATGTATTCCATGATATACAGCGAAACTCCATTTTTCTCTGTGTACGAATGCAGCTGGATTCCGTCTACATATCTTTTTACATTTATATCTATGTCCAAGCATGAATGTCTTTGACTAATAATTAAAATGAGTATCATTGAATACACGAATGATTCAATTATTATTCCGTTTGAAGAAATATCACTTAGCTTGGCGGGCATACAGTCGCGATCGTGCTTTGTTACCAAACTTATTACATATTTGCTTCCATATATTTCATAATTTAGAAAATTTAATATGCGCTCATTTGAATCTGTTTCATGAAATCATAATTTGCAAGTTTTTATGTATGCTCTGATCAGAGCATACCAAGTACATATTTTTTTTCACATCGATTCTTTCTTATAAAACATGGTTAATCCCGTTGTTAAATTATGTTTAGAAAAACTGTACAATGAAAGAAGAAGAGTCGTTTGGCAAATTGAACAACAGTTTTGACATTATTTATATCTGAGAGCCATGTTGGTTATGACTCTAATGGGGAAGATGTCGGAACATTCAATATCGTTCGTGATGATTTTTCGTGCGTGATACAATCAGTGAACAAACATGAGACACGAAAACGGTTAGAGGTTAGGTACTAACGAAGTACCTTACTACGGACTAGGTGATGAAAATGAAGACGAAGAAGAAAGGGTGGAGAATCTAAGCAGAGGATGAGCGGATTCTTCAATTCTTTGAAGAGCCTCGCGTCAGGAGCCGCGAATGCAGCATCCAAGTATCAGGAACAGGAAGGTAAAAATTGTAACTCAGACACCAGTATGTAGGAAGCAAAATTTGTGCTTTCTTTAAATTTTGGAGATTTAAACAAAAATATTTGTACATCTATACTCGAGGATGATTCTGTGATTTGGCATGATTATTATTCTCAGTAAAAAAAAAAAGATTTTAATCTCAATCTATGATTTTTATCTTATACTTACACTACCTGACTGAATTATTTGTATTGCATGCATACTTGGTTTAACTCTTTGAGGTAAATTGGGATGGTCGGTTCGCGATGAACTGTTTATTATTTTTTGGGAATATATTCATAAGCGCTAATAATTTACGGATTCGTACCATTCCGTTTTACCTGTAAGCTTTGCTTGTGGTCGACATCTCATTTCGAACTCTGTCGTTGCCAAATAGTAACGTTTATTGACATATGTATACCTACTTGCATCTATGAGAAGGTTAGTTTCCATCATTAAGAATTTTATTTCTAGTTTATATGCCCTGATTGCCAAGCTTCGATTTGGACCTTCTTTTCCTTTATGTAAAGAAAGTTCGTTTTTCTTTAATGCCGATACTAAATACGCTTTATAGCCTAGACATCGATAAATCCTCGTGGGCTATCTTGAATCTGACATTTTTGAAAGGCTCGTATTACCTGTTTGTCCGTTTGCAATTATATTCTTCAAGCATTGCCTTTTTCTTTGCATATAAAATATTACTTATAAAGGTTCTACATGAAATTTAATAATTAATATTGGACCTTCCGTTGACAACGGACAACAGGCTTACAGATTCAAAGGATCTGCTTTGGATTCACTTAGCATTCCATTATTCATCTATCGAATAGATGGGCGGATATTTTCAGTTTGTACTTTCGATAATGGAAAAAAAAACTCTTACACTATATCTTGTAGCTTCATAGCTCTTATACAGTATTTTAACGTCTTTAAGTATTTTAGAACGTGTACTCAAGTATTTTTTATATTTAACCTTTGTTCTTTTCTTATTAAGAGTTTTTAATTCTCACGTTTAAGTCTTTTTGCTTCGTAATTTTAGTGATTAATCATTATTTGAGCTACTGCTTAGCTATTAGAATCTTCTGAGCATAAGGTTCGTAATTACATACATGCTTATATGAAATAAGTTTCCATTACATTAGATAAGTATACGAGGCAATGGTAACGTGAATGTCATTGATGTTCAATTTAATTTATATACCGTATCATAAACTTTAACATATGATAGTTCTTTGATTAGTCTTCTCACAGTATCATAAATGGTTTTCGTTCAGATTGTATTGCCTGATTAGTCTTCTCGCAGTATCATAAATGGTTTTTCGTTCAGATTGTACTGCTACGGGCACTGATTATCGTTTACTTTATTTATTAAATTTTTACGATTATTTTTAAATCTATGTAGAACTTCTATTGTTTATTAATTATATAATTTATAAGATAATTTAACAGTTTTTTTTGGAAAGGAATTTTCATATGTACATGCGGATGGATCGGAGATGTTTTGGTTGTTTTTTAGTTATACATTTCTTTTATTCGTTCAATCAAATCAACGGACATTTGATAAAATTTTCATAAGATTGTTATAACATACACGAGTATTAACTTGTAACAAATGATGTGCATATCGATATCATGTAAAATTTATGCGAAATAATTAGCAATGATTTTACAAAATGAATTAGAAAATTCAGGGATTTATTTATGAAGCGGACGCAACCCCAAATATTTTAATTATCATTATATGTATACATTGATTAAGCTAAAATACATATGTATAGTGTTGGCTATGAGAGATGCTTCAACAAAATTTTCTTTTCGTATTTCAATAAATATTGATTCTCTTCATTTTGTATTTATAAAGATGTACTATTTGCATACGATGTTAAATTAATCACTATCCTGTAATAATGAATAAATAATAGAGCTATCATGGGAGCTTGCGTTATATTATTATTCTGCATGGTAATAATATTGCGCCGTTAATTGGATACGTCACGAGCTGCTTAATAAAAGCTCATTAGGTATTTTTGAAATATTATTATAAATTCTTTTAGCGAATTTAATTAATTTTCAGAGCTCGCATTTTATACAATGTAATCAGTACTCGAAATTGTTACTTAGGGATCTACTGTGATAGGTTAATCTTTGACTTGTTTGTATAATAAAAATAATGAAACGCGTGTGTGATTGCGCAATAAATCGTAGGTTGGTAATAACAATTTCTACTGATGCTAAATATTTCTATTCTCAATGCATGTTTACCAAAACCCGATAGACCTCGGCAAAGTTCCGTGAAAAAGTTTCTATATCAAAATCATAAAATCGTATGAAACGCTGCTAAAAAGAGAGTCAAATTTTATTTTATCTCGTCTAAATCATTTTAAATGCCGTAATGGCGCAGAATATATATATACCATATGGAGGTAATAGCAGACTCCAGTCTGTTTTCCGCCATGAGTTTTATTCAGATGGTAGCTTGTAGAGGGCGCTGTTGAATTAATTATAATCCAACTCTAGCGTATACATATGTAGTTCTCTGTAGGGCGATAATACCGTGGAAGATCGTAGATCATTGAGATATTCTGTACATCTAAAAATCTATTACCGGAACCGATTATCACTCTTCGATGGGATATGAAATATTAAGGGAAATCTATATATTTTAAAGATTCATCGATCGCTTTAATTTCCCGTTCAAAAAAGATTTTCTATATACATGGTGACGTTTAATTTTCAGATGAAGATACGAGGATGAAATTTAGCGTGGTCCCTCAGCCGGGAGAGAGTGGTTTCACGCAATGGCTAGATGCCATGAAAATGGTGGGTCGACTTCCGGGTGGCATACCGCCAGAATTCCGAAAAAGGGTAAGTAGTTTCAAGAAGGTGAATAACGATGGTAAAATTAAAAAAAAAATCCGTTTGTCACGCAAAGTGTGATTGACACTATCGACTTCATATAGTTATTTTTTTGTTACTTTGTTCTTATAGTATTTTTTTAGAAAACCCGCATAATAAAATAATACGATATGTGTTATCTAAGCAATCGAAGAAAGATTTTACGATTGCTTACACATTGGATTTGGCTAATCGCCAGGGTACTATTGAACTGCCCCAGAATGCGCATCGTGAAGTCTCACGTTGCTATACAGCTATGTCAATAATGTCGAAGTCGCATGAATTTTCAGGCCTTGCTGATTTATAGAACCGTGATGTCGTTCTTAGGGTTTCCCTTACAAAGTGAAGAAAATTAATTGTATTTCTTTTACAGTTATGGCTGATACTGGCGGAACGCCACCTGGAGCAACGTGGAGTGGATTGGAGACAGGCTGAAAAGGTCTGTTTTAACGAGTGGAGTAACCCTGACGATGAGGAACTTGGCATACAGATCGTAAAGGTCGGTAATTTTTTTTACGAGATACGGTACTAAAATATTTTACTGTCCTGAAATATATTGCGAAATTTGAAGAAATTATTGGAAGTTAGATTTTCGTATTCTTGTCAGGCTATTCGTATGTTGTCATTCATCTGCCAGGTGGGCTCTTGGAATTTTCATATATGGGATGACGTGGTTCGAAATTTTTAATTTAAGACATAGATTCTTCAAATATGTGGCTTTTTTATAGTGAACAATGAGAATGGACGGATAGGCAAAGCCAGCGTAGAAAATTGTCCATTAATTGAACGGTCGAGTCACTCGAAAGAAATGTATTCATTCAGGTTGTTTTGTGACGAGAGAACGGAGCCCAGAGTATGTCATTAAAATTTTAATTCATCCAAGGAAATACGCGGAATCAGATATCGATTATATAGGTCCTCCTGTTCATACTATCCCTGGAAGCCTTCCAATAATCCCATTACCTTTGTGCACATTTGGCTCGCCATTCTTGGCCTTCTTGGTAACTTTCCTATAAACGGATATGGCAATTGCTGCATAGTTATGCGCGTTCTGCTTTGCACGCTTTATTTTCCACTTAGTAGTCGGCTCCTTTAGTTTCCGGGTACTTTCGATAATTTTCTCATTTGATACTTGCAAGCTTGTTTTCAAATCAGCATAACTTTACAGTATAGGATGCACTGCTCCTGTTACATAAATTTTAAATGTACCATTTGATTGTACGCTTTCACAAAAAAATTAACAATTGTTTCTCTATAATGGAGCACTCTTCAGAGCGTTGATAGTACAAGACGGAACAGAAAGATCTGGTTACTGGAGCTTCACTTAATATGATGTTGGAATTAATTTGTAAATCCGTACAACACAAAAGTCATGAGAAAGTTCTTAGGACATATCTGCGATATTTTTGGAATTTTTCGATAATGTCTAAATTTGTATAAATTTATAGTAGCGGTATTAAAAAATTAAAAATTGATACAATGCTTCTTATGCAGGATCTACATAGGACTGGCTGCAGTCTATTTTGCGGCGCTGCTGGGAGAGATAATCAGGCTGTGCTACGTCGAGTACTTCTTGGCTTCGCTCGTTGGAATAAATCCGTGGGTTACTGCCAAGGCCTAAACGTCCTGGCCGCCCTGGTTCTGCAAGTAATGGACCGCGCTGAATCGTCTGCCGTTAAAGTCATGATCTACCTGATAGAGGGCGTCTTACCTGAGGGTTACTTTGCTGATAATCTACGTGGTCTCTCCGTGGACATGGCAGTATTTCGTGATCTTCTTCGTATGAGGTTGCCAAAGTTATCACGACACCTGGAAGCTCTACAGAGTGATGCAAAGGATAAGGCAACTGGTAAATAAGATAAACCCTTTTTATGATATCAGAATAGAGGGATAATACTTCATATTATATATTTACTCTTTAATATATTTTTTTTATCACTATATATGATATCGCATATTGGACTCATAACGAAAATCTCACGTCAGTAATATATTTCTAAAAGTATCTGTCCAATTAGTTACCAACTGCTATAAGGTTATCTCATAATGTAGTATAGCTACTACCTTTTTAAATTCACCTGGGTGGAACCACTTGAGCACGTATAGAATCCAAGTGTTTAACGAGTGGGTGTGATCGTGCAATTAATTTTATTCGCTCACCTTACAACGAGGGTGCTTAGTATAATTGTATATCTTTTCCCAGGTAGCAGCTACGAGCCACCTTTGACAAACGTGTTTACAATGCAATGGTTTCTCACCCTTTTCTGCCACTGTTTACCCCAGGAGGCAGTACTTCGAGTTTGGGACTTGATATTTCTGGAAGGAGATGAAGTCTTGCTGAGAACTGCTCTCTCCATTTGGGAAGGACTGGCCGAGTATGTGACTTCGATCGAAATACTGTCTGCTGTTATTAATTGATCATGTTTCTAATTACGATTTTTTTATTTGCAGCCGGATCATGACTGTCACTTCCGCTGATGAATTTTACAGCATCATGGGCGTTCTCACGAGAGAGATGCTGGAATTTACTGATACGAACAATCTCGTAAAGGTAGGATTCGCTGTCAGTTCTGTATTAATATTGTAATAGGATGTAGGACTGTAATAAGAAAATAAGACACGAATGCCTTTGAAGTTGTTCGTTATTTGACGAAACTTATTGGCTAAGAAAAATATATTTTCTTTTTCTAGGTTGTATAGCGAAAGTTCTTATTTTCTTTCTCATACGTATTTAACGAATGGTATATCGCAATAATTTGATTGCATATACTAGTATGATAACAGTATATATTATATTGGAGGAACGGAGAGTGTACGAGAATTTTAATGTGCCAAAATTTAGGATGTAGTACAATTTTTATCGACTTTTAGATTATTAATATTTATTCAATGACTTTCTAGGCTATAGTCAGCATGGGACCGTTGTCAGGACTGACTAACCTTAGAGAAAAACATCGATATAATATTACACCGTGGGCACGAAGATTGAGTGATGATGATGAAACTGACACAGACGAGGAAGAAAGATTAGCAGTAGCTGCAGCCATGTTTGGCTTGCAGCGATCTAAAAAAGGTATATATTTTTATTAATATATTTTGCATACACTTCAAGGACATTTATAAATTTTCAGATTTATCGGATTTGATTATCTCTAAAGCAAAGTGATAATAGAGTTTGCTAGATTTTTAGTCAATATTTGTCTTCATAATAGTACGAATAAATAGATCTATAGGGTGTTACTTAGTAGGTAGGTTTGCATGGCTTACAATAATAAAGGCTAAATTTAATAAGTTTAATTTATATAACACGGGGTGTCTGATACACCCCAATTCAATGCATTTTAAATGACTCATAAAATGGTGCGACCAGTTTCGAGTTAATAGTAATACGTGCACAGAAAATATTAGTCATGCAATCGTTTTACAGTAGCTCCTCTTTCGTGCTTGCCTCCAGGCGGACAGACAAGGAAGAATTAAAAATAAATTAATACAAGATTCGCATTAAATCGTTGCGTGGATCGTAACTAAATCATTTTTTTTACTTTTAACTAACATCTTTATAAAGTACGAGAAATAGAATTTATGCATAAAATATTAAATTGCTATGAACGTAATGTTTATTATATTGCAGATCGTGCCTCGTCATCTATAGGATCTTTACAGGCAGTGGTAACTTCCGGTGGTGATAGAGAAAGATTAGCACTGGACATCAGTACGCTGAAGCAACAATACGCAAAACTACGAGAGCGTCAACGTCAAGCGCACATAATACTTTCCGGTAATAGCACTTACGGGGATTTTGTCAATGAGAAGAATATTATCAAAGAAAACTTCAAAGTCGTTTCTTCAGAATAGAGTCATATTTAGAAATCCAATTCAAATGAAATTAAAGGCAAAAATTAATGCCACTTTCTAATAGCTGCCTGTGCGAGACAGTCCATGGTGCCTACACCGACATCCCACGCAATGAATCATCTTCTGGTAGGAAAGAGTGCCCTGGTCAGTGGTAAAAATCGTCAACTGGGTCCTCCACCTGGTGCAATACCTCCGAAGCCAAAGCACATGAGCACCCTCAATAGTCCAAGGAGTCAAAATCGAAAGGACAAGCAGGGTGTGACTTTGCACTGGAGAGACACGAAGAAGCGGAAAGAGAGCAAGGATGAACCACCGGGTAGGAACATGTTATTTTATCATCAGAGGTATTTAGTGAATGCTCAATTTCCTGAATGTCAAACGATGTACAATGTGCGTAAACGAATCATTCTTAGGTGCTTTAGAAAGATTTGCCATACATTTATTGATGAGCTGAGAATCGACCATTTCATTGAGACCAATAAAGCCATCGGGGATGTCTTATGGAATTTTTTCGCGTCCGTGTTATCCTTGTGACCCTTACAGCACATGTCTTATTATCCTTTCGCGTTTCAAGTATTTCTTCGTTATTTATATTTCAGTAATCCTACAATATTATCAGTGACTTTTAAATATTATGTCCAACAACAACTAATCTCAGTACTAACATTGCCTTGCACTAAAAGTAATTCCTCTGGGATGAAGAACAAGATGTTCTTTAAGTTTTGCGGTCCTGTAGATACTTATCTTGCATTATAGTTCACAGAAAAAACTGGTTATTACGTCCACTTCATTGCACTGTGCTTAAATGAATCCTATCGTCAATGTAGTTCAGTTAGACTTTTGCGATCACTCCGATCATCTTCATCGAATTTTCGTTCATCGCTATAATCTGTAGTGTTGTAACTTGCAAGCAGCTTTAGCTTTTTGAATGCGAAAATAAGATTTTAGTAAATTAGTAACTTATGAATAATAATCGTAATCGTTTTCCTTATACCAGAACACAGGACCGGCCATGTAATAGAAATCAGTTTTTTACCTGAATGTAATTAATTCGAATTTCTCTCATTTCAAATCAAGTCCACAACATTTATTGCGATAGAAAATATCATTTATAAGGTACAATCCGTAAGTTGATTTCATGAAGACTTCAGCAATGTCCTTTACCGTCAGTAGCTCTCAGTTAAAAAGGAATCCCCATAAGATCTATAGCCCCGTTGATAAAGTTGTTACCTTGCCTTCTGCTGGCAATGGCGCCATTGAACCCACGTAGTTAGCTCCATCGATGCTTACAGCCCAGTTTCTCGATGGATAAAGCTTTGCACTCTTAACTCGACCACCTGTTCAGTACCAACAGGTAGAAGTATTGACGCAGGTGTGGCACACGGGGTCAACATTCGTGTCTGTTCATCTCGTCCACAATTGCGATTGGTAGGGATGCTTCTGTCAAAACGTGTGTGCTTCGTATTTCACGAACATTGTGATTAAGTACACGAAATCAGATTAGCTCCGTGATTTTCCTTGTTGTTCAATTTCTTTTTTGCTTTTGAGTGGTGCATGTCGTCCAAGTTAAACAATGAGCTAGTTGCTGAATCAGACAGGCAGACAGGCACAGCCGAACCACATTCTGGAGTTTATCGATCTGTTTTCATTTCGCAGATGCTGCCGAGGCTATTACGTCGTTAGCGGTATCCCCCGAGGAAATGCACCTGAGCGTGTTATCCACAAAACGTGGCAGCATTGACAGTGACAGTGACAGTACGTCAACGGAACTCTGTGATGAACCTGACAGACTGAGTGATGTTGACAGCGAGGAGCCAACTTCAACATCTGATTGCTACGTTATGGCAACGGATGATGAGAAGAGTCCTCGTGCTGGAAATTCACCGGGTTCGACAAATCCACTTCCTCGATATCTTACGGAGGATAAGTGTACGGCAAAGGTCTTTGAAGAATTAAAGGTTGAGGAGGATACGAAATTTCCTGGGTCAGAAGATCATGCTGACGGCTCATCAGAGATTAAAGGAAATTCTGTTGCTGAGATTATCGATCAAATTCGAGAATTGTCAGTTGATAATGAGGCTAACACCAGCAGCTTTCATTCCAATAATAAATCTATGAATGACGTAACGGTGCATGACTTTCGGATGAATGAAGAGTTTAAAAGTGAAACACCAAAAGAAGCCGCTATGAATATTACGTTCTTCACCGCCAGGGATAGTGAGCTTGAGACGGAAAACAAAGCCGTAAATGAAAAGTTAGGGATACTGGATAAATACAAGTTTTTAAATGTAACTGATAGTATGAATGCACCTAACGTCGGAACTACGATAGAAGATAGTGAAGTTCCGCTTTCAGGTGCATTTATGACGGTTAAAGAAGAAAGTGTAGTTTCTGATATTAGGGATAAAGACCCTCTCACGGTTGACGTTGGTTCCTTTGATGATCGGAATTCTGATCGATTTGATGGTGCAAGAAATATTGAATACGACAAGAGCTCTGAAATATTTTTTGAAACTGCTAACCCCTCGGCTAATTCGGATTTTGATAAAAAGGTAGTATCAAATTTTCAAGTCCAACGGTTTGACAGCTTGCTAGATTACAATAGTAGTACAATCGAATCAAAGGATTCGAGCACTATCGATTTCTCCGTAAAGGATAAACTCGACTCAGTACCTATAAAATTGTCGCTTTATCCTAAATCATACGTTGTCGGACATCTTCCAATTGCTCCGATAACCGTAGACCAAGAGTTTAATAAAGTAACGGAAGTTGTAGAGCCTGCAGATGATTTCGTGTTAACTAATATTAGAGAAGAATTATCAACTAATGCGCTAGAGGAAAGTAGCAGCTTTAACACTAGAAAAGACAGTACATCCTTGATTACCAACAATAAGATTTCCAGTCCATCTGGAAAGCCGTATTACGATAGTAAACATAGTCCCAAAACACCGGAAAGTGGTAAATCCTACAGTTCAGGGGAAACGATGGGTCCTGATTCAAAAACCTCAAGTCTCGCGGCAAGTCCCAGAACGCCACATAAATCAGAATCTCGTGAATTTCGTCTCGAGAAGTCTGGCTGCTCTTCAGTGAGTTCCGAGTCGAAGACATTGACTCATCATTCAATTGATTCCGACGATACGAGTATTCGTGTTCGATTGGAGCCAAAGAAGGGTTCCCTTGAAAAGTCGACTCCATCAACACCGATGAGTAGCGACTCATTGAAGAACAAATCAGAGATGAGTTCCAAGTTCATAGTGAGCAGCTCAAGTGACTCATGCAGTCCTGAAAGAAAGAAGTCCTCCGAAAGGTCATTCAGTTCGGAACTCCAATCGCCGATAAGCGCCAATTCCATAAAATACACGACGAGCTACAAGGGCGCTCAGGATAACTTATCAGACTCCTCTATTGATTTGTGCTCGGCGACTTCACCATTCTATCCGATTGCTCATCCCAATCAGAAGACCCCTTCTCCTTACAGCGTCTCCAAGCAGAAGAGCAGTACAGACAGCACAGAAACTTCACCAGAGCAGAAATCCACGGGCTCAAAGGATTCTGTGAAATTGTCAAAGCACAGATCGGGAGAAAAGGGCATCGAATCTTCCATGGCTGGTGGGGATGCTGAGAGGATTTTCAAGGAGAATGACGACTACCTCAGGACTCGCGAGGGTTCGATGTGCAAAGAGGATTTTGACTCGGTGCTATTGTCGTCCAGACTGAAATTGAAAAGTGACAAGAATGACGATAGTACCTTTGATCAAGAGCACAGCGAGAGTTATAATCGCAAGAGAAGAAAGTTCAGTGACGAAGAGTCTGAGCTTTTCGACAGATTTCCAGAGAAGGATACAGTATCACCATTACCCCGAGATACGTCAAATATTCGCAGTCTTTTTGGAGACAAAGGAAGAGGAAGAAGCTTCCCCGAAGGCAGCAGGTCCGATAGAGAATACAGCTATGACGGGAAGGACTACTTGAAATCGTATGAACGTAGCAGCAGTAGCTTAGACAAGAGGTTTGCAGATCTAAAATTGTCCGCATCCGCTAATGAATTCGATACCAGTGTCGCCAAGAAACGTTGCAGTGACATCCTCGAGGACCTGCGACACCTGGAGGCGAAGAATTCAGCAGACGGGACGGGCGAGACAGGCTTACTGACCAAGAAAACTAGTTATATTATGGAGGACCTGAAGAGTTTGGAAGCGAGACGTCAGGATACTTTTAGTGATTCCGCTAGCGGATTTTCAAAGGGCCGACTGGCTGACCTCAGTGTAAATATTATAGACAATGCAAGAAAGTCATATGTGGTACAGCCGAAGATCCATATAGATGAGAGTAGCGACAGTATTTTGCAGAGCTTGACAAGGAGCAAAGGTGCCGATGAGATTGATGACGATCGTGAATCAAAGCTGGGTGTATGGACGAAAGTAAAGCCTCGCAAGAAGAGCGACAACGGTCGTAGAAGCAGCGACAGAGCCTTAAAGATAATACAGGAGAACTCGGCGATCCTTCACAAAATTCTTACCTGCCAGGCAAAAAAGCGTTTACCAGATCTTGAGGAGATATCCAAAGAGATAACGATCAGTCCGATAAACGAAGAAATATCAAAGATATTCAGTCCGATCCTTGAGAAGATCGGGCTTAACGAGCACGAGATAAATGAAGAATTGGCGCGAATAAATTTCAAGGACTTTGATCAAATGACAGCGACGAGCGGTTCGGAATTCGATGCGAAGATCAATGACGAATTATCGAAACTATCTCTTATAGATGATACCGAAGAAATTGATAATCTAGTTGCAGACGAGATACTTTCTCGAGACTATTTAGACACCAGGGAGGCTCTGATCGATCGTCAAATAAACGAAGAACTTTCGAAATTACTCGCGAATTACGAAGAGTGTTCGCCGGCGACTATTAGCTGTCGCGAAAAAGGATCGTCCAGCCAGAATGCAAGCGAAGTAGAAGGGCTAGATCTCTCCAGCATATCGACCAATGTCTTTTCTCATAAGTCATCCAATGATTCAATAGAGACGAAGAGTGAATTAGGATCGGTACAAGAGATTAACGTTAAAACGGATAAATTTTATCAGTACACAGATAATGTATTACCATACACACCAACGAAATATAATTTACGTGATATTCCATCAAAAAGCGATATCGACATTTACCAAGAGTTGGAAAAACTTGATAAAATATCATCCGCTCAAATTGCACCGACCGCATCTACTGTCATTTCTCCAAAAGCATTGTCGCCACCGTTCTCAACCGAATGTCCTCCATATGCCGATATTAAATCGTCGGCTTTAGATTATTCGGTCAGATCTGAAAAACCATTCGATTCGTCGCCGTTGAAGAGTCCTTACGAGAGTTATAAACCATACGATTTCAAGTCCAGAATATCACCTAGAAAAACACCAAGCAATCCGTACTCCGTACGTTCCTATGAGAAATCAGCATTTGAAATTGCCGATCAAAAACCGAATTCATCGTCGCGAAATTATGATCTACCGTCATCAAGGTCGATTTTATCGAAGGAAACGTTAGAATTTCGGGTGCGTTACGACGACGAACCGAGCCAACAGATCCACGAGGATGACCTGACCTTAAGGCCTTATCAGACAGATTTGGTGGAGCTTGATAAGGGAGCTTCCTATTATGAGAATAAACCAGTCACACCAACGAGTTATATCCCTAAGGAGGAATTACCTATAGATTCAGGCATTCCCATGAAAATGGAGTACGAGAAATACATTTATGATAAATTAGATTCGATTCCCAGGAGCCACGAGACGATTAGTTCGAAAGAACTTTTCTACGTCAAGACACCGGAATTCGAGAGGCAGTCCTACATGTTTCCGCCGACAGAATACGCCACGGATTATGGAAATTTAAACGTACGAAGACGAGAGTCCCATTCATTGTCGCCGAATCATCAGTTTGCCGATAGAAAATTAACCTTACCTATGGATCCGCGTATTTCGACGTTATCGCCCAGTCTCGAGGACGTGACGAAACGTCCAGTCTCGCATCCAGAATTTCCGGACAAGTTGAATCTCTCAAAATTTGCTGATCTACCATCGGAGGAACCAAGTGGTAGTAGAAAGTCATCCCTGAGTCTTGGCAATGTAGGACACGTCAGTAGAATGCCTACACAAGCCTACGACACGTCGCCCAGCATGAAAACGCAATTTAGTCCTTTCCCCGTCAGCAGAAACACGGTTAGAAAACCCAAGGAATTGGGACTGAAATTGGGCCTTTATTCACCTACCAGTTCCGGTGTTGGTCCTTTAAAGCGATCATAGCGTCCTTTAAACTTTAACAATAAGACGGATGAGTTGGTCGAATAACGTTTAGCTCTCTTAGGTGAAGCGTCGGTTATTATTTTACGTTCATATTGTTTCTAGCGACTAAAATAAACGTCGCTCATCCTTCCAACCAAAGTTACACGGATAACTCGTACTTGTATACATACATATTCGTGTAATAAATTAAACTCGTACACGTTATAATATTTTACGTATACTGTAATGGAACATTTAAACTCTTATTAGGGTTAACAAAGTGGGCCTAAACTATATTGTTACTGAATGCGCTATGCTCATCGGTCCGTTGTAATGGTTTCTAATGATGTAATTAGATATGTATAAATGAGAATCCTCGCGGTGTCTGCGTGGCGCGAAATTCAAAAGTATAAGCTCGTGCGATGCAGATCCTGCTCGCAGGATGCAATCGTGGCTCGATGGCTTGAAAGTGCATAGAATATATTTAAGGCAATGCATAAGTTTATTTTGGATTATAGGATGAATGATGATAAATGTTTATCAAAGAAAGTGGAACTTGTGGAATGAAATATTACTTTAAAGATAAGTCATTTATGATTAATGATCTATGTACCTCTACCTGTGTATAAGATTTGAGGAGAGGCCTATTTTCGTTGATTCCGTATTGCCAAAATTACGTGATCCAGTCCCTTTAATCCAATGGCGTCAATTTGTAGCTTCGAGTCAGTAATTAGAAACTGCGCAAACTATTGTCTGTGAATAATGATAACGCACTGAAGAATCCTTATCAATTTCGGTGATTTCAGACCGATCCGCAGATATTTCTTTTAGAGGACACAATTTCTAGGGACTTTAGGTGTTGAAAGTATTTATACAGGTGCTTTAGCAGGAGATAGTATAACTAGGATATATACTTTCGAGGCTAACAATCATAATTATCAATTGCATCTTATTGCAACGTGTCTTTGATATTTCGTTGCATCTATTTCTTTGTTGACCTCAGTTACAATGTTAATGTCTTGATTATTTTTCTTATAGCGCAGCGATCTTATTAAATTATTTTTGGCAATGCACTTTCAGTTTTAAATAAAAATATATGCATCTTTCTGCGCTTTAACGACCTCTATTCGAAGCATTAAGCAAAAAGAAACTTTGACGACTTTTAGGTTCACTTTGTTGAACTATTTTCTGAGCATATTATTGACAATATACGTACACTTACAATTAACGTGTCGATCACTATCTTTCATCGCCGGGATGATATTGGAAATTATCATAATCTGTGGTGACACGCGGTTGTAGGACGTTCGATACTGTTGTGAAGATAACAAGATGGAAAAAATTTGAAAATGAGTGTCTCTAGTTTTAACGGATTTTGAGATCTGACAAATCATGAAAGGATCTGTAGGATTTTTGCGCGAGACGAATATATTCTGTTTTCTCGGCTGAATGAATGGATATGTAAAATTGTTGAAGGGCGCTTAATTTGTGAATTCTCTGTACATACGTAGTTACCGGCGCGAATCACATCCCGACATAAGACTGTATATTTGAAAATCATAATATTGTAAGAAATTAAAAGAAAAAGATACACAATAAAGATATTGACACGTATAACATTTGTGTAGCCTAATTATTTTTTCTTAATTATTATTATTTATTAATATTCCATTATTCCGTTACGAGATAAACAAATCACTTTAGTACATTGATACAGTTCAATGTAATAAGAAAATAATTTTCTTTATATTACCAAGGTATAACACTATTTGTAGGATTGAAAATTATTTACCGTCGCGCTATAATTAACGTTTATTAAAAAGATATTTTTTGAACATTCATCAAGAAAGACGTATAAAACAACTTTTGACGCAGGATATCAGTAATATTTTATTTTAACGGAATAACGTAATACTTCAATTTCCTTGAAAAAAGTATTATTAATCCATAAAAGCGGATTTTATTCAATTGCTTCAGTCAATCCTTTACCTTTCAACTTGCTATATCCATTAATAACTTCCTTACAGATCAGAATCGTCATATAGATAGAAATGATCTTCGTAGTTCCGATTCTCCTGAAGTATTGTCTTTACGTGAGCTGTTCTCTCATGGGAAATAACGTTGAAGAGATATAACTCGATTGCATCCGTCCGCCTTTCGAAAATCCATACGGTAAATTATGTCGCGTACACAATATTAAATATAATTAATAAATCAGCAAGCAGATAGAAGCTATGAAATAACGTGCGATCTCGCAAAAGTTACAACTCGCTAGATTAACCTGCACTGATGACCTGAAGAAATTTAATCAAGTTTCACGTCCCGACCTCTTCGCATATACCACTTCACTTACCTGCCTTATTCCCTTCGGCATGGTAAACTAGACAAGAGTTCGCCAAATATATTCAGACGAATCTCTTAAATCCGCCGGTGCATTCCTTGCCGGCGCGTATTTCATTTTGACACGACGTACATCAAGAACGAAGAAAAATAGCAAGTTTTATTAAGAAAACTTAATCCGCACGAATATTTGCCTGATATTGTATGTTAGTATCTTAAATCTTCATGAACGTAGATTGAACATTTCCATAATAAAAATATGATTGTACGAATAGAAATTAAAAGTACCATTAAAGATTGAAATAAGAAGGGTCAAGTTTGACATCTTGAAATCTTCAAATCCTTATTTCATGTAATTACAAAAGAGGTTATGCTAATTATGAAGAAACTCCACACAGCAGATGCTTGTCTTATTGGATTTGAATAAAAACTAAGGACAGAAATAGAGTGTGGGGCAATGGAAAAAGGAGGGACAGGGATTTGGAGGGTTGGTGAGGTTTTGGGGTTGCGGAGAGGCGAGGAAGAAGCCATTTCTGAACTGAAGACGTTTGACCTCGGGTGCTGGGTATAGCTATAAAGTTATCTCAAACAATCAAGTAAGAACAGTCCCCGCTACCAAGAGAAAATTTAATCAAAGTTTCGTAGTTAAACGATATATATATATATATATATATATATATATAGTATATATATAGTATTCTCTAAATCAGTCGTCCAAAGAGAACATGATCTGGCGAGAGCAGAAGCGAATCGGACACGCAACTTCTTATCAGCGCTCGAATCTCGTAATCTATGAATCGCTTCGATTTCTGGCGTTAGAGCGTCTGGAAATGGATGAACTTTTACCTTTATTAAAATAGCCATTTTACGGTATACAGGGTGTCTCGAGATTAACAGACCTGCTGGATACGGAACGTCTGATGCATGTGATATAACGAGAGCGATTTTCGTTACATTTAAAAGTGCTAGATGTCTAAATGAGATCCAATCAAAGTTTGTCAATGGTAGCTTCCTTTTCGTATGCTTCTATCTTTTATTGGCAACGACGAGATTGAAGCCAACCACAGATGACTTCTAGGTAATAACTGGAGCAAAGCACGACATTCTTTGAGAATTATTATAGTGTAAAATAAAAGTTACGAAATCGTATTTTGGAATTTACTGCAAGTAGTTCAATGCTTTCTTACGGATAAGCCATCTGAAATAAGCATAGAAATGACTAAACAACCTAATATAACCTACCGCGAGTGTTTACTTTTTTTTTCGATTAACTTTAACTTACGTTTATACATATAGTCGACATATTTTGGAATATATGAAATTCACAAGAGGGTAGGATCATCATGTTAAAGTGCAGCGTGGATTATTGTGAACGGAGGTTACCCTTCTATCTCATTCGCTGAGCTTGTTCAGTGGACTGAGTTCAAGTTATGGCCACAACATGGTCTCCTCGGACCTCCCGACGAGAAATCAAGATTCCCCTTAGGGTACGCTACCGTTGAACAATGGCAATGGCCTTTCATCTAGCGAATTTGCATCTTTCTTATTTCTTGCAACTTTCTTATTACTTAGCTCGGGTTTCCATATTCTTTGACTTCTTCCATTAACCCCTTCTTAATGCTTTTTAATCTGCGTCTTGTAGCTTAGAGATTATCTTGTCATATCTCCGATCAAGCTCATTGGTTCCCTAAATATTCATAGCTCCCTTGTGCAAGGACTTAGACTTACGAAAATAGCCAGAGTTCATTTTTCTCTATTTATGCTTCATATATTTTTTATGTTTTTTTTCCCCCTAATTCTGTTTCGGATTGGTGCTTCTTGTAAGATGCCTTAGGTCTTTCCTGTATTTTCGTTCACACGACCTTTTCTACCTCTTCATACCTGTTTCTTTCTCTCTCATTCCGACTCTTTCGTTCTTCCCTTCATCTACCTTATTCTTATTTCGTCTTTTCTAAGGGTTCATTCCGAATTGTAAGTTACATTGCCAACTAAAGGCCGTGTAAAAATAAACGTTACTAGTTAAAAGGCCAGAGTAAGGTAGCCTGGCGACCAGCCAATAGAATTAAAAGATCCAATAAATGGTGCCTCGCATGCGACCATAGAGTTCCTTCCCGTAAGAGGACGTTCCTATCAAAAAAGAGTCCACTGAATTTGGAACTGGTTTCGAATAATGACTTTCCTTAGTCCCATGTATACACTAGGCCGGTACATGAGGCCGATACAGTGACATTAGTGATACTATCGCTACGCCAGGGTTGTTTGTAGACTTCTTAGAAATGCATTCAGAGACCTTTGTTCTCTCTCATACTAATAGTTAAGACCATAGTACGCTCAGAGTAACTTTACGAACGACGCACCTTCTGGTCTTTTTTATATACCACAAGTTGATCCACGTAGTTTTATTATTTTTTTTTTCTTTATCAAGCAGGCACCGTTTACGTGAATTATTAACGTTTCTTAATATAATACAACGTCTCCCATCCACTTCTCGAAACTAGGACAGCTTTTAGCTTTCGTATCAAATTAGAAGATTGTATGGCAGCCCTAACGCAGCATTAACAAGACAATACCCATTGTTCCGATAAGAAGTCGGAGGTACTCGCAGTCGACACTGCTCCTGGAGTCGGCACTCCGTTTATACCCGTTTACTTTATTTAATTACCCACCTAGTTCAAGGAAGCGTCCTAGGTATATATACTGGGAACATAGGATAATTTCAAGTCGGTAAAAGCATTTCGAAGACGGGAATAAAGACGCTCCTCGTTTCGCCATATAATCGAATTAAAAGCTGCTCGAGCAATTTAACAATTAAACAATTAAACGACCGATCTTAAATTTTCGACAGATCGATTAGTGTCCAATTATATTATACGATTTGAGTGAATATGTCGCCAAAAGTCATTTTGATCCTCATACGAATTCTACTGAGGCCTAAGGTATTAGTAATTTGTTCTTCCAGTAGAAGCAGGAGTACCTGACCGGCGGCGGAGTGAACGCATTAAAATTCCATTCCCGTGGAAGCGTCCTTTACTAGGTATAACTCTCTGTTTCTCTCTCTCTCTCTCTCTTTCTCTTTCTCTCTTGTTCCCTTCCCCTCCTATCTCTCTCCTCGTCACTCTGAAAGCGAGAGATGAGTCTGGGTGTTATAAACTGAGGCCCGGAAGGCAAAGTGAGTGAACATGAGCACCGGGAAGTTCGCAGGTAGGTAGGTAAGGATGGCAAGGAAGGTAGGGCAGTGACTTAGGACGTCGCGACCGACTAGTTATGGAGATCACGTGACAGTCCTTGCATCCTTAATCAGAGGTATGCACTTTTCTTCAGTGCACTCGACTCCTCGGTACCGCTTCCCGTGGATAATCTCAGGATATTCGTGCATTAATTCTTCATCGGTGTAATACCTCCTCGTGGTACCACGTACGAGCTATTCTTGCACATAGCTATGAAGCATACATTGCAAGTCAATAGAACGTACTATTGAGATTCGGGTTTGCCATCTCCTCTGCTCTTAATGTTCTTAACTCAACTGTCTCCGTGACGTCCTCGCGCACTCAAGTGAGTGCTCTCTATCGTGAATGTCTGATATGCTGATATTAGGGTCTGCCGTAATTAGATATACTTCGAAGTACTCTACCGTTCGAGAGTGTCCTATGTGTCAAAGATAATTTTCGCCTTTTATCAGTATTATACGATGGAGACAGATACCTAGAGTAGTTTGGTGACTAAGTGATCATAAGAGGTTAGGTTTACTTGTACTTTATGTCTAATGTACTAGAAATAGAAGTTACAGTACATGGCTAATATAAGGATTAACACGTATGACGCTACATATGTATAATGTATATCTTGTGTATATCATATCTATATCGCAGGATAGCTACAGGGACGATTTTGAGTACGTATTGATACTTACCGAGGTTGTCGGTACACATCGAGTCAACTGCCATCATTATTTATACGCGACAGTGCGTTCGAGGACTATAAAGGGACACTCACATCGATTTCTTCAAATTTTTCTACCGTCACGCACGTTGCGTGCTGTTGTGACCCACATAGTTTTTCGCTTGATTAAAATGACAATATTACACGGCTCAAAATATATTTAAGAAATATATATTCGTTTGCCATTGTGAATACACCTTTATCGTATGTGGTTCTCGCTATATATATTAGAAATTTATATATATATATATATATGTGACTATACACATGTCGTATGTAAGTAACGAATCCTCTCTCTGGCTGGTCTGTTCTTTATTTTTCTCCGTCTGGTTTGCGCCTGGTTCCAACGCATTCTAATCCTGAATAGGAGTAAATTGGAGGGCACTACGGGGACTACGCGTTCACTGAACGTACGTCTACTATACGATCTAACAGTCTAACCCCTTTCTCTCCCAGTGCTTTTCCTCTTTCTCTTGGTCCTCCCGCAACTCCTCCAAGGAACTCAATCTCCATCCATTTCCATTTACAGAACTACATTGAAAGGAGCGTGGGCTTTTCAAGGTGTACACGAAGCTTAGATCGAGATGTAGATGGTCCATCCTATGAGTGTAATCCGAGCCAATCCTATACCTATTGGAATGGCGCTTTATACCCTTCGCCAACGAAAAGCCGATTCCTCGGTTAGCGATATCGCATTTCCGGAGAGGTCCAACATTTTGGCGTGTCACGAACCTTTGAAATCCATTGCTCAAAAGGGATGCTGCTGTCTATATGGTCCATTTTACCTTTCATACCAAAATACCAATTCCGTTAGACTCTTAACAACAACTACCCATTTCTAGCTGTGAGATCATCAATTTTTACCTATGAGCTTCTTTGATTCATCAAAGCTCTGTATAGGATGATTAAGAATGAATGCAAGGGCACTAAAAAAGTAATCAGCTGGAATTGATGAAAATGTACAATTATAAAAAATTCGACTTAGTATTTTTTTGTTTGCGTACTTCTTGCTCAATCGTATCAACTTCGGGGATGCATGTGAATTACAAAGTCGAAGAAAAATGTTCGATAGAGATTTCTGCTTATTGTCTCCTGCTAAAAATCATAGCCATTCAAGTATTAATCTCTCAATCTATTTTACTCAAGTAGACCAACATGCGTATTTTGTGCGTCTCAAAGAGCAACTGCAAAGCAAGTTGGGTTCAAGAGATGTTCGAAGAAGGATGCAGGAAATATGTGTCTCCCTATAAAGGAGCTACTACCCCACCGTGATTCAACTTGGGACCGTTTTTGGGGTAAGCCCAATAGCTGTAGACACGGAATTCAACGATACAGATATAACGATACACAGATAAGGTTTATAGCAAGCTACAAGATATATATATATATATATATATATGTGTGTGTAAACGCCTGGATTAAGCATTGTCAGATGTTACGCTCGCAGACGCAGAAAATCGGAAACAGGAGCCAGGCTAAAAACGCGATCACCTCTAACCAAGTCGATCGTTGCGGAATCACGCGCGAGTAACGGCCGACCGAAGACGGGAGATCATCAAGAGATGAAAAATTATTCTTACAACCTCCATCGCGTCCCGCTTACTTGCCGAAACTCGGGGCAGATTAGACGTAAGAAGTGGGTAGCAAACCCCGTTACTTGTCGAGCAGCACGCAAAGTGTCCCCAGCAGAGGTGATTAGAAGTTATCAGGTGACTTTAGGTGCACCCGATACGACAAATGGAGTAGCACAAGCGAACGCAGACGGACGTGACTGCTCCCCTAGAGAGCGCAGTAAGGGATACTGACGCCAACCCACGACACGTGACCGCTCAAACCTGACAGTGATACCAAAGTGATATCACGAAGAAACTATAGCACAGCGGAAGACATGGAGAAAATAGGTAATACAAAGAAAGAGAGAGAGAGAGAGAGGTCGGGCAGGTAAGAAAAGGTCGCACATGACCAGGAGAACGCGTCTGGGAAGAATGAAAGTACTGAGCCGATGCATTCCCTGTATATCAGGCAGTTCCCCCTCCACCTTCTCTGGGTACCGATCGACGAGCGCTGCTTTCGAGAATTGTCGTTAATGTTCGGCATTCGATCGTGTTTACAGTAGGCATTGACGTAGCGGTCATTAGAGTGATACTTAATTTTATTCATTATCATATTACACATATACATATATTCTTTAGTAACTATTATACTATATATTAGCTTCGTGTAGTCCCGCGTGACTATTTACTGACATTTGTATAGATTTATACTTTACTGTACTTTTGTTTTGCCACTATACATTTGTATCACTGCTGAATAGAGTATTTCACATCGAAAACTTCTTGTTTATGAATTACCGATTGCAAAGCCCGATCCCATTCGACTCTGTGAATTCCCATGCATCCCCGAAGTGATTAGGATTGACCTAGCAGTCCTGGGAAAAAAATAAAAAATAAAATTGAGCCTCTATAACAGTCTATTTTATGCATTCCGGCGGATTAGTTTTCTGGTATATATACATTTTATATAAAGCTACGGACTACCCAAATATTTTTTCTTAACTTTATAAGTCGAAATATATAATATATATTTCGATTACCTTTCCATGAAAATACTATATACTCAAATATCTAAATTATACCTTTGCGGGTCGAAGGATCAATGACGGGCAGTGTACATTCTCAAGAACTTATTTGCGTTGCCATTGTAGCGGGATTATTGCGATTCTTTGATCCAGGAACCGAACGAAGTTTATATCCGTTACAGGCTTTGAAAAATTAAAATATAAATTTCTTTTCCCGTTGTGTGTAATTTTCCATATACGATATTCGGCAAGGATGATTGATACGTACACGCGAAAGCGTTTAGTATCTGCGGGCTTATGTGCATGTCTGAAAGCACAAGCGGACACGCAGGTAAACATTCGTGAATAACGTGGGCTTTGTTGGAAACTTTGAAGGATTGCTTTTTAATTACATTACGTCACGCTATTTTCCGATACCTAATTCGCGACCAGCATCATCGCTGATGGATAATGCCAATATGCATCGTGTACCGTAACCTTTGACTATATGTATATAACGTAATTTCGATGATGTAATGAATTATTAAAAATGGCTGTAATCTCGTACGAAGAATCTTAACGCTTGATTTTTTTTCCCCCCAATTCGAATGAATTTTATAAATCGATTCGTAAACCCATTCAAAACCTTTTCACAGAGTAGTCGCACACCTTCGGACTTTGCATGGTAATCGAAGAGAAGTTTGCATGGCGGTCTTTCAAATTGAAGAAAGATATTTTCTCAATAGATATGCAAAAGTTTACAGAGACTCCAAACAAGTTTGCAATATCTACAGTTTTACTTCACTCTTGCAGCACTCAAAGGAACGAATTTTTATTCGATTCGTTTCGATCGCGAAGATCCGCTGTTGGTCGGGATGGGAAGTTCAATTAAATAAATTGCTTGACGTAGCAAAAAGGCACGCTTCTCCGTGTATCGAATTAAGATCGGTTACCATAAATTGTTCGGGTAGGTACGTGTTACAAGGTTGGCAGATATGTAGCAGGTACTAGGTGCTCACGTACTCTGGATCTAGATGGCATAAATACATATACTATATCTTAGTAGCCTATCTACGAACAATGCGTAGATAAAGGCAGACCAGCAATATGTATTCCCACAGCATCAGTAAAAATAATAGAAACATTTTTCAAATAATTCCATCTCCCTGTACTCGCCAGGCATTATTGGTAATTGCATTTCCGAAAGAATACGCAAAAAATCCTTACGTAATACTGAAAATAAAGTTTCTCCAATTTCCCAGAATTCCCATCGAAAACATTTCCAAAGTACTCGGTCACTTTTATCGTAATCTCTATATACAGCGAGATCGTAATGTCTGCACAGTTCGCGCGTCGTTCTCTAAAAGACTTAACCCTCAACCATTAATTATATTCTGTCCCAGTATAAAGTATATATTTCGCACGATATATCCGCGCCCATAAGATAAAGCCTGCAGTCGTATACGCGGTATAATTCTCCTTGGGAAGACCTGAAATGGCGAATGTATCTCGTTCGCAGATATACAATACGTGGGTATTCTCACTCGTGAATGATACGTATAGTATACATCTACGTCTTATACGTACATAACATACACGTTATCCATGTACACACATGGACGAGAAGTACCAGTTAGATACGCGTTACGATGATTCACAGCGAAACTCTATCTGATGCTGTGCTTTATTGTGCATTTATGTCGGCCCTTTTGTATCCAGCCCCTCTACGATTTAAAGGGTCTGATTTCTGATAGCGTAGCCAGTAGTTTCCTTTAACCAGCCAACTATTCCTTATAGAGGCTAGATTTTCACTTGGATCGTTAATGACTTTCAACTTGAACAAATCGATGTCCTGTGACCTGTAAAGGTTGCAGCGTACAATTAGGCTGGAGCGTAAGAGTTCTTTGGACATCGATTCAAAAACGCATTTTGCTAGAAGTATCAAACGCTTAGAAATTTTCAGAAAATTCCTATCGGAATTGACTATTCTGTTAAGTAAATTATATACATTTCAATGATATCCATAGCTATAAATATATGTGTGTGTGTGTGTCTATATATAGATAGATGCTGAGCAGAGTGCATTTGATGTTGACCGTGTGTAAATGCCATAGGTATTTAAATGCGTGCGGTCTAACATAAACCAAAGAGTCCTTTGCTGGGATGGTTTCAGATCATTCTACAGTGGTGCCTATTCCGTTTTACGAGCATTAACATAACTTGTTCTCATAACCATATGTGATTATCCGGCCCATGCGGTATGCATGCATAGGTAAGTGTGCATAGTGGCTTATTGTTCAAGGGTCCCATGTGGAGGATGGGTCCCGTGGGCGCTGTTACGTACAAAGAGTTTATATATATATATATATAGTGTATATATAATGTATATATTTAGATCTATACGTACAGTACGCATGCCTCGTGATTTTTTGCCATTCGGACAGAGGCGGAGGCGGCCGAGTTATAACCGTGACTTTGGATTATCTTGAGGACAGAATGTAAGACATGCTCGCTATGTTATGTTGCGTTCTTGTAAATTATTATAAGACACGCGACATGGGGGACTTGGACGAATCTCATATTCTTTCTTGATATTTATGCATGCTCGACTAGAATAATCCTGTACCGGAAATGAGATGCTTTTAATGAATTCTTTAATCGCGAGTCATGCATAAGATTCATTTGCAGAACGATAAAATAATATCAATATATACCAATGTTATTTATACAAAGGGGATAACTGCTTGAAAGGTTATGAGAAGTTCGATATAACAAACACAACTTTCTTTAAAGTTTGGTCGAATAAAATAATTTTGTTTTTAATTTTTCATAATTTTTAATTTAATAAACATTGCTTAATCGTTTGTACTTCTAGCAATTATATTAAATAGACAGCTTTGATTAACTGACGGCTTGTGAGATGCTAAGCTGTGAAGGAGGAGAAGGAAAAACAGGGATTAGGATTAATTATGTAATGTGGAAAATGTTATAGAATGTTGAACTGTTTGAAATGTTGGATGTAATTATTATAGCAAAAAAATATATATGTATGTGAATATATGTGTATATGCTACCGAAAGCAGATTTGGAGAGCTTTTTTGAAAAATTAAATTCGCAATTCGCACTCGACAGTTGGCAAGGCTACTTGATAATCTGTGTAGTCAGTTAAAGCTAGTCAATCTGTAAAACTCATTCGTATTTAGTTTACGTTATACAAGAAGAAAAGTCTTCGGTCGTTCGTTAAGTTTATTTTGTCATGAAAATATATTTGTATATAGTAAATCTTGTTTTTGTGTATCTATTGAGCTAGAGCAGTTTACAATGTTTCTACTGATATGACAGTAAATTCGTATGCTTGGATTACACAAGCGTTAATTAAACTTTAACCAAAGTTAACGACTGTGTATTCACGTGATAACAAACGCTTGCTTTGGAAATGCTTCCACATTCTGGCAGCAATATGTAGTACATATAAAGGTATGTGATACGAACGTGGAACCTTTCGCTGTAGTTTAGTTGGTAGTCGTAGATAGATAGTCGAAATACGTTATCGCACGAATTTTAATAAATTTTACGAGCCGTTGCAGTATAGTTACAGAGTGTCTTTTTAGTTACTATTACTATAAATATCATGAAGGAGCTTTTTGGGTAATACTCTGACAATGCATGATCGCCATTGAAATAATGAATGATTTATCTGCCTGTTGAATACTTGCTTTATTTGAATTTGTCCTTTTTGTTTGATAGCGTAATTTTAGTTTCACTATTACAGGCTGTCTGTGGTCGATATCGACGATGTCGTGCGCTCCGATTTTGCGAATTTGGTACGTGCTTAATTCATATTCTGGAGTGTGCGGCCATCTTACTGGAAGGAGGATTATTATCATTAGAGTCAGCATTGCAGTCGTCGAAGTTTCAATTAAGCTCTTGGTAACACGTTTCTACATCAGGCGAAACCAAGTTCGCCCATTATTGTTACATACAAGGATACAAACATTGGCGGTGCTTTAGATTTAATGAATTTGTAATTCATTTAGCAGAATTTAATACACGGAGCGGAGTATGTAATTTTACAATATTAAATAAAGGTATGAAATCTATATGTTTCTATAAATTTGAGTTACTTCATTTGATTATTATAAATTTGACAATCGCAGGATGGTTATCGCGTTATCAGTCAATACAATAGCATATTTCATGAATAATATAAGTATTTCATAGAAATATAGCGGGTAGCAATGAAAAAAAATTTTTTTAATAATCAAGTATACTGGAATAGAGAAGTTGCTTTATAGCAACCTTGTATGTTCAATATTTTATATGATTATTTATTTACTTTCTTACATGAGTATGAATATTATTTAATTTATATCTTCTTATTAGGATATAGGACAAATTTATTGTAAATTATAATTCAATAATAGACACTACAAATTATTGTACTATATCATTATAGATATTGTATTGCGAATAGACGTGTTTTTAAAATTTTTGATCGAATATCAGAATAGAGTAAAGCCTGCGGGATTCGTTGTGCATGTCAGTGATAGATTGAATTGTCGTCAACAGTGTTTCTAATCAATTTGAGCGCACTGTATCCTTACAGAATACAAGCAAAAGTAATGCATAGAGAAAATCCTGAACGACAAACATTTTATTAACATAAAAAAATATTCATAATACACCTTTATAATTGAACATAATATCTAATGCAGCAATGCAAATTGTAATTAATTTTTGACAATCCTCACAGCAATTATTCAGTAGATCTGAATATATGAGCTTGCTATGAATCTGATATTGAACGAATTTGTATAAAATTACCTGATATTTCGATTCAATTGATTTGGTGAATTTTATTTAAACGCAAGGAATATCAATTTTCAGAAGCATTCGTGTCTTATATTTAAAGTCTTAAGCATAATATTAAATCCTTCGTTACGACTAACGATCCAATTTATATTTCAAATTATGTATTTTGGGCGTATTCGCTTTTTCAGGGGGCGAGCAAATAAGTAGCTAGGCTGTATTATGTTTCTGGTAATCTTAACAGAAAGAATAAGTTACAAAATTAGCAGCGACGCAGTAGGAAAGGGTGGGAGTGGTGGCAAGAAGACAGAGAACCTGGAACGGGATTCGTTTAAAGTCCAAGTGTACACGAATTAATTGAGGAGGGCTGAGACAACGAGTCACTGCTAACGAACGACCTGGGACGAAAGAGTTCCCTGAGGATAAGCTATAAGGACACAGCCCGCGTAAAACTGCGAAGGAAACCATGTGCTTCATCTGAAAAGGCTCTACTATATTCAAGGCATTTTGTGAATCTTGGATTTTTTTGGTTTTCATATTCCCTTCGACATAAACAATTATCTTAATAGCTATAGGTATTAGTTTTATAAAAATCAAATTTTTTTAATACAACCATGTAAAACTCGTGTAGTTACGTGTATTAGGAAATGAAAAAAATTTTGGACAAATCGTTGAACCTGTATGATTGAAATTTGTAGGAAAATTCATGTATCGATAAGCGAACCAATAATATCTGAATACGTCCAATATTTTTTATTCGAAAAGTGACATCTGGTGGAAATTCATTTTATACGAGTACCTGACTTTTCATTGACACAGAATTATCTTGTGGTGATTTTAATTGATATAACATGAAAATATCGATTTGCAACAATAGAATATAAAATTATACGTATATCATTCAATTAACGCGGAATAGATGGAATTATTGTAAATAAGCAAATTTATTAATCGTTTTTTTCATGCGATTCATAGAACTTTATTCCACAGTGGTATTAATCTTGTTATGGATCGGTCACTTGGTTGACCTCATCGAATTACGATGTTGGTACTACCTCATACGTCAATATCTAAATGAAATATCTATATCCAATCAAAGTTTTGCAATACGTTTTCCAACTCGTGAACCAACTTCCTAATGCATAACTCATACATGAGTTCATCGATATTTCCTTGCTTGACGAATTACTCAACTTGAATCTACTACCTGGGTTCTCCGATAAGGGATGAGACTAAATGAGTTCAGTGGCATTTTTTTTTCCGTTCGGTGCGGTGAACCCTTTCTGTAGGTTGTGCATAGCAACTTTACCCACAAGGGATGGTTCGTGTTAACAACTTTATCGCCTACTGAATAGAAAGGGAGTTCCCAAAACCACGGTATAAAGCTTAATTACGCTTTGTACCTACATAAATTACAACACAAGTGGTGAATATACTTCTTACGATTATCCTTCAACGATACTCAACGAGCCCATACAGATTGGCTGGTTAAACGATAAAAACTTTTCAATTTGCAAATAAGATAGGATATAAATAATTTTATCAGTTCATGCTTATTAAATTTATTTCTTCTTTTATACCCTATTGTATTGTAACATACCAAAATCTAAATCGGGCGTAAAGCACAAACTTTTGTGCGAATAGTTAAAAACAACTGATACTGTTGCAAACGGTTTAAATTTTTATAGGCAGTTTGAAAAAAAGAATTAAATTACTTAAAAATGAAATTTGATTAAATATTAAACTCAAAGTAATGTATTATTAACTATCTGACTGACACGTGAGTAATAGCTTGTAAATTGTGTCCTGTCCTAAATTGACGCGCTGTTGCGCATGTGTCAATCATGTGGTTAAGATGATATTTAACGTCTGGATTATCCTGAAGCTAAAATATTGTGTATTGGTATTCTAAAACTTGAACAATTTGAACGTAGGATTAGATACGCTATGTTAGTAATTATGATAAGGATTGTACACGTAACTCGGAGCGTCTGCAACACCCGACTATCCGCTCAAGAACCTCTACCCAGTCTAATATAATAACGTCTTTAATGAGTTTTCTGACAACTCACGCCCCTCAAGCAGCGCCCCTGGGTTCTCGACTACTAATATCATAATGTTCTTAGTCTATTGTGACGAGAGTTATTATGGTATTTGCTTAAGAAAGTGCAAAGTCTCCGAAGAACTTGCACTGTACCCATTTACGAAGTGCTTGACTTTTCTCGAAGTTTTGCAGATTCAGGCTCACCGTATTGTGAGTATGCGTGCCACGTTTAAAGCGATTATGAAACCTCACTTGTCCTTTCTTAAAACAATACAGACAGTAACTTTTGTCAGTTTTAGGAATTCTTACAAATTTATGACGCACCGCCTACTGCGTAGACACTTATACTAGGCTTGCAAATTAATAATGGAATATTTCAATAGAAATGAATTAATTGGATCTTCGACAGAGCCGTTGACGCTGTAAAATATTGTTTTGTAATTAGAAATAATTTAGGATTTATACTTGACTCTTGTCACTTTAAAGGTCGATTTGTTTTTGTCGATCCCAGCGTGCATCGAGTATCTAATGTTTAAATTTGGCGCCGTGTATTAAAATTTCGCGCTGACGTAAACCAGAGAACCGAATTTAGTTTAAAAAGGCGTATTTTAATACCGAAATTAAATTTACTCTTTACGTATATCGTCAGCTTTACTTTTAAGAAGTTTCAATTCCAGAGCAAAATAGGTTTTCCACTTTCACCGAAAATAAGACAAACCCATTACCAGGGCGAAATGGGCTGTTTGAACACAATGGAGTAGAATGGTTGCCGTGTTGAATGGAGTTTATAGGATTGCTGTCGCTTGGTGTCTTCCACGAATTGTTACAAAAACACACGTGAGCCTTATGAAATTGCTTTTGTGCCTTTAGATTATTTAATAGTACGAAAGAGTCTTTTTATATTTTTACCAATTTTTATCTCTTCATCGGAATTTAATGTTTGCTTTCATAATACTATGGACATTTCGTTCATGAACGAAAGGGTTCTTTTTTTAAATAACAAAGTCAAGTGGTTTATGAAAGAATTTTCAATGAAAAAGACATAAATTAAAAATTTTAATTTTAAATAAAAATTCGAATTTCTGATAATCATGATTATTTCAGTAAAAGATAGTAATTGAAGGAAGTGTAATTATCTATAATGAGCACTGAGCCTCTTTAGATTTAAAAAGTCATTTACCTTAAGCACCACAATAATGCCTGCAACGGTAAACGTGTACGCCGTACTTTAGCTTGACGTAATTTCGTAAACCAATAAGTATAAAATTACATGTCTCGGGAATGTAACAAGAAATTCAATTTACCAAAGGTCTGACATTATATGCGTATGTGGGAAGATTCGCAAAGTTTTTTTTATGACGCCTGCAAAACGCTTACCAGAGATACGCAAGTTCGTGAGGACAGAAAGGGAAGAATGAATCGAAGCAGTCCCGGAATTCAATGGCTGAACATCCTGCATATAAAATTTTTTAATGTGCGTCGAAATATAATCTAGATTGGTTTTAAAATACTGTATCTTTCCGCGAGCAGAATTTAATTCCATAAATTTTATAGTACCAAATTTGTAAATCCTGTAGGAAAGACAAGAGGATTACACGAAAGTCGAGTGATGAAATACAATTTTCAATTAAGAAAATCTCACCGATTTCATCCTGGAGGAATAGTCTCCTGAAATATCCCATTAGCAAAACGAGCTACTTCAGTGAGCAGATCTTAATTAGTTAATTAGTTTCGGCGAACACGTGGAAATTGAAATTGTGCAATTATTTCGTTCGGCTTCTCGGGCAGGGACAGTTTATGTAGATAATATAAGAAATAAGGGTAGAGTCATTTAATCTCATCAATTAAGTTTGTCACCAGTGTCAAATCAGAATAATGGCGTCTGCTATTCAAGACCGTCATAATATTTTGAAAATCGTATTTCACTGTTCAGTTACGTGAAATTTCAATTTGAATACAATAAAACGAAGACTTACAATTATAGAAATAGAATGTCGCAAATCAAATCAGTGCACGGCTCAAGTCCAAAATTTAGAAACAATAAGATTTTTTCGAGGATGGATGTCTTCGTATTTCCTTCGTTCTCGAATACTTTCCAACCTGGCCGACTTCGTATCTTCCCGTTATACCATTTCCCATTTCTGTCTTTCATATGGGCAGAAAGAGGTTTCCATCCTTTTTTTACTCTTTACCTTCTCCTATTCCGTTTCCTATTATACCTCACAATTCCCGAGAGCTCGGATTATAGAATTGTAGATAAAATGGTTTTCTCCTCATTACTGAAGGCGGAATCAGGTATCTTCGCGGTTCTCATATCTCATCTCTTTTGTGGAAGAAGCTTAAGAGAGGTAGTAAGGCTTTCGAAATGCACCAAGGGCTGTGGGTATTAGCGGAGATAAATGTTCGATGTTCGACGGATATGGTCGAACGAAGAAGTAGTATTATAGATAAAAGGGACTCTTGTGAAATATATAGCTCACCTGAATAGGACGCATTATTAATGATAAGTATCTAGTATATGCATTTACATTTAAGTACGTCATTAATACTTAAAAGAAGTTCTTGTAAAGTCAAGATGTCGCGGGAAAGAAATATTTTTCATATTATAGATATAGATAAGAATAGCAGGTACTTCAGAAAACTATATAAATACACCTATACTACCTTTCTAATAATAATGGAAACGTGATCCTTCTTTCATCTAATTAAGCGATAACGTCCATAAAAGAGATATCGTAAGGAGTAAAAGGTATAACAAATATTTGCACTGATAAGAAGTAAGTAAGTCCTTCGCGTCAAGAAGATGTAATTCCTTCACGTTTTTCTTATATTTTTCAATTTTTATGTGATTTTCTAATTTTTACTTTTTATGG